>KN846957.1:2462067-2880221 GCA_000835435.1 Phialophora macrospora | reverse complement strand
AGGTCAGGTCAGGTCAGGTCAGGTCAGGTCAGGTCAGGTCAGGTCAGGTCAGGTCAGGTCAGGTCAGGTCAGGTCAGGTCAGGTCAGGTCAGGTCGAGAGAGTGTTTTCAAGTATAAAGCAGCCGATAGAGGAGTTTCCACTAAGGTACCAAGCAGCTTGGGTAGATCCTCCCATGAACTTCCCGTCAGCAAGCACGAGCAGCAGCAGTATCCCCCAGCATGCTCCATTATTATCGACTTGCATTCTCCACTGTCATGACGTGCATGCTAAAGGTGGAGGAGATGCATGCACCCACATGAGCCCCTGCCCCCTTCCTGAGACCGTGTCAGTCACTGGACATACTACAGTCTCCTAGAGAGCGGATCCCTGGACTCATCGGACACTGTGGACAGGTTTGGAGACGAGGGGAGGGAGAAACCCTTCAAGCGCGGGTCGGGCGAAATGCGCAAATACTGTGACTGGGTCGCAGAGGGAAGAAACATTGCCTAGCCGCGGACCGGGATACTGGACCGGATGACTCGTAGTGCAGGATCAGAGGATCAAAGGGAAGCGAGGGGTAGGGAAGATAAGTCTACTGAGTAACCCCAGCACGCCGTGTTCGCCAGAGAGACGTCGCTTGGATTCTCTCGAGGACAGACGATTCACTTCTTACATACTCGGTACTTCTGCCTCGACAACAACCAGTTCAAGCTTCGGCATGGGTCAATATTGTATTGTAGTACCTCGTCCAGCTTCTCTCCCCCCTCCAGATTGGCGTCGATCATTACTCGGTACTTCGTGGTCTATCGCCATCATACGCCGTTCATGGTGCTTGGATCAACCGTGGGATATCATGACTCCAGCCAGATCCATCAGTAGGACATACAGCGCCGAGTACAAAAACAGATGTGTTCTGCGGTCTTTCAGTTCCACGGACTCTTAATCGTCATCGTCGTCATATCTCCGACTTCGTCTTCGTCTTTGTCTGTCTGGATCGCCACTGTCCCTTTTCCTCCTATGCCGCCTCTCGCGGTCCCGCTCCCTGCTATCGTCACTATCGTAGGGGAGTCCGTCTGGATTCAGGGACCTCGATCTCCCGCTCCGTCTCCCATTCGTCGGCGGCGGCACGGAGCCAGGTGGCGGTCCGACGAACGAGCCCGGCGGCGGCGGTCTGCCACCGTTATACTGGCCGTACGGACCACCGCCAGGCGGTGGCGGACCGGGCCCATTCGGCACGCCATTTTGCCCACCGTGCCTTCGGGACCTTCTCTTGCCTTGCTGTCCGCTGGGCCGGAGTTGCGTCACGAAGTCGTACACTCTGGGAGACTGCCTCAGCAAGACCAGTTCCGTCTCGGACAATCTCGCCTCGGGGATTTTCTCCTGTCCACCCTTCTCGCCCCTCCGTCTCGTGGAGCCGCCGTGGTTGGTCCACACGACCAGCAACCCATCTTGGTTCCCGCCCTGGCCGGGCCCCACGGCTTCGACATCGAAAGTCCAGTCCCTCAAGGCCAGCGGGTTATATGTGCCCCGATCAAGCGGGCCGGGGCCACCCAGACCGAGTCTCGCCCGCACACTCGCGTGGATGTACTCGTTTGTGCCTCGTAGACGTTTCGTCGTGGGCCGGCCCGTGTAGGGGTCCGTCCTGAAGTAGTTGCCCGGTGTTCTCGTCTTGCTGCCCGTCAAGGAATAGATGCCCTTCAGCGAATTGTAGAGCTCTCCAAACGACCACCACCGCGTCCGCTGGCCCGATCGCTTGTAATACGCCCGACCCTGCTCCCACAGGCCCATCAGAAAGGTCTGTTCAAAGTCCAGAAACGGCTCGAGCTTGCTGATCATCCACGCGAGCGTAATGTCGGCCAACTCTTGATCGTCGTACCCGCCTCCCACGTTGGAATGCACGCCCGGAAACCAACACTGGACGAGATTCGTCGTGTTGTTGTCCCGTTTCTCCCACAGCGCCGGTGAGAAGGGAGCCCGTCGCTCGTCCAGCGCCAACGCCTGAAACGCGTTCTCAATACACGGGTTCAACCGCGTGTCGTAGAATTCGTAGTCGTGCATCCCGGGCGCTTGGAGCCGGAGACCTTCGAGCCAGGGCACCCGCGGGATACCCAAGCTGCCGACCGTATCCCAGCAGCAGATGGCCTTGATGGGGACGTTCAACCTCGTCAGGCCGCGGCGGGACAGTTCTTGCACGTAGTGCTCGTCGAAGGGGAGCCTCTTCTCCGGGAACGGCACGTGCGGATACTGCGACACGTAGCGGTCGTCGAAGCGATGTTCCCAGTCCTCGAAGATCTCGTTGAAATACGGCAGGCCGTCGCGGGTGAGGAGACCGAGCGCGCCCACCATGCCGCCCACGGTACGCGCCGTGAATGCGCCGCGGGAGAAGCCCATGATGAAGATCTCGTCGCCGGGCCGCCAGTTCGCGGCGAGGTACGTGTATGCCGTGCGCATGTTCTCTCGGATCCCTAGCCCTGTCGCGCCGCCTACCACTCGGGCCGCCGGCCCACCCTGGGTTCCGACGCCAGCTTGGTAGTTCACGATCTGGGGGATGCCGTCGCGCGAGGTGTCCTTGATCGCCCAGCCGATCCTGGACACGTTCGAGGGCGGCTGTTTATGTCCATTCGTCAGGCCGTTGTCGGCGTCCAACCACGTCCCGTCGCATGTTATGATCAGGCGTTTCTTGGGCCCGTGGATAGGTCGTTCGAGCGTGCCGGGCATGGGTCCCAGTGTCGCGGAGAGAGGTGGTGGCTCGAACCGCGATGGAGGACGGCTAAGGGCACTAGGCGCGAGGGAATGAGGTGGTGGAGGTGCGCCGAAGACTGCTGAGCCGTGCGCGCTCGCCGCATACCCTGGTGGAGGAGGAGGTGCGAGCCCACTCGCGAGCGAGGACCGTGCATTGGGCGGTGGGCGCGACATGGTGCTTCTTTGATGGGGGGCGTTCAGATCGTCGTCAGCGCAAAGCGAGGATCACAATGGCATTGTGCACGGAGGTTCTATGGCAGCGGTTGCGATGTCCAGAGGGCAGGGTCGCCTTCGTCGTGAAATGCGATCCTGTGGTGTGACTTCCATCTGACTCGAGCTCCAGTCGTGAGCAGAGGACGTCGCCGGGGCACGCGACGGCGATGCAATACGAGGCGAGATAGAGCAGGCAAAAGCGAGCTTCATTATTCTAGAAATGCAAAACCAGCATCTTGTGACAGCCCCCACCATGCGCGACGCTGAGGGCCCCCCAGCCTCCTCATCACCGCCACCACCGGTTCATGCAGAAACCCGGATGGCTGGGCGTCGCTAAACAGAAAGTAGCCTTGACCAATGCCCCATAAGTCCCGCCTATCACGTCCCTCATGGGGTGACGGACTCGTACGTGATGAACAGCCCAATCGGACATGGATTCCAGTCTTGGAACCACCGCAGACTGCTGTTCGAGCTGCTCAACGTCACCGCGATTCTTCCTGGCACACAGATCGTGCTGCCGAGCGCCCATGCGTGGCCTGGGTTGATGTGGATGATTCTGGGAAAGCCGTGCGGGTTGGCTTGCAGTGGTTGATTGTTCCACGTTGTATTGCCCTCCACTGCGCCTCCGCCAAGGACCGAGAGGGAGAAGATGTACTCGCCGTAGGCGCCTTTGAACTGAAACGACGACGTGCTCAACTGGCTTTGGGTCGGGAAGAAGAACTCAAGCACGCACAGCTGGCCCTTGCGGGATGGTGGTATATCGAAGTTTAGGATGACTGCTATATCGCCAGCCGTGACATACGGCGTGAGGGTGTTCGGATACGCAATGTCAGGCTTATTCTGTGAGATAGGTATCGCCAAGTGTGGAAACTCAAAGTTTGGGAAAGCGGGAAGGTAGGCAGGGCATGGACCAGGCTGAGTGATGTCGCCGTCGCTGTCCGAATCGAACTGTGGAGGAATGTATCGCTGTGCAAAAACGCTGCTGAGGAAGAAGCCGAGCAGGATGTAGATGGAATGCATGGTGGCTAAGTACTTGCTTTCGCAAAGGCTAAGCAGTCAAGAAGTGCCAAAAGAGTCCAAAAGGCTGCAAAGTCCACCGTGCGGCGCGAGAAGAGAAGAAGAGATGGAGATGGGCCATGCTGCTTCATAAAGGACATGATTGACGGGAAGGAAACGCAAGCGGAAGGAGTGTTTGCTACTCTGATGATGGCAGGTGCTGCTGTACCTGTTCCACGAAATCTGGGAAGACACTGCTGCGGTTGTCTTCTGCCGGTGCTCTGTACAGACGAAGAAAAGGCCACCGAGTACCGTCACCCTCGCACAGATCGTCCACCCTCATTTGTCATCCCCTTAATGCAATCATCCAAATCCTGAACACCATCTCGTGCACTTTGCGCCTGCCCATCCCGTTCACTCGTTCCTGGGGAAGTCTCCAAGGTTGTGCAAAGCAATGTCCATGCGATCTCGGACGGTCGGGCTTTCCTCCTCTCGGCCCAGTGACGCGGCCGAACCTCGATGGGAGTTGTCGAAATCAACGTGGACCGACTGCTTGCCCACACCATTGACAGCTGGAACAACCTGGCCACTCGAGGTCACCACCGCCCCATTGGTAGCGAGTTGGATTTGATGCTCTTCCGCCACTCCTTGTATGACGGCTCGTCTCGCTTCGTCCACAACCTTGAACTTGCGCGTCTGGCCTCTCATCTGTTCGAGGTGTTCAAAGTAGCCCTCGTCAACCGGAGTGATGTAGGTGCCACAGAAGACACCCACTTCGAAGTCGCTCGGGGCATCGACTGCGTTAGCTTCCCGAGCAGCATCGACACACGCCGCCTTCAAATCCTCAAGCGTTTGGTAAATGACGCTGTCGGCTCCAATGTGCTTGGCGATCGCGTCCGCTCCCTGATAGTTGTGTGCCACCAGTTCAAATGGGGATGCTAGGTCGATACCGTAGATGTGCGCGTGCGTGATCGGAGGAGCGCAGCTGGCGAAATGAACCTTTCTCGCTCCCGCTTCGCGAGCCATTGTCACAATCTCCCGACTAGTCGTGCCACGAACAATGCTGTCGTCGACCAGGAGAACGTTGCGATCCTTGAACTCCATTGGCATGGGGTTGAGTTTGCGACGCACACTCTTTTGTCTGGTCTTCTGCTCCGGCATGATGAATGTCCGGAACACATATCTGTTCTTCACGAAGCCTTGAACGTATTCCTTGTCCAACATCTTGGCCACCACTGCCGCCGAAGTAACGGAAGTCTCGGGGATCGGAATGACGACATCAATCTCGGCCAAATCTTTGGGACTCAACACCTTCTTCACCTGGGCAGCAAGCCTGACACCCATATGCTGGCGACTGCGATGGACACTGATTCCATCCATGATCGAATCAGGGCGAGCGAAGTACACATACTCGAAGATATCCGGGGCGTACGTCTGGCGTTGCTGCACCTGCCGGAAATGCGGTTCTTGGCCCTTCTCAATGAGAACAGCTTCGCCTGGGAGGATGTCGCGGACGACTGAGAACCCGAGTTGGGTCAGGGCGACCGACTCGGAAGCCATCATGTAGTCTTTGCCGATGCCATCTGCTGACTCTCTTGCGCCAAGCACCAACGGTCGGATTCCGAAGTGGTCTCGAAAGCCGATCAGACCGTAACCGGCGATCATTGCTGTGCACGCCCAGCCACCTTTGCATTTCTCATACATCCGGCCAAGGGCTGCGAAAACATCGTCTTCATTGATACGCGCTTTTCCCGTCTCATTGAGCTCGCTTGCAAAGATGTTGAGCATCAGCTCGCTGTCGCTGTCGGTGTTGATATGCCTGTGAGCCTCCAAATCCAGGTAGCGCTTCAACTCAGGAGCATTGATGAGGTTTCCATTATGCGCCAGTGAAATGCCGTAAGGACTGTTGACATAGAATGGTTGGGCTTCGGCATTTGCACTGCTCCCTGCTGTCGGGTATCTCAGATGGCCCAAACCCATGAATCCGGGCAAGTCCAGAGTTCTCGAGCCATTGTCGAACACTTTTGCTGCCATCCCGTTTCCTTTGCACTGGTAGATTCTCCCACCCGCCGCACATGTAGCGATTCCGCAGGCATCCTGGCCGCGATGTTGGAGGAGATAGAGGGCTTCGTGGAGGTCGAGCGCAACGTCCGCGGACGCGGTGTTCGCGAGAATCAGAGCGAGAATCCCGCACATGTTGAACGACTGTCTGCAAAACACTGAAGAACGAGTCAGTCAGATAATGTTTGGCCAACTCCCTGCAAGAAAATGCGCCAAATTCTGCCCCGATCAGACCCGAAGGTTTTCATCAAAATTGATATGAAGTCTAACATCTAATAAAATAACCAGTGGATTCATCCTGTAGTGGCTGCAATGCATGGAGGACTTGGACATACCTAGGCAAACATGATGTTCATGTCCCAACCACCATATGCGAGATCTCGAGAAGAATTGGACGGAAAGATCAGGACGGTCAGAACTCAAGGATCGGAAATATTCGAGGGCTAGTCAGTAGTTCTTCGCCCCGGTCCGAGCAGTAGCGTGTCTGAAGGAGTGGTGACTTCAGAGAGGCATGAAGAATTCCAGGGCGAAAGGGACCTGGTGAGCTGTGTGACAGGCATAGCGAGAGCTTCTTTTGAAAGGACGGCCTGGTCCAAACCATCAAGGAACAAATTTTTATCTCCCCGGTTGAGGGCCTGGCAGTTGCCCGCATTTTCGAGCCTTTGGTTGGTCACAGTTTGGCTCCCGTTGGACGGTGTTGGAGACTCTCCAAAGATACGGGCGTCCCACCGTGCCACCGAGCCACCGTGCCACCATGACGGAAGAAAGTTAGGCCGCAGTCCGCTGGGTAAACTTCGGTCTGAGTGTGATGGTCTTGCCGTTGGAATGTGTCGACTTCAGAGTAAAGAGTGCATCTTATCAAACACCAAACGTGCGCTGCCATGGATGCTGTAGATTCGAGCGATGTCGACATTAACCCTTATGGGCTCAGCCCCAGGGCCGTGCCACGCAATCAAACACGGATTCATAACCAGACCACGGAATGGACGTTGTGGCATCTGCAATGGCCGCTGCTGACAACAGCAACAGATGATAGGGATGCTAATCTAGGGAAGTCGTTAGACAACGACGGGTTGGGATTCCATGCCCCGTGGTACCCCATTGTGGACAATCCTCATGACGGACATGTGACGGCCGCATGGGCTTCTGAGTCAAAGAACAGTCCGTCAAAGGCTCAGAACCGCTCCCTGGGGAGAAGACAGAAGGGAACATGTTTGCTTGCTGTGCAGACAGGCCACTACTCCACGACTTCTGGAGACAATACAACTCTTCAAACAGCGTCTGAGAGGCCCACGGCCTTTATTTTCCAGATTGTTCAGCCCAAGAGACATGCTATGGGCAAAGCAAGACCTGGACAGGGCATCGCAAGATTGAATGGACCCCTGAGACCTTGGATCATGTCTATTGGCCTAACCACGCAACAGCCTTTGTACGCACATAATGCCCCGTTGTCCATGAGAGCTGACTCTTCTAGTGGAAAGAAGGTCTTAATATTAACTCAACATGTGTGCACATGGCCACGAACCTGGTGCCAAGCCGATATTGACCACGCCGTGCCTCAATACACACACGCCTTCTATCATCTCTCATGCTCAGTCACCTCCTCTACTCAGCTGTTCTTCATATGAAGCACCTGCGGGCTCTTTAATCTCTTCTCATTCATTCATTTCTGTCCTCGTCTCGCCTCTCCCGCAATTCTCTCATCTCCTTCTCCTTCTCCAGTACTGTCCTTGATCACTACGTGGAGCTCATCTCGCACTGCGAGGTGCTACATGTCTTCTCTCCTTCTTTGCACTACTCAGCAGACTATCGTTGCTCGGTTCACAAGCCTTTCAACCCACTCCACACTCCCACTCTCTCTTCAGTCTCCTCCCATTCACCTGAACCACAACGTCTCGCAGCAGGGCGTGACAGTCGTCAGTGGTACACTCAAATAGCACCATGGACCGGTCCACTGCGGATTTCACCTCTCAAGGAAGTGCTTACGACGGCTTCAATTCGAGACCTCGTTCAGGCACTTACCACAATGATGAGAGGCTTGTGACCTCAATCAATGACACCAACGAGAAGCTTATCACCTCAGACGACGACGACGACGACGACGACGGGCTTGTGATCGTCAAAGTTCAAGCGGTACCGAAGGCCCCAATTGTAGTCGACGTAAGAAATTCTACCTATGGAGGACCACTGGCTTTGAAGCCAGGCTGCGATGTCGAGCTGGAAGATCACTCATTCCTCAGAATTACGGAAACCATTACATCTTCGCCATCAATGCGGTACATCAGAGGTCACAGACTCCTGTTGCAGAACCACTATGAACTCCTTATGCCAGAGCGCCATCACGAACTAGTGCAATTGGTCAAAGTCGACAACGACCTAAATGTGGAGGTCGCTCTATGGACAATCCCGGTCGACTTGGCCATCAGGAACTGCAAGATCATCTACACCAATCAGCAGTACAAGCAGCTCAACTACCGTAAAGACGTCCAAGGGAGTGGTTGTGACGAAGATGAAAAGCCGATTTACTTCTGCCGTTACACCAGTGCGGATACCAATGTCGGCGTGGACGAGCGCAACCCCACAAGCCCGCCACTAGCTGGGAGGATTGAGCATCTGCGTTTTCATCAAGCAGAGAGTGGTAGACTGATCACAAAAGACGGACAGGACATTCAATTTCAAATCCCCGACGCCGAAGCCAGAAGACAATGGCGAGGAGACGCGAATTGCACCCTTGGTGGCAGCCATACTGAGTATCGCTACGGCCATGAGAAGCAGAAGTACACGTTCGGAGATGCATTTGCCGGTGCCGGTGGTACTTCTTGGGGTGCACACACGGCTGGACTCAAGATGAAATTCGCCTTTGACTTCGATCCCTGGGCCATCAAAACATACAAGTACAACTTTGGTATTACGGGAATGCAGATCCTCCAGATGAATGTTCACGACTTCGTCAGGAAAGCGGTACTGGAGGACAGAGGCCTGACGAAGACGTGTCTGGTAGATTTTCTACACTTGAGCCCGCCCTGCCAACCCTTCTGCGGAGCCAACCGAAGACCAAACATTGCAGAGAACGCAATGAACCTTAGCGCGTTCGCCAGAGTCGCCGACTTGCTCGAGATCTGCAAGCCTCGCATCGCTACATTGGAGGAATCAAAGAGTCTCACTGACGTGGATAAGAGAAACTACTTCAAATCGCTCATTGGCTTCTTCATCAAGAAGGGATACAGTGTGCAATGGAAGGCCTTGGACCTGGAGCGGTGGGGTGTGCCACAGACCAGGAGACGATTGATTGTCATTGCATCAGGGTACGAAACGAGTTATTCACACGACATGCCCTCGCTAACTAGGCTACAGTCCGGGCGAGAAACTGCCGACTTTCCTCAAACCTACCCATGGTGACGAGCCAGGGTTAATGCCACTGCCGGCAATTGGGCCTACGATCAGAAGCATTCCCTGCAATGCACCCCACCACGACGAGATACCTCGAATGATGGAAGAAAAGAGGGGATATGACGAGAATAAACTGTCTCCCACCATTCTGACGAGGCCAAAAGCCAATCACTATCACCCCAGTGGCACCCGACGCTTCAGCATCCGCGAACACGCAGCCCTACAGACCTTTCCGCACACCTTCGTATTCTGCGGCCCGAGAGTCCAGAAGGCGAAGCAAGTTGGCAACGCGGTCCCACCGGAGTTTGCAACGAAGATGTTCGACCACTATTCAAGCAAGTTGAGGGAAGCTGATATGGCCGAGATGAGTGAGGCAGCAAAGGCTTTGGAGGCGGGTGAGTAGGGTTAACACATTACCAGGAGGCCGGGAAACCGGTCACACACGGACCTCTGGCATTTTGGCGATTGGACGAGGGGAGAATGGAGCTTGTGACTCGGGCTCACACTGCATGAGGACTCATGCTCCAAGACATTCTGCATATCTTGCCTTCAGGAGGCATGAAGGGGACTTGGGAAACAGTCCATCCGTCTTGATCACACCAGTCTCATGTTTGCACATTGCCTTCAAAATGCTATCTCAACGCTCTATAATGGGCTGAGACACTGAGCTTGTTCTTCCCGACCGCACTTTCTCTTAGTCTTAGCCTTAAATTGCATATTGACAACCTCAGGCTCGTCCCGTCGACTGATTGCATCCGGACAAGGCGCCGAGGCTGGACTCCCTTTCCTGCCTAGGCCACCATATCAACTCTACCCCAACGTTGCTTCTCTTGTATGAAATTAAGAGCCTTCAGCAGTTCAGTAAGCTTATCGATGTAGTATTGAACATTGACTATATACCCTTCCCTTCCCGTCCCTTCGTCGTACTCGTGCGTAAGCATTATGCCGGGCGAGATCCATAACAACAGCCACACAGATGTGGAAAGCGAGCTCGAGGGGATGAGATATCGCAAGGGACGCGGAGGATGGAAAGCCTGCTGGATGGATGTCCATCCTTGTTTCACAAAGAGTCTGTCTACTCCTAGAGGGGAAAAAAGCAAAGTCATTGGATCTGCATTCATTGAGTCATTCATTCGTCAAAAACCAAGCTCACCTCCCTTGACTGCCGGCGCCATCTCGCCTAGAACCCTGAATCCAACGCCCTTGCAAACATGAGGAGGTGGTATCATTGCAAAACACTGAGTCTCCCGGGCTGAGCTTCCCGCCATCCCTTGATCTCGCAATCCCCGGCTCTCACACCACAATCGACAATTCCAATCACCACAAGAACTGCAGAGACCAGCGGAGGGGGAGGGGATTCCATCCCCTAAACCTTGATGAACTCCCACACCGAGACGGCAGGATCCGCGGGGTCCTTCTCGATCTTCGCGAGCATTTCGACCCCTTTCTCCACTTTGACGCCTACAGGCCACAGCTTCTCGAAATGGGGGGTCATCAGGACGAACCCGCCCTGGGGCCTCAATTGGGGCATGAAGCTCTCCCACCCGCGATGCCACGCCACCGAGCAGCACAGCCGGCCGCGCTTGCCGTCGTGGCCCAGGAACCGGCCCGTGACGACGTTCTGGAAGCCGAGCCAGCCCTTGGTGGCGACGCACTTCCAGTGCACGGAGCCGCGGCCGCCGAGGGGCGCCAGGATGACTTTGCCGTCCAGCACGGTCAGGGCGTGGCCCGAGGGGATCGAGCGGATGATGAAGGTGGAGCCGGCCCAGGGGACCGACGAGGATAAGTCGCTGGTGGTGGCGGCGGTGGAGGACATGTTGTTGGTCTCGATCTTGGCGTCGTCCAGGCCCTCGCACACGGTTTCCGGCGGTGTTCTTGGAGTGTAGGCCGTCGAGTTGTCGGGGTCCCGGATAGGGTCGGGGTCGGCTTGGTTGAGCACCATATTGTGTACGCGCGGTACCCGGTACCCGGTGATTGAGCGTGCCGGGTGGGGTAGATTATGGCGACTAAAGTAGAGGCAGAGTATGGAGGAGCGGTCGTGGGTTTCCGGCTTGGAGATGAATGTTCGATGCCTGAATGAATGAACATCGGGTTTCATTTTAAGAGCATCAGGCTGCCAGCCCGGGTCTAACCGAGTCTAGCGCCGTTACCAAGTCCTGTTTTAAGGTACAATACGGGGGTACTGCATACGCGTAATGCTTGGTACTACCGTAGATTCAGGTTCGATGCGCAACGATGACCGGACAGTGGCCCCTCATGTTTAATGTCAGTCGATCTTGATCGTCGTGCTCATATTGGCCAACTGATCGGCTGTGTACCGAAAGACTTCAATCATCGTCTTCATCACTTCCGTACGCGACAAGCGGACCAGCGACTGGGGCTGGCTTCGCTCGTGGCGCGGGTGATGCACTCGAAGCATATCCTCTCAGTGCTGCGAGAGTAGCGCTTCCGAAGATACTGCTCCCGTTCTCATTCGCCGCCGTACCAGCGCCATTGACGGCCTGCGTTTGCACTGACGAGCCGACGGCTTCGCTGTCGTCGATCACGATTCCGTCTTCAGCACCCTCCTCAGTCAGCGGTGCTTCAAGCAACCGTCTATCGCCCGCTCCCTGGCCCTCAATCTCCTTCTGGCGGTTAAAGCGAATCACCTCCGGGGCCTCGTACCCTTCCAACCCATAGCTGCTCTCAATCTTCCTTTGTTCTCGCTCTTCCCTCGTCTCCCGCCCTTCAAGTTCCCGGACCGCCTTCTCTCCCAATGCCCGCCTTACCGCCTCGGCAGCCTGCTCCTCAATCCTCGCTGCCTCCCTCTTCTGACTGAGCGGGTTCGGATCCACCGTCGCCCAACGTACGTTTAATACTTCATTGTTGTCGAGCGCCTGATGTGCCATCGCCTCCTTTGCAAACTGGCTGTTCGCTTCGTTCACGTATGTGACAAACGCGACGCCCCTTCCAGTCAAGACTCTTATCCGGTCAATTTCTCCCCATTCTTGAAAATGCCGCGCCACGACTTCCTCTATGTCGTCTGTGACGTGGATGCGCCCGACGTAAAGTGTGCGGTTCTGACGCATGAAGGATCCCACCCCTCCCATGTCGTCTCTGTAGTCCGAGTGTTTGTCGCGTCCAAAACAGTCCATGTTGGGGTTGAAAACGTCATAGATCGTAGGCAAGCGGTGTAGATACTGGCACTCGTGGCCCTTGGGACAGATGCCCCTGGCAAAAAACAAACAGAAATAGCTCCCCGGCGTCTTATCCGCCTGCGTCCAGCCGCTGTCGTTCCTGATATTGCATCTGTTGGGGGCCGCGTGTTGTGATAGGGAGGCGTCTTCCCTGTCGCCACCGGACCATTTATTATACCAGATGTTGAAGATAGTGCCAGTTTGGGGCGGAGGTTCGGATTTGATGGTGCTGGGGTCGACTTGGGGACGCGCCGGCCGGCGTTTACGACGGATAAGTTTCGTCTTCTTCGTAGGAGGCTCGCCGCTCTCCGGCGGGGGAGCAGTGACGGAGTTCTCGTTGTTGGTTGTTGTCAGCGCCATGTTTGACGGTTCGTCTCCACTGGGGGAAGCTGAACGCTTTCGAGAGGGTGAGGCGGGCGCAGCGCCGAGGGTTGTGCGGGCTTGGACAACTTCTGCCATGGTGAGAGACTAACAGCAGGCTGTCGAGTATGCAAAGGTGGGAGAGAAGAGGCACGTCTAGGTGGCAACCGAATGAGAAATGCGGAACGACGAACATGTCTGGAAATTTCACTGCGGCTTTGGTCCACAAGATCCACCGTAAAAAAGATATCACTTTTGGTGTCGCTTCAGCGAGAACTATTCACGGTCTCAACTCCACACCATTTTACTACTGTTCTGGACTGCTAGCGGAGTCGGCTATAAGTCCTGGGATTGAACTGAGCCTGTCTTTGGGATTTGAGACCGGGCTCCACTTTAATGCCATTCCAGCCTTCGGTATGGATGAGACGTAAAATCTGCGCACGGCATCCTACGACTTAGGGATTCTCATGTCGTTGCTGCTGAGACGGGGTCTGAAGATGGCGTCCTCTCCGCCGAAAGACCCGTTGATCATGATCATAGGCGCAACGGGCACAGGAAAATCAAAGGTGAGCGTCCGCCTCGACCCGTAGGGAGATACCGGATCCCTAATGACTACAGCACAGCTAGCTGTGGAACTTGCAACACGGTTCAACGGCGAAATTATCAACTGCGATGCTATGCAGATGTACAAGGGACTGCCAATAATCACGAATAAGATTCCCGACAACGAACGAAATGGGATCCGACATCATCTGCTTGACTGTATTGATCTCAGGGAAAAGCCGTGGAGCGTGCAACACTTCGTGAGAGAAAGCTGTCGCATCATCGATGCCATCCGCGCAAGAGGAAAGTTGCCTATCGTAGTGGGTGGTACTATCTACTACACTTTCTCCTTGTTGTTCAACGACGCCATCCTGACTGCAGCGGACGGCAAATCCGTTGATCGGCCACTCGTTGGACCGGCCGATGAAGCCCTAGAGGACTTCCCCATTTTGTCGGCTGCTACAGAAGACATCTTCGCAAAGCTGAGAGAGGTGGATCCCGAGATGGCCCAAAGATGGCATCCGAACGACAGGAACAAAATTCGGCGGTCGCTCGAGATATTTCTGAAGAGCGGGAGGAAAGCCTCGGACATCTATGCTGAGCAACGGCAACCGATGCTAGAAAATCAGGATGGTGAGGATGCCAAAGATACCTATCCGGGCCCAGATACCGCCACAGCAGAGCGCAAGATGTCTCTACGTTATCCAAGTCTGATGTTATGGTTGGAAGCCGAAGATGCAGTGTTGAAGCAGAGGCTGAATGCGAGGGTAGATGCCATGGTCGCAGACGGTCTATGTGACGAAGTGGTGCAGATGGCTAATTACGAATCAGAACTGAGAAACGAAGGCCAATCTGTGGATGTAACCAACGGCATCTGGGCTTCGATCGGCTATAAAGAGATGAAGCCATGGCTGAATGAGCAGCGGATCTCAGGTGCTGAGCCGGCAAGGATATTGGCTGCAAAAGAAGGGGGCATAGAAGCCGTGAAAGCCAGCACTAGACGCTACGCAAAGCGCCAGAACCGCTTTGTCCGCATTCGATTGGCAAATGCTCTGAAGCCTGCTGGCAAATATGAGCTGCTATACCTCCTAGATTGCACCGACCTCACGCGGTGGAGCACTGTGGTGAAAGTGCCCGCGGAAGCACTGGTTGAGGCCTTCATTCAGGGCTGCGAACTGCCTGGAGCCAAGACTCTCTCAACCATGGCAGAGAATATCCTTTTGCGCATTGAGCAGGATAGCATGGTCGGCGATCGCCAGGCCCGAACTTGTGAGATCTGCAACAAGACTCTCATGACCGAGAAGGAGTGGAACGGCCACCTCGCAAGCCGCAGTCATAAGAAGGTTGTCGCAGGGCAGCGTAGACAGAAATTGCTGTCCGCGGACGAGAGACATGCCCAAGGATAACAGATCGTTCAGCTCATGACTCGGCCAGGTTTACGCCCAGGCATCCAACTGGGAACGGTTGGCACCATCTCGGCCAGTGCGAAATATTGTCGCCGAAACACAATTCACATACCACGCGAATGAGCAGGATGGATCAGGGTGGCTCAATGCCATCACCGTTGGCCTGAACCTTTAGGGCCTGCAAATGCTGCTGGTGAGCTTCAAGGCCACTGGTCCGCCATTCGATAAAGGCAGGTGAGAGAATATCTCCATGACCTGGTTCTTCGAGCTTGGATACTTCCAGGACCGGGACATTCTCTCGCTTTCGGATGCGCCAGACGCCGTCGGAAGTGATGACATCTTTGAGCCCTGTCAACAACATCAGCCAAACGCGCATGCAATGGTACCGCTGATGCTCACATTCAAGAAAACTCGCAGCAAAGTTGATGCAAGTCTGGCCATCCCACAGAGCTTTGCCTTTGAGCTTCACTTTGTCCGGAATGGTCTGGACGTCCAATTCTTCGAGCTTTTCCAGAATACCTTGCTGTGTTCGATAGCCAACGACGATTCTCGGCACTCCAAGCAAGAACGATTGTGCCCAAAACTTGAGCAACTTTCTTTCATACTTGACCTGCTCCTTCTCATTGGTAACCATGGCGGTGGTCTTCAACTCGACCCAGTCTATCGGCTTGGACTTGTCTTCGGGCTTGAACGCCATGACGGCGTCAACTTCTCCACCGAGGATCATCTTCACTTTCCCGAGGCCCGTGCGCACAATGGAGCAGTACTGCGCATAATTGCTGACGACCTCGTCCTCACGAGATTCGATATACTCGCGAGACGTCTCGGGCCATGGTGTCGGCATCAGTGATACAGATTCGAACTTGTATCCCCAGAAACTCATCAGGTCTTGGGGCAAAGCGCCTGGTCGGCCGGCGGATGAAAATTGCTGCTGTCGGGAAGAAATCTTCTTGGTGTGGTTCTCTTCAAGGAATATGGTGCCTTGGAACAATGTTGCATTCATCTCCCAGTCATCAAGTTTGGAGAAAGGGGCCACCATGATCTATTCGACGCATAAGCGAGGTCCTTTTGGCTTCCAACAGATGGCCGCACCTTGGTCATCATTCCTCGCCACGTCACAAAGTCTATCACTGTCTTTGACCCTTTCTCCTTCTCATGAGCAATCATGGCCTCCAGCAGGCCGTCCAGGTGATCATCACCGGAGTCATCGAGCTGTCGAAATGTCTCGAAGCCTTTGCTCAAGTCGCAAGGCAGGGCAGGTGGGTAATAGTACCGTAGGCTGGAGTCATCATAACGGAACTCGTGGTCCTCGTCAAACGAGAAGCATGTTATCTCCTGCGCAAGTCAGTATCAGTTAGAATTCGGCATGGGCAGGCATGCTCTGGGTCTTCGGACGGCCGCATTCAGGCTCGCGAAGCGAGACACCGGCACGATATTGAAGTTGTGTATCTGAGCCATGATGGCCACCATTACCGCGCGCCGACTGGAATTCGAGATTGTTTGTCAAGCATCTCGGGCAAGCGCACCAAGTTTGAAAGGCATAGAGGAGCCAAAATCGAGCATCAGCGCTCAAAGATATTCAAAAGCAGCAACGGAGTCGAGGCGGGAAAGGTTCCAGCGCATCTTCGAATTCATGCACGTGACGACGCGACACGCGCGACGCGTCTACGTCATCGGCCGACTATTGATCAAGCCCGGTCTTAGGGGCATGGTGGTCGAAACTGGGCAAGACTCGGACGAAGTTTCTCGAAGTCGGAGTCTACCGTGATATTCTTGTGTTCCTGCGTCTGTTGCTTCCTTCTCTCTATCACCCGTGCTCTGGTTAAGTCCGAGGATCCTCAGAAGTACAATGACCCGCGCCAAACGCAAATTAACCGTCGTCGACGGAAATATCGACATATCACAACCGCCTTCTAAACGAAAGTCCGTCGATTCGCTACGGGGAAAGGAGAATGCAGGCCAGGATTACGCCAGTATGACGAAGGACGAGCTTGCTACCCTGCTTCGAGGTCGCGGTCTGCCGTATAGCGGAACGAAGGAGACTCTCAACCGCAGGGTTCAAGAGGACGACGAGAAGACCTCTCCTGTAGATGCTTCTGAGGAGTCCTCAGCCGAGGTATGCTCTACATGTCCGAGTTCTGCAATTTTCTCCTGACTCCAACAGGGAACTGGCGCCGCCACATCCGTCGCAGATGAATTCGAATACTGTACCCTCTGTAGACCCATGTGGGACATCCGCGAGGAGAAGCGCGCAACCGACGAAGATTATGACTCTGAAGAGGATGAGGGGGACGAGCCTGAAGATGAAGAAAATCCGGAAGGTGAGAGCGGTCGGCACAATGAGTCTGAGGGCATAACCCCGAACGGGCAGCGGAAGTCAATCTGCGGCCAAAAGAAGTGCATTTGCAAGCTTCCTGCCTCCGAGAACCCGGAGCACAAATGGCTTCTTACCAAACAGGGGTACCTTATGGTTGCAAAATTGCAGTACGAAGTCGCCATTCGGGACCAGGACGCAATCGGGGAGCACTTCTACAGTGATTTCAACGGCTATGGGTTTCAGGAAGTGATGGAAAATCAGGTAAGCTTCCGACTTCAACAGTCTCGAATTTCGCCGACTAACATTGTTGGATCCAGCTACTGGCTTTTAACCGTGAGGTCTCCAAGAAGACTGTACAGCCAGCCGCACTGTGGTCGTTCATCGAGGCTTTTGCTTGGATTCTGGACGACACTCCGGTGTGGTTCCACGTCGATGACCCCGACACCGTGCTAGCTACTTTGAGGATGATTGGAGGAGCCATCTTCACCACGCTGAAGGTCCTGGAAGAGCATGATCTGCTAGGCCCGGAATCTGCGGTGAAAAACATCGCTCTAGTGCTCGGTGTGCTCTACGACAGAACCGGAGGCTGGCCTGGGGACCAAGAATCTCAACTGGAATGGAGAGAAGCCATGATCAAAGAAGCTAAGCATCATGGCATTGTTTTCCAGGACGCGCCCTATACAATGAGCACTCTGCTTGAGCGGGACGGCTTGAGCGGCCCCCAAAACGGCAAGGGCTACTCCAAGTGGAAGAACTTCAAATGGCTGAAGGAGGTGAGTCGATCGACCCTACAGTGTATCATTCAGGACCCAGCTGCTGACGTTACGATGAGTTCACTACCTTTCACCGAAAACAACGTAAAGGATCCGGTCCCGGAGCTACCATTGGGGGGCGACACTACGCTCTGGAAACAAGGCAAGAGCTGGAAGAAGCTCGCCAGGCGTACAACTCCTGGGGTTATTTCGGTCCGGACACCTCTGACTATTCAGATGATGAAGACGGTGCAATTCTGGACTACGTTGGAAAGTAAGAGGCGTGAACAAAATTCTGTAACAACATGCTCTGTAGTACCCTGGAAATGGCCATCCACCTACCATCTTCAGGTCTATCGGGTGCTTGATCATTGGTGTTCGAGGTGCTGTCCCTCATCGATTCATACGCCAGTTGTCACGGCCCAGTCGGTGAAAGCCTCAAGATCTTTCAGCTGCCCTGCCAGGAACGGGGCAGGCAAATCACTCCTCGCGGATCTCTCCTCATCCTTCCTCTATGAAATCCGCTTCAGGGTGTAGGCGATCGTACAGTCGACCTTGCCCGTGCCGCGTCCAGCCAGCCAATTGGCGATCTTTGGTAATGTCCCAGGCCACTCCGGAGATACCCTCATCATAATACTGCGCAAGGACTGTGAGCGAGACCTTGGTCCGACGCAAGCTTGCATGAAGAGGGTTGGTAAACGTTCCGTGTTCGGCCCCCCCCGCGGAGCATATTCAACAATGTAAGATGAAGGTGACCCCATTCCTCGCATGTCTATCTTCGCACAGGGAAGCCACCTGCGCCATCCCCGTAGCTAGAGATTTCGTGAAATTTTGCAAAAACAATCAACAGTCCGGATTCCTAAGTGGTCACCCACCTTAGTACTAACGGACCGGCATGTGGCTTAAGTACGACTGAGCGAACGGGAAGTCCTGCTTTGCACATCCTATGGTCGATTGCGAGAGAAAATGTGGTGAAGAAAGATGTATCGTTGGTTATTTATATCAGTGTGTAGAAGAAGGAAGTAGGAAAGAACTTTGCCTCCCAATCGATGATTTACCTACCCTAGTTGTTCATAGACCATATAAGCATTGTATTTAGGTGCTTGGAGAAAACAAGGAACCTAGACGTGCGCCAGGCCTTGTTCAATGCTCTGCTGAAGTTCGCAAATACATCTTGAAATAGATCGAGGACAGCCTTGTATTACGTAAGCTTAGCTCTTGTGGCGTCTTGGCAAATTTAGCCTGTTCTCCTGAACTTCCTTCGTACTGTTTGAGTTTATGCAACCTCACTCAGGCTAGAGAGCCGGCACGGCAGGTATACAAACTTCGGCAGAGAAAGGCGCGTTTCCGGCATGGAGTTGGACCAGAATCACAGTCCCAAGTGATTGTGATTGTCCAGGTCGGGTCCCAAGGCGCGTGTGCTGACCTCGGAGAATGACTGCACCTGTCAGAACCGCGTCGCTGGGTTTCGCGAATGTCCTCCTGATTGCGGCGCTTCTCATCTTTGCAAGAGGCTTCTTTCCACACAAGGCCTCCTTGCCTGGACTTGCGACATGGCCTGCGGACTCGGCGGCGGCCGCGAGGGCGGCACCGTTTGACCGCGTCGTATTCATGGTCGTGGACGCATTACGAAGCGACTTCGTCTATGGCAACGCCTCCAGCTTCCATTTCACGCAGAGCTTGATCCGATCTGGCGCTGCGGTACCGTTCACGGGCCATGCAAGTCCTCCAACAATCACCATGCCGCGCGTCAAGGCGATTACAACAGGCTCAGTGCCTAGCTTCGTCGACCTCATTCTGAACTTTGCCGAGTCGGACACGACGTCAACGCTCAAAGATCAGGACACGTGGCTTGCTCAGATACGAGCCAAGGACGGCAAGCTCGTCATGTACGGCGATGATACCTGGTTGCGACTCTTTCCGGGCTTCTTCCACCGCGCAGACGGGACTACGAGCTTCTTCGTCTCCGATTTCACCGAGGTCGACAACAACGTGACCAGGCATATTCCGACCGAGTTGGCCCAGCATGACTGGTCCGCAATGACACTGCACTTTCTCGGCCTCGACCACATTGGCCACAAGACCGGCCCGAAGGGACCCAACATGCCAGCCAAGCAGACCGAAATGGACTCCATTGTGAGAGACATTTATACCGCGATGGAGCAGGAAGATCACCTCAATTCATGTTTGCTAGTTCTTCTCGGGGACCACGGCATGAACGAAGGAGGCAACCACGGCGCGTCCTCTCCAGGAGAAGTGTCCACGGCCCTCACGTTCATCTCTCCGAAGTTCAAGTCCGCTTTCGAAGGTCGAGCCAGCCCGGTCGAAGACGCGGTAGACTTCCGATACTATGACGTTGTCGAACAGTCGGATATAGTACCTACTCTCGCTGCTCTCCTGGGGTTCCCCGTGCCACTGAACAACCTAGGCATGATCATTCCGTATCTGCTGGAGCTCTGGACGCGCCCGGAAGACCAATATGCGTTGTTGTACGAGAACGCGCAGCAAATACACCGAATTGCAGAAGCAACGTTTCCGAATAGTTTCACGAAGACCTCAACACCTCAGGACTGCTCAGCGACCTCCGGAGACGAGCCTGATATGCTTGCATGTCTGTGGCGGCGAATTTCTGCAGACCACGATGTCGCCGCCACGGTAGCAACCGCCGGCTCCGCCCCGGCGATCCACAATCTCAAGTCCTTTCTCTACAAGGGGCAGGATCTTCTAAGCGGCACGGCAAGCAACTATGACATCTTCAGCATGCAGATCGGGATCGGGCTGAGCACGGTCGGGTTTGCGTTGTGTCTGCCTCATTTCCTGCAGGGGATATTCCAAGCCGGCTTTGACGGGGTTGTTCTGGCTTTGGTCATGCTAATCTACGCAATCACCATGTTTGCGACCAGCTACGTGGAAGAAGAGCACCAGTTTTGGTACTGGACTCTTGCCGGCTACCTCGTCGTCCTCTACTGCAAGGACAGCAGATTCGGAATTGCCGACACCACATCCGGCTCCCGTGCCCTTCTGGGTGGTCCGACAGGCACAGCGCTTGCGATTGTCCTGTTCGGGGTGGTGCGCCGATGGAGACAGACCGGCCAGAAGTATGCCGGCGAAGCTGATCTCGTCAGCGAGGTGGTCGCGCCCAACGCCTGGATGTTGTGGGCGCTCGTCATGCTCACCTATGCCGTCCTGTCCCGCAACCTCAGCCGCCGTACCGGTGTCTGGATGGGCTCGCCGCAGATGGGCATCTTGCCGGCGCTCATCTCCATCTCCGCCTTCTTGTTCAAGATCGCCTTCACCGCCGCGGACGCCCCCGAGTTGCTGGCCTCCTTCCCAATGCTCAATCCGCTGGTGGGCTTCGTGTCGGCATACCCGCTGGTGAGCCTCGCGCGAGTTGTTTTCCTGGGCCTCGTCCACCTGCTCGGATGCGCCATCTACTACGAAGCTCCCTGGAAGGGCGCACGGCATCTTGGAGCGTTTCTCACAGCATTCCAGGATGTCCTGTCTCTGTTTCTCATCACGCAGACAAGGACGGTGTACGTGCCGTTATTCCTGTTCTTCAACTGTCAACTAGATCTACTCCGTCGGCGAAGGCGCCATTCCGTCGCCGAAATCGCCATCCTTGCACTCCTGCTCCAGTACGCCTCGTTCTTTGCTTTCGGAGGCACGAATTCCATCTCCACAATTGATCTTTCCAACGCATATAACGGCGTCAGCGGGTACAATGTAGGCGCCGTGGGCATCCTCACATTTGTCAGTAACTGGGCCGGCCCGGTCTGGTGGGCTTTTGGCATATGTCAGATGTTCAGCACTGTCCAGCTCCGAACCAACGATTATTCATTCCTCTCCACGGCGCTGGCGACATTTGCATGCATCCATACCCTGTCTGTCATGGTCGCCTGTCTGGTTCTCCGAGAACATCTTTTCATCTGGACCGTCTTCTCGCCCAAGTACCTCTACACCGCCGCTTGGGTCGTGGGCCAGCATACCGTCGTCAACGTATTGGCGGTTGGGACTCTGCTGTGGCGAGGAAGTGAGTAGCTTGCCCGGCTGGGTTCCAAGCACATTCGGCCAAAAGCTTCAATGCTGCACGGCACAGAAACTCATAGATGGCTGTTCTGAACGCCATTTCCCCGCTTGGGCAGACAGAATGCGTCAAAGAATTGTCCGATGCCCTCCATGTCGTCGATGGGAACCACCTTCGAGACATCTGTGGGAAACTGATCAGCCGATCCGGATTGTACTGAAGGAATGTGTCGAACTCACATTGATCGGGACGCACGATGACGGTTGCACCCTTTTCCGGGTCGATCCCCAGCTTCTCGTACGCATGGCCATGACCGGAGTTGTAATGTTCGTCGTCGACAAATACTTTGTGCAGATCTATGTCAACCAGTCAGCAATGTTTGTCCACGGGTGTTCATCCTCTTGTACATACCTCGCATTCTCCATTTTCCAGTTACTGGCCAGAAATAGTCAGGAATCTGCTCTTGTTCGAGCTTCAAGCGCTCTCCAGTAAATACCACAACCGGGTCGATGAAGCTATCAACGTCTGCCGATGGCGCAGTATATTTGTGGCCTGGGCCAGTCGGAGAGTCCATGTACTCGGCAATCTGTCGGTCCACCGTCAGTCGCTATGCCCTGGGGCGATAGAAGGATAAGATGTAATACCTTCTCTAGTCTTGTTAGTGTATCGGGGGCTCCGATCCTGCCGACGAAGAATATCGCCCGCCACCGACTGTCTGCCTTCAAGGCCCTCACAAGTTGCATGGCTTTGACATCGCAGAATCGGACCACCTGCTCGCTGGGAAGTCTCATGCCGACCACGATCGCGGTTGCGAGTTCCTGTGTGCTTGCCGCACTGGAGGTGACGCTGGAATCCTCATATTTCGACGTCAACCCAGCGGTGTACCTCCCGGACTTGATGAAACCCTCCCTGAACTCCTCCGGGGTAATCTTTTTCTCACTGCCGGCCTTGTTGCTCGCGAACAGCTTCATGAAGTACCGATCAAAGTCAATCAGATCGGCGGCCGTCTTTCCTCTCTCGACATTATACGTCTTCAACAACTCCGGGCCGGCCTGGCCGGTCAACACATGGCCCAATTTCCAGCCGATGTTGAATCCGTCCTGGAGACTGACATTCATGCCCTGGCCCGCCTTTGGCGAATGTGTATGAAAGGCGTCACCCGTCAAAAAGACACGATTTGCTTTGGTGAATTTATCGGCCAGTCTCTGCCCGATACTATAACAGCTCCACCAAAACGTGTCGGCGAAATTCATCTCGTAGGGGTAAAAGATCTGCTTTGCCTTCTGATGCAAGTCCTCGAGTTTCACCTCCTTGACATTCGTGCCCGTGGGGAACTCGATGTAAAAGCGAGTCAACGAGCCTCCTTCGCGAGGGATTACCAGCAGGGAACCGGCGTCGCTGTGGACGGTGACTTTTCGCCGGATATCAGGAAAGTTGGTCTGAGGGTAGATGTCCATGACGCCCCAGACGGCGTCGGTACTGTCGCCGATCATGTTGTAGCCGAGGGATTTGCGGACGATGGAGTGCGCGCCGTCGCAGCCCTGTTTTGCATCGACACGGACATCAATCAGAACGTCTACGTTATACGAAAGTCGGGAGATGAGATCGACTTACCAGAACGTACTTCGCCCTGAAGATCTTGTCCTCGCCACCGGCATGTGTCGCTACAACCGTACAGGCGTATCCTTCTGGGTCCCTGGCCGCCATCTCCTCGTCCACCACCACACTTTTAACGGTCCACCCGTAGTCGATCTCCACACCTCCCAGTTTTCGCATCTTCTCCAACAACAAGCCATTGACTCGCGCTTGGTTGAGGATCAAATGCGGCATGTGGCTCAGCCCCTTCGCCGTGTCAGCCGCGCGATTACTCCGCATTATCCCTCTTCTCGTGCCCCCATTGGCGTGCGGCGTGGGAACAGGGGACGGTGACCAGAAAGCCACTTCAAGGACATGATATGCCTCGCGCAACAAATCCTCGCTGAGGTCCAAAGACTCGAAAATCTCGACCGTCCGGCATTGGATGCCGTCAGCTTGGCCGATAGACATGGGGGCGTCGCGGCGTTCAAGGACACGGTAGCGTATGGGGTTGGACTTGGTGGAGGGGTGCGAATGGTTATAGATGCTCAGCCAGAGGGCGGCGGTGATGCCAGCACTGCCGGAGCCGACGATGAGGACGTCGAGGAGTTCAGGATCCATGGTGGACATTGTGAGAGGAAGTGTGGGTCGTGTAGGTGGTGGGTAGTAGTTGGGTCAGTTTGGTGTCGTGCCAGGTGGAATGAATGGGTTGGTGGTCAAGATCCGGGACAGAGCTGTAGGACCCAAGAAAGACCACGCACCGTGTGGGTGGGGTCGCAATGACTTGTCAGTCACGATGGTGTAATGCCAACACAGTTGAGTGGATGGGTTGGGTGAGTGTGATTGCGTGGTCGGATGTCAGTGTTGTGATGCTAGTGTCTCTGAGTGTGCTGTAACTAGGACGTCCGCAGAGGTTTATATTCCCGGCCTTGTGAGCATTGAACTCCTGCATGCAGTTCGTTCCGCTCACCTCGGTCTGATCAACTTGATGAAACGACTAGAATGAACGGGACTGAAAAGCGGCAATCACGCCAGCCTCACCGTGGAGTTGGAGAATGAGGTGTACGAGGTGATGTCGAGGCAAAGAAGTCTTGCAGTTAGCCGAAACACTGACGCCGGTTGCTTGCTTAGTTGGTCCTTCCCCTCTTCCACTTGCAACTGCAGACTGCGGACTGCATAGCGGATATCCGCAGAGAGAGAGGCGTGGCAGGTTGGGTGCAAATGTAAGATGTCAGTCAGGCCGGCATGAAGCACACATCGCTGTCCCCGCCCCTCGGCATGGAATCTCTCGGAACGAAATGCCTCCGCGCGCCAAGACCAGTGCTGGACGGGGTAGGGAACGCACACAACCATTCAACTAACTGAGTACCGTCCACGACTCTTCTCTCCTCCAAGCGAGCCCGACGAATGTGCCGAACGGGACGGATGCTTGGCTATGACTTACTCGCCGAGTAAGTTGCGCGTGCGCGTGTATTTCGGAAACAGTGGCCGACCGGACTAGCATAGACACAGACATGATTAAACCGAGACATGGACGTGGACATGGACTTTGATTGCTTGTAGAGACCGGGATGCTTCCTGCCTGAGCTGGAGACGGCGGGCACGGAGTCTGGGGCCGAAGGATGCAGGAAAAAAGAACGAAAGACAGATACCGGTCCGTGATGTTACGTGTGCTGAGACCGCAGATCATGGGCTCAGAATCGACGATGCAGTCGTTGGTGATTGAAGGACGTAAAACAGCGCTGAAGGAAGGTAAATAGTTCCAGCTGCCTACCTACAATACTGCTCACCACCCAATACCCAGCTGCGTCTCATGCAGATATCGGATTACCACATGAACATCAGATATTCGACTCACATTGCCACGCATTCAATTCAGCCCCTCCGACATGCAGTGTCGTGTCCTTCTCACCACTGTTCCACCGTTGCCAACTCAGACCCAATCACACATTCAGTGTTCTCAGGGCTGTGACAGCATATGATCCAAATGGACATCACGTCCAGTTCGGATAAACGTACCACACCCGGTACTGATTGCCACCGCTAGTTGTGCCCTCATAGCTGATTTCGCACCTGTCTCTGAGATTCCATCCGCTCTTGGGTTCTTTCCGGCCCGTAACGACCAAGTAAAAGCTGGCCGGCCAGGTGGAGCGAGCATTCGCCAGGTCTGTTTGCAGATCAGCCTGAGCCCATCAGAGCAGGACACCGTGCGCCTCACCTCCTTGTCCGTCCGCCTTGTCCAACCCCGAGGGTTTACAAGAGGCAACGTCGTTCGGCTTAGGGTGTACATGGTACGCGGCTACCACGTTGGTATACTTTTCCGGAAGCTTCAAGTACACGTCCAGCCGAACCTCGCTATCCTTCTGGTCTGGACGCAATGTGGTCGGCAAGACTTTTATTGCGCCCATCAAGCTTGAATGGAAGCTTACCTGTAGTTGGTCCGGAGTTCTTGATCTTTGTCCCGTCGGCGGTGGCATATACCGCGCCCCCGTATTCCCAATTCTTTGTGAAGGAAAGGTCAACGGCCTGTTCTAAGAGGCGGCGGAATTCCTTGAGTTCGGCTCTCTCGGAGTTGAAAAGATCATGGAGCGTGTGGTTGGTCACTGTTCGCACTCCAGCCATGATGAGCGGATACGGGGCAGGGAAGATGAAGTCTGTTGGATGGAGAAAAGTACTCGTTTTGCTATTATGAGGGTCAAGGTAGAGAGGGAGAATTTTTCTCGTTGCTTTGCTCTTAGAATGTCAGTCAAATTGCTTCCGATTATGCAAGACCTCTCCGTGACTCCTGAACCCGCGGGAAGTTAGGCAACATATATAGAAGAAAGAAAGCAGGACGTTCGCTCTGACAGATTCGCATTGGCGACCTGCTGCTCACGCCCACAGCTGTGGCTGGCGTAGAGAATCTTTGAGCAACCTTAGCTTGGTGGCTGGCTACCTCGCCAGTACGTCACGTTCAGCGGTGAAGATCACCCTGTTTCTGCTGAGACGCAGCTAGACCTGACACCACGGCTTGACTGAATAAAAACTGCAGTCGTGGAGATGGGAGCTGTGGCTCGATGACCGCGCGCAAACGTCGAGCTTGAGATGGATGTGATGTGTGGCTGGAGTTGATGCGAAGACTGACCCATTTGGACCAAGGGCGCGTCTTCAAGTCTCCGGTTCTTCATAACAGTTGCACCTTCCCAGCGGGCAAGGTTCTAAGGTGGCATGGCCATGAGGTTGAAGTGAGACAAGGATGAGTAAATGCGGGGGGCTGTGGCTTGCTGAGGGAGACGTTGACCACGAGGAATGTGTCCCGAGGGCGTACGCCATGCTCTCCTAGGCAAGCGTTCAGTCATAACTGAACGCAGACTGCAGATACATATCTGAGCTGATAAAAGATATCAGCCGCAATGTTTTCCTTGGCAGAGGAGGAAATAAACCCACCCCTAACCCTAATGAATTATTCTCGCAGATTGAAATCACGTGGATACCCTGGAATGGGACTCACTTGCCCGAGGCATCACCAACCGATTTTGATACATCCTCGTCCGATACGTTGACAAGAACCTGTAGGTGGACTTCAAGGTAATCTCGGGGTTTGCAAGGACTCAGGGACAAGTACCAGGCGCATGGTCCCATCTGCGATCATGGGCCGTTGTACCAGGCATAGACCCAGGCTATGCCCATCTGTGATTATGGGCCGTTTACGTACCGGGCATAACCACAGGTTGTGCCTACGACGCGTATGCTTTTAACCAGGGTTCACCTCGTCCTGTAGTGAAAGTGGGGGAGCAACGGGCAGCTACCCGACTCCCACCCGACGTGGGCCGTCGTTGTTTGCGTCATTCGCTCCTAGTTGTTGGCGCTGGTCCAAAAATGTGCTCTCCCGAATGCCTCACATATGAGATCAAAGTTTCGTATCCATGTCTGTGGTGTTCGACTGCGGTTGAGGTAACTGTGCATAATAGAGACCGTATCACCTTTGATTGCGCGGTCAGGAAAGATAAAAGAAGACTGCATCGTCTGTCTTGCTTAATTTGCCTGTTGAGATTTGTCCAGCAGACTTTTCAAGCGCCTCAACTTCGAAAGCCCTACACCACCGGTCTAATGCCGCTACTAGCCCAGCAATGACGGCTTCAACAACCAAGATGTAAGCATCTTGTGACGGAAGTCTCGATGGAAGCGGGAGCTTTGAAGGCTGTTCAAACGGAGTTATCTTGCTCTTATGCCACCCCCAATCGCTCCCATTGTAGCAAACACCACAAGAATTGTTGGATTCCAATGCCTTTGTATGTCGTGCCTCTACTCAATGCGAACCAATACGTCGGGCCAACTTCTCAGAAGTGGATCGGCCTGCGAACACTTGACATTCCAGCATTACATCTTAGTCTCGATAGGACCTCCGTTACTCGTCCGGCATGTCGCAGGATCCCCACCCACTCCGTGTCTAGTCGACTCGCAAGGCCAGCCATGCAATTTTCTCCATCTCTCCCCATTAGCGTAGCGGGGAGAAGTGTGCTAGAGAAAAGACCATGCCAATTCCTGCACGGTACCGCGATGGCGTTTGTGGGAAGAGAATCCATCTGTCAGCATCGTGCCGTGGCCCAACGACGCCGCACCCGGAATTCGAATCCGAGAAATGTCGCCGAAGGGGCCGAAGGGGTGGAGTATGTAGAACGCTCTTGAGAATTGGTTTGCCATATTAACAACCTCCGAGACACAACGAAAACTGATATTGTTACCGGCATGGCATCTACCGAGAGCGCCAGCCCAAGATAGTCGCGGAATGACCTTTGGATCGAACTTCGCTTGTTTGGCCGCGCAAGCATCCTTTTGATAATTACTCATTGTTGGCAGTTCTGCCTCAGACAAGACGCCCTCCCCGTCACTGGCTCTCCACACCGGATTTCGAAATTCTGGATGTATGCCCCAGATTCTAGCCCTATGCTTGCAGTGGGTCTTAGCTCCGCACCGAACAAGCTCCATCGCTCGTGATTCCTTTTGGCTCGTGAGACAAAGTTGCATCAACGGCCGGAGCAACGAGTTCCAGAAAACTCCGAAGAAGGTCATTGCTGACCTCCCCTCCTTCACCCCGACTGCACCTTCTTGACCGAGGACCTCTATTTGCCTTGACTAGAAGTCTATGCTGGGGGCCAAACTCGAAGATACTCATCACCGAAGTCGGACTTTCAGGGCCTTTCACTGGCAGAGATGCTTCGAAAGGAGTGAATCGGCTGAGATCTTTGACCGAGATCAAAAACGTTCCCAAACTTGGTCCACGGGGTTGGATAGATTTCCATTCGTCAATGCCATCCATCCGAAGCGGTTCTCACATCTTTCCCTAGACCCGCTTCACGACCGAAAAATAAGAAAACCTACCTTCCCATTAACGTGACGTGGTATTCGGGCGTGGAAGTAGAGATTCGATTGACCCAAGACAAGGAGGGTCGTGGGTGGGTGGAGGTGATTGAAGGTGAGCGACAAGTAAGTGAGTGGGAAGCATGAGCGATAAGTAAGTGAATAGTGACAAAGGCAGGTGTCAGGTGAGCGCCAAGGTGAGCTGGGCGTCGACCTGCCTAATTCGCGACTCTTCAAGCGATAAGGTGTGATCCTACTCGTACTGGCAGTCAAATGGGCCCGCAGCTCAATCCCATGACGCATGGATCTGCTACAATGTATCTTTGACAAATCGGGCTGATTGACTTCCGGAACCTGTAATTTGAATCTTTGTGATGCTTCCGCAAACCCACGTACTCGGACGTCGCGATCGATTCCGCCTTCAACCGCCTGAACCTGCCCTTTCCGAGGTCTCCCTTCGCCACGAGATAGCGCTGGTGGCTGGTGTCTGGTGAGAGCCAGTACAGTAAGCTTCGATGGACGCGAGGTCTATCATGAACTCGTTTTAAATGGTTGCCGACCACCAAGGCTCCGCCAAATGCGCTTTTCTTCTGTTGGGGCTACGGTAACCTTGCAACCGTAGGGTACGTAGCGAGCACCTCGGACAGGTCAGATATTCGAGGGTGGCTGGCCCTGGCTACTTTTAGCTTCGCCGACCCCATACTACTGGGAAGTTAGAATGCATGGAAGCTCCCGCAGAGGCTGCAAAGTCTTTGAGGCGGCCGCACTAATCAAGCCGCCACTACCGGGTACGACGTTCTTATCTTTTAGCAATGTGCAAGCAACCCCGGAAATTGTCCCACCGGCCAATCACAGTGGCGATAACGATCGGCAGGCAAGGCCCTCAGGCAAACCTCGTGGCGAATCGACTTGAATTGGAGCGAACGGAGATTTCACTGTGTCTGGCTGGTCACCTTATCGTGCCCCTTTGCTCTTTGCGTGAAGGCGTTGGTGATCATGACGAGCACGCGCATTGGGATCTGGGATGAACCGCGTTTCTACTGGGTGGTATCGGTGGTGTGAAGAAGATCGGGTGAAGCTCAATCACAAGAACGCCTCATCGATTAGTGCACACGACCAGTCCATCTCCGCAAAGCCTTAAGTCGGAATTCGCCCAATAAACACGCGCCGGCACGATGTCACCTTGCTCGACAAGTCGCAATTAGCAATGGGTGTGTGGACGAATCCAGGATCTGAACCACTCTCGATTCGACCGTGGACGTCTATCTATGGTTGGCAGTAGCTGCATGTCGCTAAATGGCTTCGCCGCAGCTTAGGGTTGCTTGTGGGTTGCTTGTGGTTGCTTGCTGTGCATGGCGACCTTGGAGCTTTAAAACCGGCCTGGTCCTGGTCGCGGTCGCTGATCTCACACCCAGTCTTTTTCTCTCCCTCATTGCTCTCTCTGCCTTTGTCGTGAAGATGACTACCAAGAACGAAGCCGACGTGCTCGGTGAGAGCGCTGCCAACGATGTCCCGCCCTACAGAAAGGGCTCACTCAGTGAGCATGCGCGCGGCCGGCAGTTCAGTGTCGACCCAGAGGATCTCGCTATGGTGACAGCCGACCAGAACATGCTTCACCGCGATCTAAAGGGCAGACACATGCAGATGATTGCCATGTCAGTTCAATACCGGTCTCCCCAGTGTATGCTAGCTAATCGGCGTTCTTAGGGGTGGTGCCATTGGTGCTGGTCTCTTCGTTGGGTCTGGCGGTGCTTTTCAGACTGGTGGACCTGCTTCGGTGCTTCTTGGTTTCATGATCATTGGTTTGTCACACTCTGCAAGAACTGCGATGCCATATCTAACACATTTCTAGGACTCATGGTGTATGTTCCTTCAATTCCGGAAGCCACCGTCCTCAACTGACACAATCGTTTAGCTACCTCATGATGCAGGCCCTCGCGGAAATGTCCGTTATGTATCCGATCAATGGTGCCTTCGTTTTATACGTGTGCCGTTTTGTTGATCCCTCCTTGGGGTTTGCCTGCGGCTGGGAATACGCCATCAGTTGGCTGACTGTCCTTCCCTTTGAGGTATCGGCTGCTTGCAATATCATCCACTACTGGCCAGGATCAGACGGTATTAATAACAGTGCTTGGATCGTTCCCCTGCTTGTGGCCTTGATGGCTATTCAGTTTTTCGGTGTGAGGGGCTATGGCGAGGCAAGTCCACCGAAGTCTTCTGAAAGCGTGCGCTAATTGCAACAGGTCGAATTCGTTCTCAGTGTCCTCAAGATCATCGCCTGCACAGGCTTCATCATCCTTGGAATAATCATCGATTGCGGTGGCGTTCCAACAGACGACCGAGGCTATATTGGTGCAAGATACTGGTCAGTTCATTCTCGGAGTGGCCAACGGCGAGGCTGATGGTTTGAAACAGGCATGACCCTTACCATGCGTTCCTCAACGGTTTCCACGGCTTTTGCAGCGTCTTCGTCACTGCGGCGTTCGCCTACACTGGCACTGAGCTGACCGGACTGGCTGCCGCGGAAACCGCCAACCCCAAGAGAGAGATTCCGCGGGCCTCGAAGCAGGTCGTATGGCGTATCGCCATCTTCTACATTGTCAACCTCTTCCTCGTTGGGTTGATCGTGCCGGAGAACAGCCCCCTGTACAGTGGTGAAGGTTCCACATCGCGTCACTCGCCCTTTGTCATTGCAATTCGGCTTGCTGGCATCAAGGTCCTCCCATCGATTTTCAATGCCGTCATCTTGATCTCTGTCATGAGCGTGGCAAACTCCTGCACCTTTGGCTCGACTCGAACAATTCAGGCCCTCGCTGCAAATGGTGCGTGCGCGATTCTTTCGTCTTTACCACGCTAATTTTATCCGCAGGCATGGGTCCTAAGATACTGGCCTACGTTGACAAGAAGGGCCGTCCGCTGTCTGTGGTCATTCTCCAGATGCTCTTCGGTTGCCTGGCATTCATCAACTTGGCGAGCAACGGCGGAGATATCTTCAACTGGCTCCTGTCATTGTCGGGTCTTTCGATCCTCTTCATCTACGGCAGTATCGCTCTAGCTCACATCCGCTTCCGTATGGCCTGGTAAGCAACATACTGCATTCCTCCGCTCCGCTCCTCGGCGATGACTAACCACATACAGGGCTGCCAACGGCCATTCTGTGGACGAGCTCCCCTTCAAGGCCGCTTGGGGTGTCTGGGGCTCGTGGCTGTGCTTGCTCATCAACGTCGTCAGCTTGATGGCCCAGTTCTACGTCGCCCTGTATCCGATCGGCGGCCCGTACCTGGATGCCAACATCTTTTTCCAACTCTACCTTGCCGGTCCTCTGCTCATCTTCCTGTACTTGTGCTGGAAGGTCTACAGCTGGTTCGTCCGGCCAAGTGACCGCCCATTGTACATCAAGATCAAGGATATCGACATCTACTCGGGCATGAGGGAGGAGCAACGAGAGATAAGTGGCCCGGATGTCCCGGAGGACCGGAGGCGCGCCAGCGTGCTGGAGATGCAGGAAGAAAAGAAGAAGAGAGGCGCGAAGGATTATATCATGGCTGCGATTAGAAACATCATCTAAACCGTCAAGAGGCAGGACCGAGGCCTCAAGTGGATGTATGTAGTAGCATTATAGAGTCCGATCGTAGCCTTTAGTCGGCCCATGGCGGCAGCAACGATGGAAGGAGAAGTAATGTTGACTGTATATCGCGAGCTGTGAGGATGTGGACAAGAGAGTGTGCAGTTCGCAGTGTTAGCTACGAAAGAGACCTTGACCGTGTTGTACTTGGATCGTACTTTCAAAGTCCTGGCAGACCACACAGTATGCTAGATCAGACTCATTTATCAATAATCGCCATATAACTTCTTTCAATACACAGAGATGATCAGCGCAGGAACTACAACCCCAAACTGACTCGTCAGCGCACTGTGGCGGCGCAGGCACGCGCGAATTGCCCCGCATCCCACCAAAGGGGGGCTCTCTTTAACTGTTGACGTTGATGACAACACTGCCGTCGCTCATCTCTGTATTTCCTAGCCTCTGGAGAGCAGTCCTCGAGGGGAGTGGTGGCGCCTTCCGAATAAACTCGCAATTGCTTGGACAGGTATCGAGAAGGGACGCAAGAGTTGCTCCAAGTCGTGAAGCTGAAAGTTGAACCGAGGTGTCACGTGTCAGCCAAGCAACCCCGTCAACTTGATCTAATCTAATCTCATCACATTTTCTGGATCGCGGAGCAATGGACCAGCCGAGCCAGCGTCCGGCGACAATTACATTGTAACAGAATCCTGCATCGCCCAGCTGCAGCGATATGGAGTGAGGAGTTCCCTTTCCTTCACTGGCAGCAATGCCGTCAGCAGATCCAATCCCCGTCTCGGCCATGCCTCTCGTCTCTCCCAATGCCCTGCTCCACGCCCATCTCAAACAAACCCCTCCACGCCGACCTTCGAACCGCATCCCCTCCGAACCGCGGCCAATTCAGCTCAATGTAGGCTCATTGACACACTGTAACGGCTCGTCGCTGGTGAAAGTCGGTGCCACAACCATTGTGTGCGGCGTGCGCGCCGAGATTCTCCCCGTCAGCGAGATCCCCAGCTTTAGAGTCACGAAATCTTCAGAAAAGGACCGAAGAAAACCTGTGCGGCGGAAACATGGCGACGAAAGTAGTGACGAGGAGGAAGGATATGCTCCGATTCAACTCTATAACCTGCTCGTCCCAAACATCGAGCTAGCCACAGGCTGCGCGCCCAGACATCCCGCAGGAACAGCGCCGTCGGTCGAGGCACAGTCGATATCCCAACGGCTACTGTCGCTCCTTCACACCTCACGGCTTGTCCAGACTTCGGACCTCGAAATCATCTACACGCCACCCGAAGAATCACGAGATTTGGAGTTGGGTATCAATGCAGACCCGGAGATCAAAGCATATTGGACATTATACATCGACATGATGTGCATCAGTCACGGAGGGTCAATTTTCGACGCCGCGTGGCTTGCTCTTTTTGCTGCATTGAAGGACTGCTTACTTCCAAAGGCTTGGTGGGATGTTGATTCGGAACAGGTTCTCTGCTCTGCGGCCGTGGAGGACACGAGGAAACTGGGCCTACGAGGAATGCCAGTCGCCAGCAGCTGGGGCGTCTTTGTGCCCGAGGAGAGACTGTTGAACATGCAGATCGAGGAGACAGATCGGTATTGGATCCTCATGGACATGGACGCCTTTGAGGAAGAATCCTGCGACGAGACTGGTTGCATCACGCTGGATTGCAGCAACGACGCAGACTCGATCCTCAGAATCGAGAAGAGCGGCGGCCCCGTCATTGACGTGGCACACCTCGAGCAGATTAGTGGATTCGCCAAGCGACGGTGGCAGCAATGGAGGGATGTGCTGCAAACATCCTCACTTCCCTGAGAGAGTCTCGACCGAACGGACTAGACGAGTACGAGTACGCCTGGACCCACTCCCTCCGAGTGTGTGCGCACGTCGACGACCCCTAGCGCCTATTCGCGCACTCTGGGAATATCGAGGTCTCAGCAATAGCGCGAGCCGAATGGAAACCCATTCTTTGTAAAACCCATCGACCCAACAAGAAAGGATCGCAAGACGGTCCCAGCTCTGCAGGTTTCCGAACAGACTTCAATAATCGCAAGCATTCCGTTTTTCGGGAATTTCACTCGATTCCCGAGTACTACTGCGTCGCTTGGCATAAGCCGAAAGTAACATTACAGGAAAGGATTTGGAGCGTCTACCAGTCCCCAAGAATCCAGGCGTGCCATTGCTGCAAATCCCATGTGGACTACCTTTGCGAGAGACACTACACTACCAGGGATGGCCCATTCCTATACTAGGTAATCATGACCGCGAGGGTACTGAAGGCAGCGTCAAAATTTGATCCTCGAGTCTCGAACGACAAGACGGATTCCGAATATTCAGAAATGTGTATTCATTGTTTCTCCGGTATTCTAGCATAAATGGTACGTCAAAGGTACTTTTACGCCGAGTTCGCAACCCCCGATGACGAGGACGAGGACGGGATCATGCCGTCTTCGGCCCGTGAGACAGTTTGTACAGCCTCTTAAGTCACAGTACAGTATCTAGAGATGACTCCGCCGACGAGTTCCGTAGACGCGACTGATCTGCATGTATGTATGTTTACAATTCGGCGTGCTTGACGCTCCCGCCCCCCTCGGAAGCCAGATCCGGCATCCGCATGATCACGACGACGAGGCTCGTCCAGCCGGTGAAATGCTGCGTGCGCTGCCCCTCGCCGGTCTCGGGGTTGTATTGCTCCCACGCGAAGCCTGTCCTCGCCCACTCGTTGAAGACATTCTCGACGAGATTCTGGCGTAGGTCCCGATACATGGTCGTGGCTTGGGCCTTGACTTTCGCGGGCGCGTGCGCGGCCGTGGCGGTCGAGAGCAGGGCCTTCAAGACCAAGTAGTTCATGTTCACCCAGATGGGGCTGCGCCAGTAGTTCTCGTCCGTGGCGTAAAAGGGGGAGGATTTGGAGAGCGAGCGGATCCCGTAGGGCGACCAGAGTTCCTGGTCGTCGGCGATCAGGTCGAGGATGTGAGGCAAGTTTTTGTGGTCGGGGGGTAAGAGGCCCGTCATGAACGGGAAGATGGAGATGTAACCCTTGTGGCACACGTGGACCGAGTCTTCGTAGTCGTCGATCGTGGCGTCGCAGTAGCATTGGTGCTCGCGGGACCAGTGGAGGTCGTCGATGTTGCGGAGCTGCGCCTTGTGTTGGGTGGCGAAGTCGCGCATGTCGTCCGTCTCGTCGAGCAGGGTGGACAGGCGTAGGAGCGTGCGCGACATCATGCCCACCCAGGAGATCAGGTCTGTGTGCAGTTCGCCTGGATGGGGCGGCTGAGGGCGAGGGTAGTCGTCCAGGCCGGAGGTGAGGATGTGCTGCGGCGTGCGTCCCCGCCAGCGGTACGCCTCTTTGGTGGAGAAGGCTTCACGGTCGTAGGACTTGATGTCGCCGTGCTGGGTGCGCCGGAACCAGTAGTACTGGCGCTTGAGCAGGGGGTAGAGGTGTTGAAGTTCCAATAGGATCCGGTCTTTGGACACCGCGTAAGCCGGGTCGGAGGATTTGTCCATCAACGTGTCAACGATGAGGAAGAGTGTGGGTGGGTTGGCATAGTGAGGATACTGAATCTGGAACTCTGCGGGAACTTTGCTGCGCGCTTCAGCACCGAGGATTTGCTCGCGGGCAATCCACCCATCCTGGTCCATCAGGTTGAACCAAGACTTGACGATGTCCATGGTGACATCGAGATCCCACTCTGCAATGGGTATCAGGTGGAAGCCTTCATCCCACAAGAAGCCACGCGGGAAGAATGGTCTGGACGGGACGCTGGTGAAGAGCTCGACGGGAGGGTCCCTGACGATCTCGGCACGAGCCCTCGCCGCTGCGGTTTCTTCCCAGAAGCCTTCATTGTCCTCATCGTACTCCGGAGCGTAAGACCGGTCGACGAGCGAGTCGCCGTAGAAGTATCCAATCCCGCCAAACAGGTTCGAGAACATGGATTCCGAGAAGTCGGTGTAGACAGATTTGGTGAATGGGGCCAGTGGCTTGAAGACCTCCTTGAACTTGGTCTTGAAGCTCTTCGACGTGTCTGCAATCGCCTCCGTCAAGGTCTCGGAGGTCACGGACGGTCCCGACGCAGAATTGAACAGAATATCCGTCTCAAAGCCGCCCACGAATACCCGCTGAACCATGTGGAAGTTACCGGCCTGGGGATCGTGCTTGATGGTGAACGCATGCCAAGGAGGCGGCATGTTCTCCTGGCCATATTGCTGAGCGAGGCCCTCGATCTCGCCTTTCATGCTCGCAAAGACGATGTTTTTGGCCTGCCAGATCGCGTCGGGCGGCACCTGCACACTGCTCAGGACCGGCTTGTCCAATGGCTTGGAATCCCAAAACGGATGTGTCTTATACGGCAGGAGATTTTCCTCAGGGTCGCCAAAATAGATGTCGAACGAGCCCAAGTCGCCTGTTTCGCCATGTAGAGTCACCGTCTCCGCACCTTCGTCTGTCTCCTTGAACCCCAGCTCCCCGAGTCCTTCCATGCCGGCATAGAAGATCAGGGTGGTGACCAGAGTCGCTGGCGCATCTTCTCGCGGGGTGCCTTTGATCCTGGCAGCCCAGCTCCCGCCATGTTGTCCGCCTGGCACCTTGACAAAGTCAATGGTCAAATCAATCTTGTTCTCCGTGTCATGTATCACTTGTCGTCCGCCATTCCGCGCATCGTACTCTTCCCAGCCATATCCCGCCATGCCCTCATGTTGCTCGCATGTGTGTCGGAAAGTGTGCTGCGCAGAGGCATAGTTGTCGGTGTTGGCCCACAGCAGGCCCGTCAGCAGACTGTTCGGGAGTCGCGGCCGGACGCCAAAGTAGAGATTCGGTCGGTATGGGCCCCATAATAACGTGTCGTTGGAAGCGCTGGTCGGGGGGAGATTGAGCAGGAGAAGAGTCGCAATGCAGAACAGGAGGCTCCGCAGAGCCACGACACCCCTCGGACAGCTCAACATCCTGTCTTACTGCGACTACCAGAGTCCCACATCAACTCGCCATTTGGTATTGTTCTGGGTCACTAATGCTGGGAGGACATGTGGCCTGGAAGGAGTGGCGCGAGGGAGGTTACACTTCACCGTACCAGCGTGGGAGAGCGAGGGACCCTCCACCGCACGGTAGACCACGATGGACGACGATGAGCATTTGGGCAGGAGGAGCACGCTTCGCACAACGATAGACGCATCATTGTTACCAATGACACGAAGCAAGTCATCAACATGGGTATCATTTCAAAACCGAAAAATAAAAGAAAAGTCACCACCACCACTCATCTCCCCTTCGCCATCTTAAGGCGCAAAAAGCCCGCCAAGTCCGCCGCCTTCACCTCATCTTCCGAGCGGGAAGGGCCCCGGATCTTCAACGTCCTCTCTCCCAGAGACCCGCCCCTTACGATCACCAGCCAGTATCCCCCCGCATTCTGGCTGCCGTAGACCCTTTCCAACTCCTCGACAGACCGAACCTCCTCTGACAACTCGGCATTGAGGCCGCTACCCCACAATAACGACAGCACCTCTAAGCACGAGCTCTTCAACGCGTTGGAGTCGAAACTCGTGACCAGGATTTCGCCCCTCCTGGTCACGAGCTTTGACCCTGCGGCAGAGGCTGTTGCCTTAGACGACTTGTGAGCCGAGGAGGGCCCACGAAGGTAGCCGATGAGGTCGAGGATGTTGAGGCGGAAGCCCGCCGCGCGAACGCTGCCTCTGTCAGATTTGGTCTGATACTCTTGGACCAAGGCGTCGTAACGACCGCCCACGGCCAGCACCTTCCTAGTACCGCTTTCGGCGCATTGGAAGAGGAGCGAACCGCGGTAAAGAGACTCAGAGTTGTTGCTGAGTGGCGCGACGAGGATTTGCGCCTGTACCCCCATTCGCTGGAGATACTCGGCGACCTCATCGAGGCGCCCCAACAGCGGCAACGCCTTGCTGAGGTAGTCGGAGTTCCCAAAGAGCTTCGACAGCTTGGAGCGCACCTGTTTCAGGTCGCCCTCGAAGTTGAATCGCTTCAAATCTGCCACAGTGGTCTCCGGCACGTTGTTCGCCGGACTGCGTAGTTCTTCGCGCGTCGTAGACCAGGCGTGTCCTTGGGTGTTGAGATGCGACAGCGCTTGCTTCACGTGGGGAGCCTCCAAGGGCTTGACGCGGCAGAAATCGAGGATCAGATCCAGCAAATCAGCATGATTGAGGAGGACCGTCCATTTGTGCGTCGCCAGAGCGGGAAATCCGGTAAGAACTTCGTCCAGGACTTTGATCACTTCTGCTTCCTTCAAAGCCAGGTCCTTTGCGCTTTCAGAGATGAAGTCAAAATCGACTTCGGGGAATTGTTTGGGTTGCGAGCCTGCAACGGTGGCACGGTACACGGTTCCGAAGCAATACGTCTTGCCGTAAGAAGGGCTTGTCTGTCCGAGGGTCCGTGCGAATGGCAGCGTGAGATCGTAAGGTAGCTGGACCACCAGCCCGGAGGAGTCAAGAAATGTTGCAGCATTACGGTAGAAGTCAGCTTTGGGTATAATAGCCTGACGACCAACTTCAGCTGCACCGTGTCGACGGAAAATGGCTTTGAGATGGTCGCAAGTGGACATCCAAAGCATCAAGTCAGGAGAAGGATTTGCGGTTCCTGACTTGTCTTCCCAGGCGAGGCTTGAAACAGGGTTGTTGGGATTGGCGAAGAGTCTGTTGATGAGCGCCTGATACTCCTTGGGGTTGTCCGTCGCCATTCGCTCAATGTAGCGCTGGAACTTCTCGTCTTCGAGGGGCTCCGGCACTACGCCGCTCTTTAGCAGCACGTCAGCTGTTGGTCTCCGAGTCTGGTCAGGGTCGATAAGCTGTAAGATGATGTCTCCTTGTTGGTGCAAGCGCTCTTCTTTGAAGGCTTCAGGAAGCTCTGGCGGGTTGGCCTGCAATGCTTCCATCAACCAATGCCGTCTCTCGCTACCGGTGTTCAGAGCAAAACACATCTCGAAGAATGTAACCCCAAGCGAGTACATGTCTGCTCGAGAATCATAGCTGCTATTTGCCTTCGCTAGTTCGGGCGGCATATAACCCAGCGTGCCAATCTCGTAAGATGATCTGGTCGTGATCATGGCAGGTTTCTGGTGACTCTGCCGTGAGGTAGCTTGTCCGTAGCCAGCAAGTCCGAAGTCGCCAATCTTGGGTACATCGTGCGCGTCAAGAAAGATATTCTCCGGCTTGAGATCCCTGTGCACCACTCCGTTGCTGTGGATGTAAGCAAGTCCCTCGAGGATGCGCCGAAACAATCGCCAGCCAGCTTCAATATCTTTAGGCAAACCTGCCGCGATCCGAGTGCGGAGAGTTTGGCCTTCACAGAGTTCCATCTGGATATAGAGCATGGACCGCTCGTTCTGTTGTACCATACGCGATTTATCCGGGATGAACGACACAGATTTGACTGGAGAATCGTCGCTGATGAAAGGGTTGTCGTCACTAGCAAATTGCGGCTCTGGCGGCTCCAGTGCGTTGCTTCGCTCAAAAGGGTCTGTCCCTTCTTCGGTGTCCTCCCTTCCTGGCTCGGGATCGCTCTCAAAGGGATCGTCATCGTAGCCATCCTGTTCATTGATTGAAGGAGGGTCTTGATACGCGAAGATACCACCACCATCATCGGAGTCGCTAAATTCTGCTCCTTGGTTGGCGTAAACAGAAGGCTCCATAAAATCGTGACCAACACTGACCGGGCCGGTGTGTGCGATGGATCTGTGAATCGGCCGTTGGTAGACATCCTCGGCCGGGTCATTGTGCTCGCTCTCGTACCACGCATTGTAGTATCTCACAATGTTAGGGTGATTGAGTTTCGCCAGCAGTGCCACTTCTCGGAGAATGTCTTCTAGGTCCTTGACTGACTTGTTCTTGATCTGCTTGATTGCGTAAAACTGCCCGTCCAGCTTGTTTCGCGCCATGACCACTTTGCCGTAGCCGCCTTTGCCAAGCACCGCGGCCTCCTCCCAGTCCTTGCGATATCTAGAATCATCAAGTTTGTCGCTGGGCCGCCTCGCACGGCCAGGCGTGAGTGGCAGGACCTGAGAGCGGGTCCGGAAGAGCTTGTCATCTTCTTCGAAAAAGAACTTTTTGCTTCTAAGTTGAAAAGCGGAGGGTCGACGGTTGGCGTTTGACCGAAACATCTCCTCTAGTAGTCCCTCAACGCTGGTGGCGAAGTCTACCTCCTCGAGAGCGTCCATAGGCGAGGTGAACTTGTCTTTGACAGCCTTGCCCAACGCCATTTGCATCACGATCACGCCAAGCTCCCAGATACAAGTCTTGCTGGTTCGCACCGGCTCCGTGAAGTTGAGCTCGGGCGCCAGCCAAAGAGGAGGCTCATCAGTCTTGTTTTGCGATTTTTCACGAGCTTCCTGAACCAGGTCTCGAAGCTGCGTCCCATAACCATCGGAGAGCTTGACTGTGACTCCCCGTCTCGGGGACATGAAGAGCATAACATTGCCTGCATGTACAGCTGGGTGGATATAGCCATGTTTGTCGAAGAAGATCAGGGCATCGATGAGTTCTCTTGTCCAAGCACGCAGCTTGGCCGGACTGAGCGATCCAGATATCTCCAGCAATTGATCGAGTGAACCTTTGTCCGCGTATTCAGAAAGGATCGAAAGAGTCCATCGACCTGCTCCATCATCTAAAGCCACATGGTCAATCTTGTAGTTGATAAGGTCGACGACATTATCATCATGGTTGTTTTTGAAAAACTCGAGGTCTGCTTCAACTGTCTCCATGCACTTTTGCATATGGAGTTTCGACACGGGGGTTTCAGCAAGATAAATATCTTTGAGGAGGAGCTGTGGAGCTTGAACTCTCGCCGCATCGACTCGGGGTGAGACGATCGTGATCTTCTTGTCCTTGCGATTGAAAATGACATTTCTCCCTGACACAGCCTTGAATCTGAACGGCGCACCGGTGACCGTGTCTTTGCTGATCATGGTCTGGTCGAAGCGGATGACATCTTCGGGTGCATCGTGGAGTTCCGGGCCTTCCTCGCTGGTGGTTGAACGAGACAGATTCGTTTTCTGGCGACGCTGATATTCGCTTTCAACTTTCGAATAGAGCTGCTGCTCGTTCTGCTCGGCCTCTTCTTCCTGTTTGCGACGGGCGCTTTCCTCCTTTTCCTGGAGTTGCTTCTGGGCTAGCGCTTCTCTGCGAGCGCGCTCTTCTTCGAGGCTGAATTCTGCTCTCTTGGCGTCCTTGTCTGCGCGTTTCTCGTCGAGGAAGTCCATGATGGCGGTGTTGATTTCGTGGACGACTTCATTTCCTTGATGCTGTTTCGGATAGGTTGCAACAATGTGCTCCACACATTTTCTGATTTCAGCATCTTTTGGCTGAATCTCGACAATGTTGATCTTTGGGAAAACTTTCGGGTAGTTGCATGGGAATTCGAAGATGAGCTTGACGAAGTAGTTACGATCTTCAAGTGGTCCAACGCGAACTTGAAAGGCCAAGTTCTCTTGAGTCTGCTGCCTGGTCAGGACATACTGGTACTGAATACGGCTGCGTCAACCTCTCACCTTCCAGGCATCCTTCCGCCCGCGGATCCGCTCAAACTCGTCGGGATAGATGGCCCTTGTAGTCAGAAACTCGTTGCGCTGGACTTCGGGATAGCCGGCAATCTCCTCCTCGAAATTGCGGTGGGATTGTCCAAATGAAGGCGGGGCTTCAAGGGGTGGATCCGGTAGAGGTGGAAGACGTTGAGCGTGCGGTTGGGGATTCTTTGCCTTTTTTTTGGCCGGCATGATGGAAGATTCACTTCAGGCCCCGGCAGGGACCTGGACACCAGCGCTGTGCTCTCTTATTCTCCTGCAAAGTCTTGGCACGTGACGCCTTTGGAGCGTCTGCCCAGGTAGCCGCAGCGATGCTGCAACCACCTATTTCATCGATTTCGTGCTCCTCATCTTGGCCATCGGTGCATGTCGTGGTTGTGGTGCGAAGAGACCGGGAAAAATGACAACTCGACGAAAGAACAAAGAGTCAACCACCAGCGAGGCTGAGGCCGCCAAGGACCATCGGGACGGAATTACTATTCTGCGCCCAATAGATTTCCACCCTGATGTGGCTGAGCGCTCTTCCCTACCCCGGCTATCGCTCACCAAAGGGACAATTCTTCTGGTCGTGAAAACGTCGTGGAGACTGTATCGCTTTCTCACATCGACTTCATTCGTCTAATTCAGGAGAGGTTGCTGGACGGCTTGTCCAGACTCCGACCTGCAAGATGGTGAACATCACGGAGAAGATCAAAGAGTAAGGTGCGCCGCCTTGCGCCGTTCAAGAGACTGACTAGCCGTCTCAGGATCGAGGCCGAGATGGCCCGGACTCAAAGTGCGTCTCTGCGGCTTACCGTCAAAAGAGCAGTCGGTGCTAACAATCTGCAGAAAACAAAGCCACAGGTTCGTGCTGGAGGCTCACATTGCACTATGAATCAGAGATTCTGACGAACCGATGTTGCAGAGTACCACCTGGGATTACTGAAAGGGTGAGTTGAATCCTCTTGTTCTTGATATGCCCGAGAGACAAAGGAAGGAGGAAGGACATGTCGTGAAGACTGAGGCCAGGGACCCTACCTACGCTCTCCAGTATTGGACATCGTGACATATGGTCAGGATAGTGTCCACAGTGCGCGTGCACGATGTGGCCGCAGAGAAGGTAGAGCGTTGGCTCGTCATCTCGGATGACTCCTCCTTCGCCTTGAACGGGAATGCGGATGTCCTGCTCGCCCAGGCCCTGAGGGTTGGCGCCGTTGTTGAATCCCGACCGCTAATGGCTGGCTAGCAAACTCGCACGGCTACGTGCACAACTTCTCGAACCAGGTCCCGGTGCCGGCTCCGGCGGTGGCGCCGGGTTCGATGTCTCCAAGTCTGGAGATGCTCGGATCGCCCTGGTTGGCTTTCCCTCGGTCGGCAAATCGACCTTCCTCTCGAAGATCACGAAGACCAAGTCTGAAGTGGCGGCATACTCGTTCACCACCCTTACAGCTATCCCCGGTGTGCTTGAATACGCGGGCGCAGAGATTCAAATCCTCGACTTACCCGGAATCATCGAAGGTGCCTCGGAGGGAAAGGGCCGAGGACGACAAGTCATCAGTGCGGCCAAGGTACGCGTCTTTGCACCGCATCGTGCATTTTCTTAGGAGCCTCTTCCGTGATGGCTTCAATATCGCGTGTCCACTGTTTTTTCGAGCCTCCACAGACTATTTAACCTTCCCTTTCCTTTGCCTCCCTTTCGCCCACGTCGCATGTATATCCCATTTCCCTCCCTAACTGACCAGCCCAGACGTCCGACCTAATCCTGATGGTCCTCGACGCGACGAAGCGTGCGGAACAACGCGCGCTGCTCGAAGCCGAACTCGAAGCCGTCGGCATCCGGCTCAACCGCGAGCCGCCCAACATCTACCTCAAGGCCAAGAAAGCCGGGGGCATGAAGATCACGTTCCAGGCGCCGCCCAAAAACCTGGACGAGAAGATGGTGTACAATATCCTGCGCGACTACAAGATGCTGAACTGCGAGGTGTTGGTGCGCGACGAGAACGCCACGGTCGACGACTTCATCGACGTCATCATGAAGGACCACCGCAAGTACATCCGCTGTCTGTACGTGTACAACAAGATCGACAGCGTGAGCGTCGACTATCTCGACGAGCTGGCCCGCGAGCCCAACACGGTCGTCATGTCCTGCGAGCTGGACCTGGGCGTGCAGGACGTGGTGGAGCGGTGTTGGCAGGAGCTGCGCCTCATGCGCATCTACACCAAGAGGCAGGGCATCGAGCCCGATTTCAACGAGGCGCTGATCGTCCGCAGTAACAGCACGATCGAGGACGTGTGCGACCAGATCCATCGCACCTTGAAGGAGACGTTCAAGTATGCGTTGGTGTGGGGTGCCAGTGCGAAACACATCCCGCAGCGGACTGGCCTGGGCCACGTCGTCGCGGACGAGGACGTGGTGCAGATCGTGAGTGCGTGGAAGGCTTGAGCTACAGTATATATACAGATCCAGTGCTACGTGATGGTCTGGCCCATTTCGCGAGCTGTGATTCTGCCGGGGCGCATGCATGCGAAGTTCCAGCGTGGCACAGCATGGCATAGAACGTCCTCATGGTTCATGATCAACACAATGAGAGACAGTGAACCGTCAACCGTAACTAGTGACTGTGATCTTGCACGACGTGCCTATCCTCTCCGCCTGGCTTTCTTCCGCTCGACTGCGCCGGCACCCGCGTCCGCTACACATTTGTTTCCTCGCCTCTACCCACAGTACTTTATCTCAGCACTTTCCTCGGATCCAACCCTCCCACATTCGCACTCCCGGCCTTCCCATCAAACACAAACTCACTCATGACCTTCCCCGTCCCGGGCCCATTTTGGATCCCCCAGCACGTATGCCCCGCCGCGATGAACACGCCGGGCGTATTCGTCCTCCCGACCAGCGGGCCGCCTCCGGTCTCCACCTGTGGCAGATAACACGCCTGCCTGACCAACACGTGCCCATCGCGCAGCTCGTCGGAAAAACTGGCGCAATAGTCGACGATGTCCTGGCAGCGCGAGTCATCGACCTCGACGTCGGCGGCCGATCGAGGGAGGCCGACGAGGTGATCGCCCTCGCCGCACGCGTAGATCTCGTTGTTGGGCCGGGCGTAGATCTCGGGCGTGACGTGGCTGACCCGGCCCTTCACATTCCCGCCGGCCTTGAACTTCTTGGGCAGGGAGAGCGACGTGAAGAGGCAGTACGCCGAGAGGGGTCGCGAGGGCCGGATCGTCACGCTGTGCGCCCTCAGGGCCGAGATGGGCGTGCCGGGCCAGACCGTCGGCGTCCACGGTCCGGCTGTGATGATCACGTCTGTGGCGTGTAGAGACTTTGCCTCTGCATCGCCAGCTGCATGAGAACTCGAGGACGGGTCGGGACCAGCACGAGTGTGGTAGTGCACCACATGCCCCGACGCCGCTGTCTCGATCGTGTCGACGCGGGCGCCGACAATGATCCGCGCTCCTTTCTCTTCGGCAAGCGCTGCCATTGAGGTCGTGAACTGGTAGGGATGCACTTGCGCCGTGTCTTGGGGCGAGCCCATGCTCTCGTACGCGAGGGCGCATTCTTCGGCCACCCAGTCCAGGTCGTCCGGGAGGCCGGCCTTGCGCATGTTGGCGTACGAGGCCTGACTCCTCTTCTGCAGACTCACGCGCGAGGGATCCGGGTCCACGTTCCCGTCGCTGGTGACGTCCGCGCGATGAACGCCGCGGACGGCACCTCCTCTCCCGTCGACCGGGCCCGTGGCATCACTCGCACTCGCTTCACCGTCCACATCGCCCCGCTGGGCGATCACGTTCTCTGTGCCCGTGAGTGGCCGTGCCTTCAATTCGATCTGACCCACTCCCACGCCTCTGTATCCCCATCTACGCGCCCCGTCGTGCTCCGTGGCAAGGTCGGCGTGTAGCTTGAAACTCAGTGGCACCAGGGCTTGCGGGTACGCCCACAGAGCCAACAAGCCGCCGGCTTTTCCCGACGCGCCACTGGCAATCCCCGTGGCCTCGAGAAGGTGGATGCTGTGCAGCTCTGGGTTGTACTTGGGGTGGCGGGTCAAGAAGTATGCGGTCGTGCACCCGACGATGCCGCCGCCGACAATGACGATGCTTTTGCGCTCCGAGGCGGCCATTGTTGCTGGGCTTCAACTTACGGTTCCGCACGGATTTGGCATTCCTCTTCCTGCGTAGCGTGCTGCGCACCCCGGCTCGCCTGGTAATCAAGAATCGGTGAAAAAGGTTACGCAGTCGACAGAGTTCGGTGAGAGTTCTAGTCTGCACTGATGACCTCATCGGCAGTGAGACTGCGGGCGAATCACAACGCGTGGAAAACGACAGATTGGCGACAAGCAGAGCTCGCGGCAGATGGACTGTTTTACTATGCCCTTCAACGAGACCAAAGCCAGAAATATGTACCGTTTGTTGCTTCAGTTCGTGTCCTTGAATCTGACAGACCCCCCTCCCCCCTCCCCCCTTCGGCTCGTTTCTTCAACCTTGCACGCCACAAAATGCCCCAACCTTACAAGACGGTCCGTCCACAGCTTGGAAAGAAACCGATATTAAAAGCTTGCATGTCGATGCACCCTGGCCCCAATAATCAGAGTGGTGATGTCAAGTCTGTGTCTGGAGACAGGTCGAATAGAGAACCACTGCAGGCCGCCAATGCAGACACCCAAACTCAGATTCGCCACGCGTTGGGTCCTGCATCCCGGTCGCGGAAAATGTATTCCGGATGCGCAACGCCCTGGCCGTGAATGAGTCTTCTCACCCGCGCGGCGCGGCGGGGCGGCCTCTGGACCACCGCGTCGAGGCAGCCTTGCACCACCTGGTCCGGGAAGGCGGTGTCGGTCGGTCATATCTCGACGGACGCTTCTTTGACCTGGTCGCGCTGGACGGGCGGCTTCGCGACGAATGACAGATGATCTCTGCTGCCACTCAAAAGTGTGCAATCACCGAGGGAGAATCAGTCCAGAAGTTCAAGGGTAGATACGGGCCCGTCTTGAGCAACATCGTGTCCCTCAATACCTCGCGAAAGCTCGTAAGTCAGGACGGTCATGTCCAGATATGTGAGCATCAGCCTATATCTGCGACTGCTGTCCATGGCCTGCCATGACTCTCCGCCCGCGGGAACTTCCCACTTGCGATACTCGGTCTTGGTCGTATGATGTTGCATTCTGGAAGGGTCGCGGGAACCGCGCTTCCGCTTCATCTTGTGCCTATTGCCATTCTGGCCGTCATTGATTATTGAACGCTCACCTCTGCCACTCTGTTCCTCCACTACAAGTACAGTGGGGTCAAAAGTGGTAGGGACACCATCGACTATGCCGTCCTTGCCCCACCTGTCCGTCTCATCCGACCCCTGACTGGCTGCAGATGTTTCACTCTTGAAGTGCCCCTGCACTGGAGACGCCGCGATGCCAAGCAGCGGTCCGAGAGGCCGAAGTCCTTTGCGCTCCTGCTTCTCGGTGGGTAGTATCCAGTCTACTCGCAGGCCTAGGGTTCCTGCATTCGTTCTTTTTGTCAACGAGCAAACTGCGCATCGACCTATCTGGGTGGCAACGACAACGATGCCCAGCTCCGGGAGCTGCAGCACCATGTTCAGCCTGTCAATATAAGCGTGGTTGGAACGCTCGATCGCAGGCGGCAATGCTTGCTTGAGAATGTTGGCACAGAAGACATGTGGGGAGTCTGCTTGAGGAGTCATCAGTAGTCTCAAGTGTGAGGCGCTGCAGTAAAGAGTGGGTATATTGGGTGCACTGGCCGTGCCGCGAGCCCGGACGACGCTTGAGTCATTCATGGTATACGCTGGAAGTTGGCTTTTGATCTCATCCTGTTGCCGCGCCCTTGGTGGAGAGTCCATGTCAGATGCAGATAGGATATGCACGTCGACCTCCGGACTGGACGGATTTGCTAGACTTGACAGAGATGTGGTGCTTCGCCGGCTCATCGAAGACGAATCATCACCCTCCAGCTGCTGCTCTGAGCTGGAAGGGTACCCGCTCTCCTCGTCTTCGGCAGGATCGAGGTCGTCGTCATCTTCGGAAACCGCCGCTTCGACTGCTAGAGTATCGATTTCGGATCCAGCAGATGTGCCCGCGACACTGACACGTCTCATATCTGGTTCCAGTGATCGTAAGTCGTAGGCGATCATCTCGGACTCCGAGACTTGCTCCGGGTCACGACAAGTGCCAGATTCGTAACCCGAAGACCCCTCGCGAGCGTCTCGGACATGGTCAGAGAACAGATCCAGACCATATCGACCTTGATCCATGTCCACAGCCGCCTCGTCGAGGTCCGACCAAGAGTCAGGCGTTTCTACCTCATCGTCCAAGTCATTCTCGTCTTCAGTACTTTCTCGCATTTGCGGGTGCACATGGCTGTTGCCTGGCGTTCGAAATCGAACCACGGCCGTCAGATCGTAGCTTTCAAGAAGGTTGTGACCGTCGTAATGTCCGCAGAACTGTTCCATGGTCTTTGCTGACCGAAAGGACCGTGGGTCCAGAGCAGCAACACACCAGCCTCCCTCCCGTCGTCTGAGGAAGGCTGGGCCCGGTCTCCTCTCGGCAAAATCCCACGACTTCTGACAGATCCCTTGCCAGATCTGCCAGATCTTGAGGTTGCCACCAATGTCGGTACTCAGAAGCCAGTCGCCGTCGAGGTCATCGTCTGTGTTGACGAATGAGATGCACGGGATGTTGTGGTCGTGGCCCTCGACTCCGCCGAGAGTGATTTTGTAATTTCGCTTCCGTACCGGAGTGGTAGCAGCCACTCCCATTGCGACCCATTCTTCCCAGTCGGGCTCGTTGGCACGCTCGTTGAGGGCAGCTTCTTCTTCACCGTCCGGCTCCTCCGCTGCCCTGTTGTCACAGCTGTCGTCTGTCAAGGCAAAAGCGAAGACGGTAACCTTGGCACACGGGTCGTCGCTCGGGACGTGATAAGGTGTATTGGCCGATACTGCAATCATTCGGGCGTTAGTGTGGATGGCGAGTCCCCATGCCGACTCATGCACCCAGTGGGTGAAGAACGGTTTGACTCCAACGTAGTCGCTACGAGCATCGGTGCTGAAGCGGTATGGGTCCTTGCGAATGGCCTGTTCAATTGTCTTGGTATAGTAAGCGGTGATGTTTCCAGAGTCTGTGGCGACGAGGAGGATCTCCTCCTTTCCAAGGTCTCCCACGGTCAAGTGGTTGATGGCATGCGGCACCTGTTCGTCAATGTAGCCCCTTGCGGTCGGATTGGCCAGGGCAGGAGGAATCACGAGGGCGGGTAGTCTGTACAATTTCTGGAAGGGAAAGTCTGGTCTGTAGACGGCAATAGCGTCTCTTGTGGCAGCAAAATACAGGTTGAAGCGCTGAGACAGGGCAGTCAAGTTGCACCGCCAGTATGATAACGGTGGAGGAGCGTAGACACCGCCGTCTCGTGTGAACCTCTCCTGCCCGGTCTCAGCACTGGCTAGGCCAATCTTGACCGCCTCAAACGGCCTGTAATCATCGTCCATGGTACATCAGTTGTGTCGCTCGCGGTCTTCAAGCTGCCCGAGACATGGCGCAGTCGGATGTGTGTGCCAGCAACGCGGAAGGTCTCTTCTCTTTTCCGGCTACTCGGGTCTTTCGCTGACCCCAAGTAAGACTTGCATGTGATGGCCGCGGAATGAAACGCAGTGGTGTGTTCACCTGAACATTGACTGCGACCCGCCGAGTGGTCTCGTGCGGGGGGAGAAGGAAGAAGAGGCAACGGGGGAGCTGAGAGGTCGAAAGGGTCGAGTTATCTACTGAACGTCAACTCATGTTGTGGAGGGCCGACTGACAGGGCCAGGTCGGACACCAGTGACTTACTGTCGCATTGTTGTACATGAAGCGTGGAGGAGGCAGGAGTCGGGATGTGGAGGAATGACGAACACAAACAAAGGTTCAGGTGGGCGGCTGGTACAGGGATCTCGCGGCCCGCCCAAGTCCTTCTTTCATGCCCGTAGCTGCACTCGAACTTATCCGAAGCAGGAGTTCGCAACGCCGGCACCCGCCCTTTCTGGTCGCGGTTGGCAACACAGAAACGTCAAGTTGGAGAAGATTGCCCACACGACTGGCCCGCGCTCAGATCGTGTCCCCCGGCACCCCCCGGTCAGTTGCGCTCGCCTTCTGCCAACCCGGACCCCACATCCACATTCTCTCGCATGCAGCATCTCATCGCGTCCGTAGGTGCATGAAGATTGTCTATTCTTCTCCACAGTTTTCCGTGGCCCGATCAGGATTTGCCGGTCCAGCAGAAAACATGCCGTGGCGGTCGTGACGAGTCGGTGTTACACAGCGTCGAGCTACTCAGATTTGAAGCGAATTGCCAACCCCAATCTCATCTTTCTGCTGCCGTGCTACTTGAGCTTTACCCATCCTGGCACGTCTTTGTGCTGCTTCCCCAAAAACGACAACATCATCATATCATCATCCTCATCATCATCACCATCATCATCATGGATTTGCTGGCCACCGTCAGAAAGGAAGGCTCGCGTGGCGGCCGCGGCGACTTCAAGTGGTCTGATGTTGAGACGTCTTCCCACCGTGAGAATTACCTCGGCCATTCTTTGATGGCTCCAGTGGGTCGCTGGCAGAAGGGCCGTGACCTTAACTGGTACGTTAAGCCGGGGTCGGATTCGAATGTCGACGAAGACCCTGCTGCCAAAGCTGCGAGGGAGCGCAAGGAGGAAATTCGGAGAGTCAAAGAAGCGGAGGAGGAGGCCCTGGCAAGAGCTCTTGGACTGCCCGTGACCCCACGGCACAATCCGAACACGGAAGAGCTAGGCACGCGACGCGAGGTTGGAAACGTTCTGAAAAAGGCTGCAGCAGATGAAGACACTGCAGCATCAAGGGGTGTTGGATATGGCCGAGTTGCAGGGGTCTCGGCTCCAGATGAGGGGCAATCCACTACCGAGCGTCTGGAAGGCACGACCACCAACCACGACAAGGAGCTTCAGCACGCCCTCCGAGAATACAAACGCCGCCATGGTGATCGAAAATACAGAAGCAGAAGTCGAAGCAGGCACAGGCACAGGGAGGATAACGAAAGGAGACACCGAGGTGACCGCCATCGCCGTGGTGACCGCCACCACACTGCTACGTCTCCTCGGCGAGAAAGATCTGCACGGGAGAGGTCAAGGTCCCTTTCACCAGACCGCGAGCGAGATAACACTCGTGGTGAGCGCCGTCGCAATCACTCTCCATCCTATCGCCGTTACGAAGACAACTGGCACGACAGAGAAGGAGGACATGAACGGTCGCGGCGGCGCTAGGTTGTGATTGGGTGAGAACGGGGTTGGAAAAGGTTTCCGCTGCCTCGTGTCAGGTGCATGTGGCGGTCCGAAAACGTATCTGCCTAATACGCTATCTCAAGCCGAGGGCCGCTTCGAAGATCTCCCCTTCCAAGTCCTTGATGTCAACATCCCCCGTCCCTGCAGTACGTCCTCCGCCAGCACCTTGTCGCGCAAAAATATCAGCCGACGCACTCGTATCCACAAATTCCTCTAGCTCCTCGCTCACGGTTTTGAGCTTCTCCTTGACAGCATTGACCCCTTCCACTCCAACAATATGACGCGCAGGAGGATTTTCATGCCCACCAATAGCCGTCAGCGCATGCACGGTCTCGGATATCAGCTTTTCTGTATGCGCATGACTGAGAGGTGGGTATAAGCTAACAACCTCGTCTCGGCTCAGAAGGTAAGGGCCGCTTTCCCTTTCTGCCTCCGAAGAAGGAGACTGGATTTCTTTTTCCGGTGGAGGTGGATACTGGGCGCGGATGCCCGGCAGTCGGTTCAACAGACCGTCTACTATTCCCCGAAAGATGGGAGCAGTGTGGCCAAACTCTCGGGTATACTCTTTCATCGGTGGTGCTGAGGTGATCTTGTTGGTTAGAATCCCAATCTCGAGACTCGCTTGGACGATGGTCAACTTGGTGTTGAAGGGCGCAATTTCATATGCGATGCTGTCGCAGAACCCCTCGAGCGCCCACCCAGACGCACAGTACATACTCAGGCCGGGCGTACCGAGATGACCTGTCAGAAAGTCAAACATGCATCGAGGGTGTCTAGGGGTTGGAATGGAGCTGACCTGTAACGCCCGTGAGGACGATAATGTGTCCGTTCATCTGTGATCGCATCTGCGGCACGACTGCCTTGATTATGTTCATTGGACCGAAGAAGTTCTTCTCGAACTGGTCGCGCACCAGGGTGAGAGTGCGGTGGTTGGTTGAGAGTTCCTCGACGGTCCCAACGACGGCTTCGCTGGTACAGCAGAAGAGGATGTCGACCTTTCGAAATGTATGCACTGCTTCGGCCACGGCAGCCTGACATTGTCCAACGACTCTACTTCAGGGTTAGTTCCTGGCGCTCCTGTGCAAGGAAGCTCGAGTCCAAAATGCAGGTAGTGCGGACGTGAATTGACAGCCTGGACTGCCTACCTGATATCCAATGCGACAACTTTCAACCGCTCCTTCATCCCCGGTGTCCGTCCCACCTGGGACAAGAATCGCTTGAACTCTTGACTTCGCGCGCCATCACTCTCAAACTCAGCTTGGATGATTCCCGAGACCACATAGTCACCATGCTCGAGGACTTGACGGGCGACCGAGATTCCGATCGGCGAATCCCCAGACGTCAGTAACCACACTCTGGGAGCATTGTGGGTAGGAAATTGAGGCGTCGGCGTGCCCACTGAGCCCCCATGTGCCATCGGTGCGCAGAGCCTCAGCCGAGAGATAGCATCGCCTAACAGCACGCCATATATTGTTTCGTGTCCAACATCGATAGGCTCACAATGACATCCAATAGAGCGTGCTGATTCGACCGGTACCAGGGAGAGTCGTGGTCGAACTTGGTCGGCTTATTGGCTTTGAAAGCTGTCGCCAAAGCCAAAGCCGAGAGTTTTCGGTAAACGGATCAACGGTTTTTCCGAAGTCGATAGCGGCCCCACCTGCGGGACAACCAGTAGCAACCAACTTCCTCGCCTCTTTTTCACTCTGTGCAAGGTGTCTTTGTGTCCTTGTCATCGTCGTTTCCACCTTCATCACACTCAGGCACGCCCAAGATGCCCGAGTCAAGATCCGGTGGTGCTCCGGCTGCGGGGAGGCAAGAGGAAGGCGGCAGGGTGAGCATATCGACCGTATCTTGTCCTGGGACTCTGACTGACAAACCTGCAGTCAATGGTCCAGACGCTGATCCAAGGTGTCGGCATTTTCATGCTCACGCAGTTCGTCGTGAACCAGTTCTTCGGCTCCAAGACACAAAATACCGGCGGCGGGGCCGGAGGCCTGAAGCAAAATGTCAACTTCGAGGATAGAGCGGACGTCACTGCCCTCACCAACTACTCTCAGATACCTCTCAACATCGCGCCGCTGTGGCCGGAGAACAGCGCTGTCGACATCAAGATGTACGTGTCCTCGCAGCTCACGCTTCCCTCGCTGTCGACTCTGCCAAAGGAGAACCTGGTCCTCGATGAGAAGAGCTTCAGAATTGGCAACTACAGTGACAACCGAGAGATCAACACGCACATCACAATCCCAAAAGAGGTTCAACACAATGGTACACTATGGGCACATTTCTACGTCGCCCTGGCCGGCAATGAAGCTGACCCGACAAGCCCGAGCTACGACCCTTACAAAGCCGAGTACTTCAGGAAACCACTGAACCACTATCTTGCCAAGAAAAAGACACGAAAGCTAAAGAATCTACTCGACAAGTCTGAAAGTGCGGAGGAAGAAGATGTCGAAGAACCGGCCGGCCCCCAAGTAGCGTCCTATTACCACCCAAACTTCACCCTCGCAGTCATCCCCAATACAGGCACCCAAAACTGGCGTCAAATGCACCCTGCGATGCGCAAGAATATCGTCCTCGAACCCACCGGTCAACGCGATTCAACGGGCCAAAACGGCTGGTACTACCCGGTGATCTTCTTGAACACATTCTGGCAGTTGCGATCTCACATGACCGAACTGAACGACACAGTAACCTCCATGCCCCTCAACATCAACCTGTATAACCTTGCCAACTGGAAATACTCACTCTTAGCGAGCATTGACGAAGGTATGAAGCAAAATGCCCAACAGGCCGCGAGTGGAGGTCCCATGCCTGCGTCCGGCGACGGCACCGAGTTCGAAAAGTTCAAGGAAATCCTTTTGGACACCAATGCCTATCTCTTGGGCACCACCTTCGTAGTGAGTATCCTGCATATGATTTTCGAAGGCCTGGCGTTCAAGAGCGACATCTCGCACTGGCGCAAGAAGAAAGACAACGTGGGCACTTCAGTCCGCACGATCCTGGCGAATGTTTTCATGCAGGCCGTCATTTTCCTCTACCTGGTCGACAACTCCGAGAACACAAGCTGGATGATCCTGGCTTCGCAGGGGTTCGGCATCGTCCTCGAAGCCTGGAAAATCACAAAGACAGTCGACGTGCGCTTGCGTGAACCTGGTCCCAACTCGCCGTTCAAGGGACTATTACCCTATGTGATCGTCTTCGAAGACAAACACAAACTCAGTGAGACGGAGAAGAAAACACAGGAGTACGACCAAATCGCCTTCCGGTACTTGTACATCATCGCCGTGCCGTTATTGCTCGCCTACGCAGCGTACAGCCTCATCTACGAGTCTCACAAGTCGTGGTACAGTTTCGTCATCGAGACCTTGGTCGGCTCCGTCTACGCATATGGGTTCTTAATGATGGTCCCGAGCTTGTACATCAATTATAGACTCAAATCGGTGGCGCACATGCCCAGTAAGGCACTTACGTACAAGTTCCTCAACACTTTCATCGACGACTTATTCGCCTTTACAATTCGAATGCCAATTCTCCACAGGCTAGCGACGCTAAGAGACGATGTGATCTTCTTTGTATGGTTGTACCAGAAGTGGGCGTACAAAGTTGACTACACGAGAGTGAACGAGTTTGGACAGGGAGGCGACGATGAGGGCGAGGAAGAGGAGGACAACGACAAAAAGGTCGATGGAGAAACGAAGAAGGCACTGGCCGGACAGGATACGAAGGAACTGAAGCCATCTGCTCCTGTCTCTCGCGCGAGCGGTGCACAGGCCAATGCGGGTGCAAAGAAGAGAAGATGAGCCAGCTGACGAGCTGATGTTGATCAATGCCCTGTTGAGATGGATCATACCACTTGGTTTGAGCGCTATGCGGCATGACGACGGGGCAGACACGAGGCTCGACGAGAGGGACGATAAGACCTGTGACGATGACGTTCCTTTCGTATATTCAGCGAAACAGTCGGATGGACTACTGCCATGTTGCCTGCTTCTCAAAGCAGGAGGTCTTCCGGGATTGGTACCTACAGTCTCGATGGGTCCACGGCATTCGACACTCAGGTTTTGGTTGCATCCGTCTGGGTTGAAGGCGGATTTGGAAACTGTCCCCATGTTTCCTGCCCACTTCAACACTACTGCCACACGGAGCAAGGCGTGTACCTCGAATGGGCTGAGATCTACATCAGCAGAACACGGCGGGTCAAACTAGACCAGGCGGCATCGTGGAATACCTGACCATATCGTCCTGAGGTTTCGATACATACTGTAAGTGACAATACATAACATTGTTTCGGCAAGTCAAGATGAAAAATGGAGAAACGCTGAAAGCCACAACGGCTCTTGGCCATCCCTACCCACCCCTTTTCTTTTCCCCTAAATCGATTCCCCACCTCTCCTTCGCGTTGCTGGTCTCGAGTCAGCCTACTGTACGAGCGGTGAGGGCAGAAGGACTGAAACTGAAACTCACAGGCACAACTCATGGAAGTTCCACTGCCTTGGACGCTTCACCGCAATTGCAATGGACGCTTTGGCGCTTGTGTAGATCTCAGGCAGCCAAGGGGGTGCGCAAAAATAATTGGCCAGATGTCCATATCAGCAGAATATTCACTCAAGAGAGTCGTCCATTGGTGCTCTCGTAAGGCAATATTCGGAAGTAGCACGGTTTCCTGGTGACAATGGCGGGATCTGGGCAGAGAAGGCTTTCTGAGAGCGCGTGGAATTGGGCCTTTTGTCACCGGGAGTGTGAGAAGTTGGTCTTTTCTGGTCCCGTCAGTCCCTCCGCTGCAGCAAGTGACATGGGCGTGTGGATCTAGGGAGGTGGACGTTCGAGATGGACGCCATGGACGTGCCTGAAGAGGGGGCCGAGTGCCATGTGCTTGTCCGTGGGTCTGTCCTTGGCCCAGACCGCTTGTCCCCGAGCAGTTGTAGCCCCTATGGGATGAACTGTTGCCCTTGCCAAAGGTGTGAGACTCGGTCGACCTGCGACATGATGCATGCTGGGACTTGGGTTCAAAGGTGTTCAGTGGCTCCCCCTTCGGCACTCCCGGCCAGTCCAGCCAACATGGGCCTCCACGGTGCATGACCCACGCTGCTCTGGACTAGGTGCTCCATACTGGGGTGAGTCGACCTTTCGCTCAGACCGAGATGAACGGGTACTAAAGTGTTGCTATCGTGCGACCATTCCGTTTCCGCAACCGGTCAGGAATCGGGACATAAGAGTTCGATTAATAAGGTCAAGCTCGCTAGGTCGTGCGAGGCATGGCGCCATCGACTTCGATTGGTTATTACCACCGCCTCTTTCTTGTACCACGCCATCTACTGTCTCACCGGTCTGTTGGCCACGCCGCTCTTCTTCACCACTGCTTACGCTGCGCGAGATTCTTGGAGATCATCTCCCCCGGTTTAATAGCTCGTTACGTTGACTACGCACGCGCTTGGCTATCGGCTGAACCAATCTGTCGGCGGTGTGCTATGGATGGCCATGAACGCCGGATCTGAATAGTTCGAACCGAGCAACGACACGACCGAAGCAGACCGTCTCAAGTGACAGTTGTCGTTAGACCCTCCTGGAGCACCCCGGCCATAGCATGCTACGCTATCCTCAGTACACGATCGACAGTCTATTGTGTTTGTCTACCGTCTCGCTTACGGTACAAGTTCGAATGCCAACCTTTTTGCTCGCAATGCTAGCGTCTGCGCACGGCAAAGGCTGCAAGCGGACTGACCACCATGGCAGACACTGTCACGCTCCTGGATTATTTCGCTAGTGCCATCTTGGATGCACTTTGGTGGAATAGCAGAGGCAAGAGAATTTTAGCCTTGGTCGTGATACACAAGCCAGAGCCATTGTGCCGCTATGACCGACTCGGTTGCCTCGCCTGCTCTTGCCTCGTCCTGCCTTTTGCCCTGCGCTGCGCTGCACTCCAGGCATTGCTGTGCAGCACCGCAGTTCTGGCCTAACTGCGAGAACTGCCATGGACAGCAGAGAGCAAATGCTACGTGAGCCTTCGAGCTTACTCGGTACGCCGCATGTACATACACCCAAGTTGTCACGGTGAGTGCTCGACACAAGGGCGGGAGGCGTCATGATGAGGTCACCGGTGAGGCTTTCAAAGGTGTGGCGCGGCTTCCTCCAGATCCTTGGATCAGCACGCCCTCGCTTGAGCACCAAAAGGTTTGCTGCTTTGGCAAAGAGAGTAGGCGAAGAGTGGCCAGGAATGGAGAGCCAGGTCTATACTCCGCAGCGTATCCCTCCTGTGCTCATCCTCGGTTGGCCGTGCCGAGTTGATCGAGACAATAATGCATGGCATCCGGGATGTTGTACGAGCGAGAATGCTAAAGTCTTACCGCCTCAAAGAGAGACGATGGCCGATCGCATGATTTCGACAGAAGCTCACCTTTCATCAAGATCCATAAAACTTCCGAGCCTTGGTGCATCATAGGCACAGGAGAAGCGTGAATCAGGGACGGCACCGGTGAATGAATGTTGGGAAAGCCAAGGTGGCACGTTCCCAGCAGAGATGGACCAATGTGTCGACATGCAGCCCATCAGGTCTGCCTCCAGTCGATTCCGTTTTGCAGGATGGCTCCGGGCCATCGAATCATCACTCAGAGACATGGAGGCGGAAGGGGGTGGTGCCGGGGTTCGTTGCCACGATCCGCCTCGTGCAAGGTGAGATGACCTGCTATGCTTTTCGATGTCGACGAATGGCCTCGCAGAGCGAGTGATAAAGGCAAATCAGAAGATGAGTGCACACATCTTGTTTTTTTCCGCACAGTCTGCAATTGGTCTGCTCTCTGTTGTCTTCACATCCTCGGGCAATGGGTACAAAATGATGTGGGCATGGCTCGTCACCCGGTCGCAGCGCGATGATACTAGACTACACGCCCAAATTCCGAGACAAGGAGTCTTGCTCCACAACTCCCCTCAAGTCCAACCATGCATGCCCCTGGATTCCGTCCAGGTGGCTCAGCGTGAGCACACTCTGACCAACCTTGACACAAACCCTGGAAAATTCGGGACAGCAGCGCAGCGAATGCGGCTAAGCTCCCGGGAGGCTTTACTCAGACAGTCGGAGCGACTTCCGTGCCATGATGGGCTGGCACTTGGGGCTGCGACCTGGGTCGAGAAGACTGTGGTATGTCAATTGGCGCACTGTGGTACGCTGTATGTCGAGAGCAAAAAGCCCTGCGATGATCATTCTCATACTGGACCTCATGCGTAAACACACCAGACTATGTACATGATTCCAAAGTCACACTTTGGAGGATACTTTGCGAGTTTGAGGTGGCAAAGATCAACCTCTGGAGATTGTCCGGCGGCTTTTGCCTTGACAATTCCGTCCATTCGACGACCTTCACAGAAAAAGCCTGGCAACTCCACTGATTGCGCAGAAGGTGAAGTTCACCCCTGGATGGTGCTTGCAAATGGCGGCCAAACAGCCATACAGGCTGTGCAGGGCTCTTCCTAAGGGTTGTACCGGCTGTTGTGCCGTTGTGGACTGCCTTTGGGCCTGTCCGAAGGCAATAAGGCTGCGACTAGTTAACCCAAGAACTGATTTGAGATTTGGGAGCATTTGTTTCCTTCTGAGTGGGATGTTTCGGTTTCTTCTGGTCCTGTGGCCCCAGGGCCATGCACGCTTTATGCCAGCCGACAGGGTGCAGATAGAGGGACTGGGGAATTCCCGCTATCGAGCCATGATGCCCCGTGTCGGCTACCACTTGCGGCTCAACTATTTGCTACGCTGGCCCCGAAATCTCCGTCTGTCCAGCCAATGTTGAACCAATGGCCATTGAGGCTCAGGAATGAGCCCTTCGCTTTGAGTCTGGCTGCCGTCCCATTCGTTCGAAATTCTACGACCTTTACCACGCTAGCTCGAGCGCCACGGGTTCCTATCAGGCACTTGGGGCCGGCAGCCATTTCATTCGACTATGCTGTACAGGCGGCGGGTGTGAAGAGAAACTGTATCACCATGGGTGCACCACACCGCTCTACCATGACACAGCCTCCAATCATGAAAGCAAGCAGTAGATAGGACCACATTGATAAATCCCTCAAGAGTGTCAGTGCTCCTGGGATACCGGACGTGATAAAGGTGCTTGGATCCTCGATTTCAGACCCACGCCTTCATCTCGAGCGCAGCTTCAAACTGCTTTGAACAGCACTTGTGGCTCTTCGAATCTCAGGGCTTCTGTGGCCACCGCCGCTCCGGGGTAAGTTGGCCATGTATCCACAGACAACAGACTAATACTATCGATCAGTTCCATCAGGCCACACTACCTGCACCAGGGGGCAATTTCCCAATGGAAGGCCTTTCGCGTCGGAAGAAGTCTGGCAAAGTCTCCAGACGAGTGCTGTTACGCCGAACGCTCTGGACGACAAGCACTACAAATCGATCTGAATTCCTCCCCATTGCCTTTAGCGGCGCCAACGAAGCGGTCTGGTTCTGCTCCGAGTGTGGCTATGGACCTTTCACAGTCAAGCTGAATGCATACTGCCCGCACTGTCAACACAAGCGGTGCAGCAAATGTCGTGTGGAAACCAACAAGTCAAGACGTCCGCACGGTGCCACAGACCTCGGTCCAGACGGAGGTATCGAAGGGCGGTTCTCGTCAGCAAGGACGGATCAAAGCAACATGTTGGATCAGCGGGTCCTCGTGACGGAGGTTGACAGCACAGGAGGGGAGAGGAATGACTGACACCGGCGCCCATTGAGTCATATAGGCCTGGAGGGGTACAGCGACACGGTCATCTGCGGGAGGGTCGTTCGATGACTGTAGGCATCAGTGCCGGACATCGAGACAAGACCCCACCAGCGTCTACGGCTGTCTGTGTCTTCTCCGGTGCTCTCGTCGAGCAACTGCATGGGATGGATGATTGGGTATTGCGCGACGTCATGTTTCGAGAAGGGGGGGGGGGGGGTTCGTTCGCTTGTATTGTAGCTGTGGCGGTGCAAATCAGATGATTGAAAGTGATGCCCGGATCCTGAGGGCCCCCTTTTCTTGCCATGGCTGCCTCGTCGGCTCCCATGGCGGAATGGTCGTTGTGCGGGCAGTTTGACCCTACAAGCAGGCAAAACGACCGTCCTTGCTGGGCCTGTGGCTCAGTCCACCAGGTGCCTGGCCGTTGAACTAGCGGTAGGGTCAGGTTGACACGGGGCTAGCGACAAGCTCGAGGTGACGCCGTCGGCGATTAGCGAAGTTCTGCAAGGCTGCGACGACCGAGCTGGGTCCCAGGCAGCGACCCAGTGCAGTTCGGTGGATGAAACACGCCTCTCGCTCTCACCGTAGTGTGCGCACTCAGTCGACCTGGAACAGGTTTGCACGAAGCGGTGTAGGTTGGGCGACTGCCAAGTCTGTGCTGCCTAAAGTTACGGGACAGATGGACGCTGCGGCAAGGCAAATGTCTGCCTTTTTTTTTCAACGTCTTGCCATCCAGCAACTTTCCCTCTTCTCCTCTATCCCCTTTCGCTCGTCACAAAGGCGGACAACCAGTTCTAGCATGACTCAGATCCTGGGCTCCCTCGGAATTCTCGCGTCGCGGCAAAAGGCGACCGTTCGATCGAGGGTTCGGCTAAACCCCCCCAGTCCCCATGAACCAGCTCAGACGGTGATTTTGTCCCCCATTTGCGACATCCACCCGCCGTGCTCAGCGATCACAGATCATTCTCTCTGCATCTTTGGGCTGCCCTCACACTGTGCATGGCCGAAATCCGCTTCACGATTGTGCGGGACCCTGGTCAGAGCGCGGAGAGTCATGGACCCCCTACCGCAGAACGGTGCAGCCGGACTGTCAGGGCCTGGAGGTTCCTGTATCTGAGTCTGCCATGCCACGCATCCTCCATCTTCCCACACGACGATGGTAACTTTGGCCGGCTTTCTGAGAGGCAACCAGTCAGACCGGTACACAGCCACGAGTTTCGATGCCGGACGATGAAACTGCTGGCCAGCGACATAATTACCGGTCCTCTGAAACCTTCAGAACTCTAACTGGCTGGTTTTACATTCCAGCACAAATGCAGTATAGTCCGCCATAGCAATACTGCCGTCTTTCAGATGGCAAGCCTCTCGCGATGACTGGCTGCCTTCCGTCCTACAAATCGACCAGGGCGTCCTGGCTCAGGCTGATCAAGGCTTCGGCCCCCTTGGAGCGAGCCTATGTTCGGTACGATGCCAATCGTGTTTTGCAGTTTCTCGACCCGCCAACTTCACCGTCTTCTCACAACTGCGCTCAAATGTTCTTTTGTACAATGCCGCGCAGGGAGCCCAAAATCGCTCCCGCTAATGTCTGGTATCTTTGATTGTCCGCCGGACGTTGACTGGCTCATGTGTGGTCGATATTGTCCCGAGTCACTGAAAACTCCTCCACAGTGGCGTCTCGCTGCTGTCAGCCCTGATCGGTTGTCTGCGGAGCCATGTCATTGAGCACGCACAGGGCCGTTTGTCTGCATCAAATCTTCCCCTGATTGCCTTGGCGAGGCTATGACCGGTCATCTTTACTTGCAAGTCGACAAGAGAGGGATCCAGTTGCAGATCCCTAGCTGACATGGACCCAGCCGGGACAGCTTATAAAACGGCCATGGTCGTCAACTAAACACGACCGGCACTATTTCCATCGACCACACTACTTGTTTGTACGACTACACTCCCATACACTCCAACATGAACGGCGGTACAGGATACGTGCGTGCCAACGCTTGGAAATGCTGCAACTCTGGATGCCAGGCCGTCAACCTCCGCGAACTCCACAAGACACATTGTCCAGAATGCAACCAGAAACGGTGCCCATATTGCGAAGACGTCTTCCTCAAACAAAGCCGCCGTTCGCAGAATCAAGACAGAGTGGTGCCACGGCATTAGCCAACAGCGGCGACAGCCGTTGAACAGGTATGCGATGTGACTTCAACACCTCGATCTCTACTGACAGGGAAGAAGCACTTTTCGGTAAATCCCACCCGAGCCTGGAGGACTAGAATGCAGCTCGTCTTCTTTCCTAGCGGATCCGCTGCAGTTGAAAACGGGGGAAGGATGGTCCAGACATCTCGGAAACTCAGGTTCACAGCACTGGGCATACAAATGCATTGATGATAGGACGCTCGGTTGTCACAGTCTGCTGAAGACCAGGCTCTGCTCTTGGCCGCGGCCATTTCCGTGTCTGGGGGGCATTGCGATCGTTTTCCATGACATAAATACTATACCATGCGACCGCTATACCCAAACGAAGAACGTCGTAATCGTACGGGGTGGTCTGAAGACGGTCCTTTTGGAAGATCTTGCTTGTCGCAAACCGTCGTGACGGTCGTATACGGCCTCTGGTCTTCCAGCGACGTTCTGACGATACCGATACCACCGATTGGACATATGCAGCCACTTGACGCACCATGCAGGTTCAAAGCAGCAGCAGCAGCACCCCCCTGTCACCAGTCTGTCCCCCCCCCCCCCCCCCCCCCCCCCCCCCCCCCCCCCCCCATCTGGGCGCTCGCCCTCACTCTTATCTCTCCACGCGTCCGGTTGCTCGATCCTGGTCGTCATCCGCGCCGGCTGCCTCGTGTCCAACCGCCCTCCCCTTTAGTTTGCTTTCTCGAGGTTCCCCGACGGAGACTTTACGGTACAGCCAATCCATGTCGACGAGACGATCCTGCTTTGCACATGAAGCCTCACGACGTGCCGATTGAACTTTCCTGCAGCACACCCCACGCAGCAGCTTTTTCTTGGACTCGCGGCCGAAGAGTGTCGATCTTCTCTGCAAGACCGTCTCACAGCTTTAGGCCACGTGGTGACGGGGATGATGGACCGGATGCAGGGTTGACCGTTTTCTGTAGATGACGCCAAATGCCCTCTCTTCGGTTCTCCCCACACCCATATTGGCTGGATCGTTCTGGGATGTATCCATCTGAACCAATTCGAGCTCAAGCTGCTCCGGGCAAATATAGTCCCTGGCCACCGGTATGGGGAATACTATGCCAAACCCCCGGCCGCGATGTCATTTTGATCGTGTTTTCCCTTTCCCGGGGCTATCAAACACACGCGCGCGCACACTCTCTCAGCCTGTCAACACCACAGATACGCCAACGAGAACCCTTCTTCGGGAAACAGCCTCCAGTGGTCACGATGAGGTTTCTCACGGTACAGAGCTCTGTGTGCACATGCAACCTCTCCTCTGATTGCATGCGTGCGTGTTCGAAATTGTCCACGCGGGCGAGAGCTAACACCTCTCGCTCGGCCCCCTGCCGCAACAGAGTCGTCTGTGAGAGGCCAAAACCGAAGTCCAGTGCGCCATGCGGGCTTCCCCTCGACAAGCACCAGGCAAACAGGCGATCGATGCTCCGCCAGGATGCCTTCAAGGCACATTGAGGAGCAGGGCTCGAGGGTCGCGCGGTCTGCCCCAACCCTGCCTGGCAGGCCAATTCGAGCCATGATCGATGGACGAGCCTATTTCTCACCGACTGTCGTCCCTCCAATGAGACACAGAGACCGGGGGGTTGACGCTCTCGGAGCCACTACACTCCCTTGCAAGGCTCGTCCCCTTCCTGCCACGGTAGGCTGCTGGCCCACTCCACCTTTACAGACTACCCTCCCTATTCTATGAAGTCACCCTAGGGTCCCTGCCACGTCCACGAGTAGGACCGCCCATGACGAGTAGCATAGCTCGTCTTCCTCGCGGGCCATGAGTACACACCGCGAGGCACACCCCCTGGAGGTATATAGATCCCGGGTGTATATATCTACACCTCCGTGTCCAACAGACTCAAAAGCAATCAATCAGTCAATCGTCCAGCCAGCTTGAGCAATCCTTCATTCATCCAGTCAAACCTACAAACCGGCCCTGAGAGACCACTTGTCAACAACACCGACATGTCATCGCACACCTCACACATGGCTAGCGACCCCCCTCCCCCTCCACCAGTCAAGGTCGTCGACGAAGCCACGACTCCCTCCCGCGTCATCTACCTCCCGGCCAACTACTGGTACTGCTGCCAGTGCGACGGCGACCAAGAGAATCCTCAACTGTGGAAGATCTTCCCCAAGTGTATCCCCTGCGAACACACGCGCTGCGCACGTTGCGTGCCCACCTATATCGGCAGCAAGAAGAAGAAGCGGAAGGAGTAGAGTAGAGTAGAGGAGCAGCCATGCCTCCGACTCTGCATCGTCCCCTCCAAAAGGAACCAGGTATGCCATACCATGCGGGGGCGTGAGCCATGTGGGCGGGCCCAAGTTGTCCTATCCATATCCATTCATCCGGGATGCTGATGCTGATACTGATGCTGGTGACTCTTGTTGCAGACACATGATTCATCCGAGACAAAGTCTAAGGGCAGACACAGACCGGCTCGGTCACCATGGGCCGTGGATGGCATGGCATGGCGTGGCACAACATAACTCGGCATGGCATGGGAATTATCATGGTCAGGGTCCCTTGAGCCCCCCGAAGACCTGAATACTACCTCGGAGGCCTCTCTGGATGGTGGTGGTTGTTGTTGTCGTCCCGAATCCCCCCCGTTCTTTTTGGATGGTTCTTGCCCCGAACACACTTCTCGCCTGGACATTTCTTTCACCCCTTCAGTTGTGTTGTCTTTTTTGGAAAAGGGGGAAGGACAAGACAACCAGGATTGCTCTGTGCTCTGTGCTCTGTGCTCTGTCCTTTCTTGGCCGAAGCTTCATACTTCATACTTCATACTTCCCACTTTATCCTATCTTATCTCATCTTCCTCGTCAGGGGCCGACGTCAAGTCTATATATACGTGTTCAACCGAGCGAGATTCAAATGGACGTGTCGGGGCAAGGGACTAGGTGTCTGCTGTCTATGTTGTACGCTATCGTTGGCCGTATTCAATACAATGCAATGCAATGCAACGTAATGCAATACACTCTCGTTTGTCCCCATCTTCACTGCATGGTCCGGAGATGCACTCTATCTGCATGCGCGGTAGAGTTCCGAGTATGTATACCGAGGGCGGCAGCCAGGCAGGGTCGATACTGACTGACTGGCTGATACTTGGGTATGTGTCGTCGAGTCGACGTCTTGGTGGAACGTCGGTATTGTTTATCGTTCCCGCGCGGACAGGAATCTTTAGCTGCTTGTGCTATTGTACCTGCCCTGTCCTGTCCTGCCTTGCCCCGTTTAATCATACCATGCATGACCCTTCGCGATCCTCAAATCAGGTCTGTGATGCGCATGAAGTACCATTAGCTCCCTTACAGACATCAGCAACGTGCTAAGTAGCTAGGATGTAGGACCAACGTAACGAAAGCGAGGCGTGTCAAACCGACCTACACTTTCCCATTTCCACCATTGTAGCCAGCTCTGACGCTCGGATGTGGTCGACGACTCTTGATAGCCTCCTCCTCCGCCATCCAGATCGCCGTTAGCAGTAACTCCAAATTGCGAGTCTCTGGGAGGGTCGAGTAGTCCACCCTCGCAGGGAACCTGAACATGGCCTGCACGAAACGATCTTCCCGTTCGAAATCTCGGCTTCCAAAACAATGCCACATGCAGATACCGGACCGCGGTGTTTTCCGGACTCTTGGCCACGAGGTGGACGCGCATGTCTGTGGCACAGACAGCGCACTTTATATAACCGGCGTGTCTCTCGGTGCGTGGGGACTCGTACCGTCGCCACCATCGCCACCAATGACGTCCATCACGAGAGCTGGGAGAGTCCAGTATGATTCCTGGCAACCGATGGGCCGAAATTTCTCCAGCTCGTATACCAGCGAGTGGTGCGCTTCGGGGTCCTTGAAGAAGGAATACTCGTAGATGGTCCGGAGCAACAGCTTTCCTCCGACCACCTTGGCCTCGGTATCCTATCCCGTGAGATATACTTGGTCCTGTCATCAGACCAGCCGTCACATTGATGTTTGAGCTCATCAAGTTGCGGCCCATAGTCGGGACCCCTCTCATACCCGCGCAGATACGCGGCAACCGTCTCGCGAAACAGGTCCTGCGGTCCATGCGTGTGGCCAAAATTCGATCCCGGACATGTGGTACTTCATACATTCCCCGATCCAAGCGGAGGGGACATTGGTGTCCCCGGCAGCGCCCGGACCAGCGAAAGAGCAGACTACACCCGTGGCAGGCCATGTATTTTGGGGAGGTCCAGTTCGAGAAGTCGGAGGAAACGTCCGCTAGTGGCGTAATCGGCCAGCTTCAAGTCCACGTCATCCTGGAGCGCCGCGTAGAGATATTCGGATGTCAGTCTCAAGGGCGGCGGCGGATTCTGGGGATAACAAGCCGGCGATGTGCAGGAGCAGTTCGTGAGGGAGTCGGTACAAGTTTGCGGCCGGTGACTGCTAATCGACGACAAATGGGGCCATCTCCCTCTTGCCCTGAATCCTTGCATTCCGGTTCCGGTAGAGGCTGCGTTTTGAGGTCGGGCAACAGAATCCGGCCAAGCGCCGCCATAGTCCCAAACCCAGCCATCGCTCCTCGTACGGCCTAGAACAAACTTTCGCTGCTGATAAACGAGTTCCGGGGTTCCAGTCAAGCAAGACGCAGGAACGCCAGTAGGATAATTAGAACAGCCCTTAAGGATTGTGAAGTCGTTTGGCGGAGAAGCGGTCCGAGAGAGCGAGGTGTCAAGTCAATTATCAGAAGGAAACAATGAACATTTCCGCCCTGAGACGGAGGGATTTGGTTTGGGACAAGATAAGAAATGTGGATGTCTGGCGAGGCTTGGTGAAGACGATCGGCGTGCTTCCCGCCGGCCTCCCCCTGGGTGCCACTGGCCTCCTCGCGGCGGTGACAATGATGGCTGGCCGAAGAGAACCACTGTACAACGAACTTTTAAACAACATTTACGACGGTACCGAGTCGTTCTGTCGCCCGGCCAGAGAGAGAAATACTTGGCAACGCGTGGCCATCCGCAGTACAGACCTCGATTTGATTCGATAGACTTGGTCCATCCGTCCCGGACCGTACGAGTAGGTATTACTTACTGTACCCAAACATATACATGCAATGTCATAGCACTGGAACGCAGACACATACTGAATTGGTTCAGGCATCCCGCGGCCTCGTAGGCGATGTGATGGGCCGCAATTCTTTCGCCATGCTATCACGCCACCGGTACTCTACTCTTCCCTACTCTACCCTACCCTGCCCTTTCTGCGATACTGATTCGAGGCACTCGCTCCGCGCAAGGGCGCTGCTGCGTGAGATGTTGACTGCTCGTTGCTCCCTACTCAACCCACTCACCCACTCTCAATAGGCGTAGAACAAAACAGTCTCATCACTGCTCTGGCGGATCTTCTTGTTCGTGCGAATGAGCCAGAATTTCATGGCCCACGCACCCGAGGCGCAGGCGATTGAAAAGGCCGCCGAGCTGGACATGGCGATTGTGTAGCGCGGCTCGTCGGAGCTGGGCCAGAGGTACTATGATCGCCGGATTCACGTCAGTAATTGTTACCAGATTGAATATGTTTCCCACGCGCGCACGCGCACACGTTGCGTTAGGGGACAAAGGGGGATCTGGCAAACAGCAAGGCACTCACCGGAGTCCAAACGAAAGAAGCATTCGCAATGGTATTGACGATGGCCAGGCTCGACGCCTTCTTCTCCTTGGTCTGCCCGCACGTGGACCCGACCCAGCCGAGAATGATCGAGTTGACAGCGTAGGTGCCGATGGCGAAGACGACCATGGCGAAGTACCGTGCGCCGGTGTTCAACGTGGCGCAGCCGAGCACGAATCCAAACACGGCGACGGCCTTTGCCGACGTGATGTGCCAGGTGCGTTCGTTGTACTTGCCCGAACTGGCCGACCAGAGGATCGAGACGATCCCCGCGATCAGGTACGGCGGACAGGTCAGCACCAGGGTGATGGTCTGGTTGAAGCCCAAGGTCTCGACTGCCGTGGGGAAGAAGTTCTTGAACCCGTTGGCCGCCAGGTGCATGTGTTGCATGAAGGCGAAGAGCCAGAGCTTGGGGTCCTGCGCCGCTTCTTTGAGGCCCGCAAAGGTCGAGGTGCCGGCTTTGTTGCCGACCGTGTCGCGCTCGATGCGCTCGTGGGCGAGTTGTCGTTCTTCCGGAGTGAGCCATTTGGTGGTGAGGGGGTGGTCTGGGAGAGTGAGGACGGCGCCGAGGGCGATCACAAATGTGGCGACACCCTGCGGTGGACTTATTAGAAAATCTGGATCAGAGACAGTGAAAAACGCCGCCATACCTGGATGATGAAGAGCCATCTCCAGCCCTCGAGACCGGCTTTGCCGTCCAGCTCGAAGATGCCTAGCGCAATGAGGCCGGCGAAGGCGGTGGCGAGGATGTTGCCGGTGTAGAGGATGGAGATGCGCGTGGCGATCTCCTTGCGGGTATAGAAGATCGAGAGCATGAAGAGCGCGCCAGGATAGTAGGGGGCCTTGGATTTCTGTTAGCACCGGATGGGTTACAGGTGGGTGGAGTCCACTACCTCTGTCACGCCCAGGAAGAAACGAGTGAGAAGCAGGCCGGTGAAGTTCTGCGAAAGCGCCGTCAAGGTGCTGACGACGGCCCAGAGTGCCATGAAGAAAGACATATAATAGGACGGGCGAACCCGGGTGAGGATCATGTTGGACGGCACCTGGCCTAGCAAGTACCCGACAAAGAGAATGGACACCTGAGGAGAGAGCTGTCAGTGGCAATCAACGCGAGGGCTCAGGGCGAAAGAGGCATACGCAGGTCTGGTATTGCGTTGAGGTTAGGCCCAGATCTTCTTCCATGTCATTGATACGTGCCAGCGCAATGGCATTGCGATCCAAGTAGTTGAGCCAGTACATGATCCAGAGTGTCGGCATGATCCATCGATCAAGCTTCTTGACGAGTCTGATTTCAGAACATTGTCAGCCTTGGATCGGGGCCGCGGCGGGAGCAGAGTATACTTGATCTCTTCGGGGTCGGTCTTCTTGTGAGCCCCTGAGTAATCGATCCGGACAGGTTTGCCTTCGCTGTCGACGACATACTCTTCGTGGGCACCGGCTGGCTTGTCCACTTCAATGATAGGCGTTTGAAGGCCTTCAACTATAGTCTTTTCGGAGTGTTCATGATGAGTCGCCATGTTGGTGGCAGCGATGACGACGGTGCAGGAAGTACGTGAAGCAATATGGGGTATCCTTCTGGCGCGCGGTAGTCGAAGAAGTCAACTGGAGACTGGGTACACAAGGGCTCCAAATGCTCTGGGAAAGAGATCGTCTCCGGGGGAAATCACTGACCTTTATATCTACCGACCGACCTACCTGGGTCCATCTCCGCAAACTCGACCACGGTGCTGACATTCAAGGTTGAAGACGGCATTGCTCATCGCGGTTCATTCCCAGGGTCCTCCTCATTTTCGTGCCAGCACACCAGGATAGGACGTTGCTGGACAAGGGCATCACGTCGGTGACGGGGTGAGAAAGGCAGACCAAGACACCAAGCCCGCCAAGTCCTGTCGAGAACCCCGGACTGACCACCCCGTATTGGCGGAGAAAGCTTTCGGTCTCTTGCCACCTAAGCCTCTTCCGGCAAATCACCAAATCCCAATGGCACCCAAGAATCCGTGGCATACGTGAGCCAGGAAGGATCTTTCCCCGATGCCATTCTAGAAGCGTTGGCGTGCAGCCGTGGCGGAGATGTTGTCACAGGGCATCATGACTTGGCGGAGCGGAGTCTGCATGCTTCACCCTCGCGTCGACATTGACGTTCTCGCCGTTTCCCTGGATCTCCCGCTCTCAAGTGCCGTTGCCTCCAGGTTGTTGCTTCCATCCCGGGATCAACATTTTGATCTCGACGCCTCGCGAGCGGACGAGCCGGAAGAGGACAATGCCGTGCCGCTATTGCTCCAAATCGGATCCCGTTGAAAGAAAACACCGGCCTTGGCAGGTGGGATTCTTCGGGCGTTCTCGAAGGTTTCTGATTTCGGAATATCCGCATTGTGCCTTGCACCTGGTTATTGGCAAGCTTATCCGTTCTTGATGCATTCGAGAGTTATCGCCCAGAATGTCCCAAGAAACGCCACAAACTGTCAAGCATCACGAATAGATACAGCGTAGATACGGTGCTCCCTACGCGCTGTCATCAGCTTGCACCAGATTCGGCAACGGTGTCCATCAGGGCGGGGAGTGGACCTTGTCTGCATGAACCTTGAGACACGATTCTAGGCCGTGTCGACACTTGGCAGCATGTGGCGAGAGACGTTCAAGGGGTACACGATCCTATGTTCACCTAGGGTTTCCTCTCAACCGCTCTTCCGTCTGTTTGTCAAATCCCGAGATATCGCTTGTCGTGAGTTGACCCTGGTGCGCTTCCGACATCCATCCCCCTTGCTCGCGACAAATGCTACAGGGCAATATCCCGCCGTTCAATTCCATGCTAGATGGAGTGCTCCGGCATGTGGGAAAAGAAACCCCCAATCCCGCATAGCTATTGGTGAGCCCCAAGGGCCTTCCAAGCGGAACGGCACTTCGAAGTGCAATCCCAACACTTCGTTAAAGTTCTTGTCTGACTCGTCACCCGAAGGTGCAGCTGGGCAATGGCAAGCTGCCTGCAACTGGTGGTTTCGTAGAGTCCATATCGCCCCGCAACCGCAAGTCCAGAGAGTTTGATTATCAGTGCTCCCAATAGGAAATTTCAGCATAAACCTGCGATATCTCAGGCGTCTCGGCGCGGTAGTTGGCGGTCGCTGTAGCAGACTGTTCGAGACCAGGGTGGGAGCGCGCCCAAGGCCATCATTCCTGAGGGCAGGCACGATATCGGACGCATGTGGTAGTGATGTTTCGATCTTTGAAGGCGATGAACGTTGTCCATCCACAAGATTAAGACAGTTCTACACAATGATCTTTTTCCAGCTTCCACTTGAAGCTCTGTCCTTCAGACTGCTGATGGATAATGTCGGCCATTCGACAGTGACCTGTTGGTCTTGATGGGACGCTGAAGCCGCAGTGGCCTGTTCTTACGTTTCTCGGTACGTGGCTCGTATTGGCCAGAGCCGCTCGATGGTCAATTATGTGGTGCGACGTTATCGATGGCATGGCGAATCCCCCTGGTGTGAGTGAGAATTCCGGCGCATCATTTCTACCAAGGCGCAACAGCCATTTGTGCGAAGTACTTCGCCGTCTGCTTCATTGCCTGCTGTGTCCTCGTGCAGTTCAAGTGCTCCCGCGTTGCTCACATAGTCACCATTCCTTTTGCATGGGGCCGCGCCATAGTTGGAGGTTGAACCGCTGTTTCCGGAGCTTCCAGGCACCATGTCGGCATTGGTCCAGCGGCCAGGATCGACTGTCAGGTCACAGCAAATGGGCAAAGATCAAACATGACAAGGGCAAGAACGACATCGCGAAGAGCAGGGCTCGCACGCATTTGTCCGCGGACATCATAATGGCTTCCAGACGTGAGGAGCCTCTACCGCCGTGAGGGAGGCATGTTGGCTGACTGACACGCAGTGGGCGGGCCTGATCCGAGCATGAACTCCAGACTAGCGCATGCGATCGCCGTGGCAAAGAAAGGCCAATTGTCCAAGACGTCAATCGAGCACGCGATTGCCAAAGGCCAGGGCAAATCTCCAACAGGTCAAGCGCTGGAGAACGTTACCATCGAGGCGATGCTGCCTCATGGTGTGGCCGCGATGATTGAATGCCAGACGGACAACAAAGCGAGAACCTTGACAGACATTCGGTACATCATCACGAAGTCAGGTGGCACAGCCACGCCAACGGCGTTCATGTTCCAGAAGAAAGGCCGGGTGTGCTTTGAAGAGCAGGACAAGATAGGTGTTGAGGATGCCTTGGAAGACGCCATTGAGGCGGGGGCTCTAGACATCTCATTGGAAGAGAACAAGCTCGTGGTTGAGACCGAACCAGCCGATGTCATGGCCGTCGCTCAGCAGCTTCAGGAGAAGCTGGCGCTCCAGGTGGAAAAGGCCGAAGTAGTCTACGTGCCGAACGAGGATTCTGTGGTTACCTTGTCTGAGGCACAGGAGGACGAGGTGCAGAGCATTCTGGATTCTCTAGAAGAAGACCCGAGTGTCCAGAATTTGTACATCAATGCTACTTAATACCAGCACGCACGTCTTGACTACTAGTAGTTCTGACCCAAACATATCTCGAGCGTGCTGAATACTGGGCAAATGGGCTACGGGTTGGTAGACGTGGTCAGCCGTAATATTTGCTACGGCGAAGCACTCCGTCTGTCTTGAGGTTCTTCCACGTGTCGAAATATAACGCTTCGTAGAAATGATCATGGTCAATCTTGCCCCGTAGATCAACGAGAAACGAGGTCTGAGTAAAGGAAGGAGCCGTGCCTACCTCGAGAATGGCATCGTGAACTCCCTGAACTCTACGGTCCGTCGACGGTCACTGGCAGGATGGAGCCCGGGACCACGCTGGTCAACTGGGAGCAAGCCTTTGAAAGGTATCGCATCCCACAAACTCGGGCAATTGAGAAGCAACTGCGGTCAAGCGCAGCACAAAACAAAGAGAAGCTCAGGACCCTAGTCGGGTACGTTGAACCCCGAACGTCGCCTGCCGTTCATCTTCGCTGGCTTTCCCGCGCCCGGCAGGAAGAATTGGCGGCAGTTCACTAACCCTATTTGATCTACAGTGGCAGCTATCGTGAGCTTCTCGCGACCGCCCAGGCCATCGTTGTCTTGGACGAACAAACAAGGTCCGCGGAGGATCACCTGTCGTCCATCGGCCATGATTGCAGACCGCCTCAGCTAGATGCACATCTCAGATCGCCGCCACCCGAAAAGGTGACCCTCGCCCAATATCGTCTCCTACAACGTTGCTGTGCGGCCATTGCGTCGTGCCTACGAGACCAGAGCCTGCTACAATCCGCTCGACTTGTAGTCGTGTCAAGGCTCCTGTTGAAATCCCTCAACGATGAAGAGGATGCTACGAAATGCCTTGAATTTTTGCGTAGGAAACTCACCAGTCTACGGCGGCAGCTCCTGCTCCGTGTGGAATCCAAGTTGAGCAATCCCACTTCAAGATTGGTGGATCTGCTGGAGGCGATATGCTCTTACTGCCTGGTGACCAGCAGCTCCGCAGAGGATGCCTTGTCTCACCTCCGTCAACTCAGACTTGAGAAGATCCGCCGCCAGCTAGCAGCCTCGACACAGCCTCCGACGATCTGTGAGGCTCTCCGTTATCAATTGTCATCCTTGCAGACCTTCAAGAGCCTCGTTGGACTTCCGGTAATCGAAGCGATGAACGACCTTCAGAGAAAGCCTATTTTAGCAGATCCAAGTATTCGGAACCTCGACTCTCTCGACCTTGACCGGCTTGTATCGCTGATACCGGATGATATTCGATCATTCGTCCCCTACTTCAAGAGAAGCACGCCGACGTCAGAAGAAATGCAATCTAAATTCGAAAGCTGGTCACAGGACGCTTGTCGGGCGCTTTCGGATGCGCTGCGCCAATGTCTCTCGGGAATGAGCCAGACAAGCGAGGTGCTCGAGTTGCGGAGACAGCTTTACACCCTTCTTTTACCATTTTACTTTTCAACGCCGGCGGGATCCTACACCAAAGAACAGATCGCGCAGGCTCTAAATGAGAAAATCAGTGTTGTCTGTCGAACACAAGGAGCGCAGTTAGATCAGAGCACGAGCTTACTGCTTCGACATGAAGCAAGCAGCAAGGCGCCCCACCCACTGTGGGACGAGCAGATGGCTCTGGCAGGTCTCGATTCTGGAGGCAACAACTTCATTAGGGAAGTCAGAAAGCGCCATTCAGGTCATAATGCGACCCTGTCGAAGGCGTCGAGGACGTTGGATCGATGGGTATCTGCGGCAAACACCACTCTCAATCAGCTCGACGAAACATCGAGGACAAGATGGCGGGATATACTTGAGGAGCCTGACGAGGACGATGAAGATGAGGCCGAAGCTTTGATTAAAGCGCTCGGTGAGGCAGATCCGAAGCTCTACAAGGAAACTTTGGAGGCGTCCCTGCACGAAGCGGTTCTTAGGCACGAGTCGCGCATTGCAGAGGTGACCACTCAAACCCTGAATGAAAAGAGCGACATATCCCATGCTGTGGCGTCATTGCGCTTCATCCGACTTTCGATCTCATCTTTGAAGCATGTGCCTTCGGAATATGCTAAGTTTGAAAGGTTCCGAGAAATCGTTCCGAAGTTGCAGCAAGTGATTGCCAATGAGGTAGCTGAACAGCTATCGAGGAGGGTACGAAGCGTCGACAGGGCTGGAAAATGGGACAAAAGCATCTTGCCCGATAACATGCCTTCGCCTCAACCCTTTTCGACCTTGCGTCATCTGTGCAGGATAATGCTGGATCTTGGCGGCTCCGACTTGTGGTCTCCTCCACTGGTTGCGCTGGTCAAGGAAGCTGTCAGTTTGAGGATATTCGCCGCTGAGGCTAAGCCTGGCTACATGCACAACGAATTTGATGAAGTATATCTGGGCATTGCTTTGGGCCATGAGCACGCCGCTTCCACTCAGGATGCTGCCACCAGAAAGGAGCTTGTCAAGTCCGCGTCCGAATACTGGACAAGGACGAAGCTGTTGTTTGGCGTGCTCGCCTGAAATGTGCTCAGATTGCCGGCTCGGCTTCAGAAGCGTTCTGTAGTATCCCAGGGACTGAATGACAGACTATAACGAGTCTAGGCTAGATGCCCTAGAAGAACCCGAGGTGTCCAGCAAGGCGGCCTGATAAACAAAGCATGCCCGGGAAACCGGAGAAACAATTGATCCGCAATGCTATGGAACCGTTGTCTCACCATCTCACCATTTGATTGTCGTGCCAAATTCTACGTCGCCCGTGTTGCGGAAGTGACACGCCAACAAATTTCCGCTAGGTGATGATGCCGTAGCAACTGGATCACAGTCTTAACCATTCACGTTGCATATCAGCTATTATCTTTACTCCTGCAAGCGTATCCTCTTCTGGGGCGTGAATATTGTTACCTTCGCTCACTTGCCTATCAGAAGCTTTGCTCATTCAGATGAGCAGTCACGTATGTGTTAAGATAGACTCGGACTGGATCCCCCCGACATGAGAACCCAAGCAGAGAATCCCAGCCGCCTGTCGTCAATATGCAGCAGGTTGAGCTTTCAGATCTGTCTGGAGAGTCTTCTCGGAGCAAGAGGAGGCTCAGCGAATCCGGTTATCATGACCAGCTCGAAGCGGACGAAGACGTCCAGGCGGAGGACAAACCTCTCATGTCTTTCGACTTAAATGACGAACGTATTGTTCACGCCACGAATCAGGAACTCACGACGCTTCCAAGGGTGTCGGATAAGATACCATGGCGAGTCTATACTGTTGCATTTGTTGAGCTCTGTGAACGATTCTCGAATTATGGCACCACGATCTTGTTCCAGAACTTCGTCCAACGCAGCCTACTCACACCTACCGGTCGAGCGCCTAACCCCAGTGGAGATATCGACAACAATCCTGGCGCTCTTGGGCAAGGTCAACAGATGGCTACTGGCCTGGGGACGTTCTACTCTTTCTGGTCGCAGACGACACCCTTGTGGGGAGCCTGGATTGCCGATACCTATCTAGGAAGGTAATGTTCGACGTGTCTTCTTTCGAGGTCCAATTCCACTAACGCGTGGGAATAGGTACCGGACAATTATGATCTCGATTGCAATTGCGGTCATTGGACATGTGATTCTAGTCCTCGCCGCTCTGCCTTCAGTACTGCAGCATACACAAGCGGCCCTTATCTCATTTGTACTTGGGCTGGTTGTCTTCGGGTTCGGCACAGGCGGTTTCAAACCAAACATCTCCCCTCTGATCGCAGAGCAGATTGTCCATGACCAGCCGCGCGTCTCAACTGACACCAAGACAGGAGATCGTGTGATCATCGACCCAGACCAGACCGCAGCTAGGATATACAACTGGTTCTATCTTTTCATCAACGTCGGGGCATTATTCGGCCAAGTCACCATGTCGTACGCGGCGCTGTATGTCGGGTATTACCTTGCGTTCCTGCTCCCGACACTGATGTTCCTCCTCTGTCCAATCATCCTGCTCCTCAACAAGAAAAACTACCGTCTCACACCGCCGCAAGGCTCAGTCCTTGGCCCAGCCGTTTCTTTTCTCATCTTCGCAGTGCGCCCACATTGGTCGTGGAATCCGCTCCGGACAATCAACAACCTCCGCGGCGCGAACACCTTCTGGGAGGATGTGAAACCCTCTCTTATCCCACCCGCCAAACGCCCGAAATGGATGACCCCGGCTATCGATGACGCCTGGGTCTCCGAATTGCGCCGCGGCATCCAGGCCTGCTCTGTCCTCCTCTGGCTCCCACTCTACTGGCTCACCTATAGTCAGATGAACAACAACCTCACCTCCCAGGCGGACACGATGCACCATACCGGGGTCCCGCCAGAAATTATCTCGAACCTCGATCCACTCGCCCTGATCATTCTGATTCCTATCTGCGATCTGCTCATCTACCCATCCTTGCGCAAACGGGGTGTACGGTTAACACCGATTAGGAAAACAACACTTGGGTTTTGGGTCGGCTCCAGTGCCATGGTCTACGCCGCCTTCTTGCAACATTACATCTACACGCACAATCCTTGCGGATATCATCCTTCCGAAGGCCTCCCCGCCACATCTCCCGTGCAAGACTGTCCTCCCGCGTCCATCTCAATCCTCTATCAAGCACCAATCTACCTCCTGGTCGCCATCAGCGAGATCCTCGTCAGCATAACAAGCATGGAATATGCATTCACAAAAGCGCCCCGGAACATGCGATCAATGATCCAAGCGTTTGCACTGTTGATGGGTGCACTGGCGAATTTGATCGGAGAGGGGTTTCTGTGGCTCGCAAGAGATCCATTTCTCGTATGGAACTATGGGGTTATGGGCCTTGTGGCATTTGTTGCTGGAGGCATGTTTTGGTGGTGTAACAGAGGATTGGACTGGGAGCACGAAGAGGAGATTCAGACGGAACCGATAGGGCTTCGAACGACAGAACGGAGAACTCACAGTGAGGAGCATGGAGAAGAAGTCAAGCCCACTGGTGGTAGCAGAGGCGTTGACACGAGCTGGAGCGATGTGGGCGATGAATCTGATGAAGGGGATGAGGAGACTCTGTTTCGCGATAGATTTCATAGAAGGATGAATGGGGACAGTCCATAGATCCAACGTGAACGCAGCCTCGCGCGCATCGCAAGGCTGAACATGGCCGCCAGAATCCCAAGTCTTGGCACTACCAGCTCGGCAAAGCTTCTCTTTTCTGGCGGGATGGGCATGTCGAAGTGTCCTCCAATTCAAATTGCATCGTGGAGCTTTCAGGAGAAGTGCTGTTGCGACGTCGACACCTGTCCCCTTCTACCTCCTTGACCAGTTCTTCTTCCCTTCCCTACCCGTCCTTCCTTTGGTCTCAGGTCAAGATCAAGCTGTTCGTCTCAGCGCAGCAACCATGTCTGGCCGTACGTGCTCCTGTTCGACCAGCGCACTTTGGTTGTCGAAATTGCTAACAACGACCACGCAGTCCGCTTCCTCGATCTCATTAAACCTTTTACGCCCCTCCTCCCAGAGGTGGCAGCGCCCGAGTCAAAGATCCCATTCAACCAAAAGTTAATGTGGACAGGAGTAAGAGAAATGTGTCCACGGGGACAATGACGAGCACGAGACTAACAAGGGCGACTCGCACAGTGCACGCTCTTGATCTTCCTGGTCATGAGTCAAATGCCTCTTTACGGTATTGTCTCGTCAGACACGTCGGATCCTATCTACTGGTTGCGTATGATGCTGGCCAGTAACCGGGGAACCCTGATGGAGTTGGGTACCACGCCCATCATTTCCTCTGGCATGGTCTTCCAGGTACGTCGGTGCGTTCTGAGCTGCGACGACATGATCTTGACGACCACCTGCAGCTCCTCGCTGGCACTCACCTCATCGATGTCAACCTCGACCTCAAGTCCGACCGCGAGCTTTACCAAACGGCTCAGAAACTCTTCGCCATTATCCTCTCCTTCGGCCAAGCCTGCGTTTTCGTCCTCACCGGTCTGTATGGCCAGCCCAGCGATCTCGGTGCCGGCATCTGCCTCCTGCTGATTGTCCAGCTCGTCCTCGCCGGCCTCGTGGTTATCCTGCTTGATGAGCTGCTACAGAAGGGATACGGTTTGGGTTCCGGAATCTCGCTCTTCATCGCTACCAACATCTGCGAGTCTATTGTCTGGAAGGCCTTCTCCCCAACCACAATCGATACTGGCCGTGGGAAAGAGTTCGAAGGCGCAGTCATCGCGCTTTTCCACCTGCTGGTGACATGGCCCGACAAGACACGCGCTCTGCGCGAAGCTTTCTACCGACAACATCTCCCCAACGTCATGAACCTCTTGGCCACTCTCACAGTCTTTGCAGCTGTCATCTACCTCCAGGGCTTCCGCGTCGAAATCCCTGTCAAGTCCTCCCGCCAGCGCGGCATGCGTGGCTCCTACCCGATCCGCCTCTTCTACACCTCCAACATGCCCATTATGCTGCAGTCCGCCCTTGCATCCAACATCTTCATGATCAGCCAGATGCTCTACACCCGCTTCTCTGACAACCTCCTCGTCAAACTCATCGGCACATGGGAACCCAAAGAAGGCTCATCTCAGCTCTACGCCTCCAGCGGCATCGCCTACTATATGTCCCCACCGTTGAACTTCACTGACGCGCTCCTCGACCCTATCCACACAGTCATCTACGTCACGTTCATCATCGTCACCTGCGCTGTCTTCTCCAAGACGTGGATTGAAGTTTCTGGCTCCGCACCCCGCGACGTGGCAAAGACGCTCAAAGAACAAGGGCTCGTTATGGCCGGGCACCGTGAGCAGTCCATGTACAAGGAGTTGAAGAGGGTCATCCCCACGGCGGCGGCGTTTGGTGGTGCGTGTATTGGTGCCTTGTCCGTGGCGAGTGACATGCTTGGTGCACTGGGCAGTGGCACAGGCATTTTGCTGGCGGTCACCATCATCTACGGATACTTTGAGATCGCGGCCAAGGAAGGAGATTTCGGCCAGGGGCTGAAGGGCTTGATTGCCTAGATGATTCTCTTGAGACTTTTGTAGTTTCAACGGTGCCGGGCGGAGAGGATTTGGATTGGGTTACCTTTCAAAAAGTTATGTATGACTGAAGATGCATAGCCAAGGTTGGGAAAGCATATGCGGGGGGGAAGCGAGAAGACCAAGCAACTGTCTTCCATGTACAGCAGCAAAAGCTATACGAAGACTCCTGTACTTGTTCCGATTCGTAGCGAGGATCGTAGGCCCTGGGACGTTCCACTCGCGCAAGAAGGCGCACGGTTCTTCAAGCGTAGCAGTGGCTTTTCTACTGTATGTCCTGCTCCGTATACGAATATCCAGCTCCAGCCCGCGTTGTAACCTACGCATCAGTCATTATTTGTCTTTTTTTTACCAGGACGCATAACTATATACAACCCTCGTCCTGCTCCTCGTCCGTGCGCACTCAGGAACAAAGTACCAACACGTCTCAACCCACCACGCAAATGTACGTCTTGTCTCAACTTGTCTCGCCACGCCTTGCCTTGCCTGGCCCGCTCTTCCATCGCCCCCGTTGATCGCTCTCGTGTTTCACAATGGGTCGACTCACGCCGCTAGTCCTACGTCCGATAATCCCCATTGATGGTTACGTACTCGTGGCTGAAATCACAAGTCCAGTACGTGCCCTCGGCGTCTCCGACTCCTAGGTCCACATCGATGATCAGATCCTCGTCCTCGAGCAATCGGCTGGCCCGCTCTTCGTCGACGCGCTGCGGCTCGCCATCGACCAACAGCTTGAGCACGCCTTCGTCGCGGGACGCCGAGTTCTCCGCCGGGACGAAACTGACGTTCGTCTTGGTGGGGATGACGGAGGATGCCGGCGAAGAGAGGAGCTCCGGCGAAGTATACCCTATTGCGCAGAGGATGCGGCCCCAGTTCGCGTCCTTGCCGTAGAGGGCCGTCTTGACGAGCGGGGAGCGCGCGATGCTGCTGCCGATGGCCCTCGCGTCGGTTTCGGACAGGGCGTTGCGCACGCGGATGGTCACAAACTTGGTGGCGCCTTCGCCGTCACGCACAACGAGTTGGGCCAGTTTCTGGGCGAACGACGTCAGGATCGCGGCCATGGCGGCGTAGTCTTCGGGCGTGGAGGAGGATATCGGCGCCGTGGAGGCGGAAGGGGATGCCGCGCCGTTGGCCAGCATTGCCACGGTGTCGTTGGTCGACGTGTCCCCGTCGATGGAGATGCAGTTGAAAGACTTGTTCACCGCGGCGGTGAGAAGCGTCGAGGCCGCGTCCGCCGAGATGGGCGCGTCGGTGCAGAGGATTCCGAGCAGCGTGGCCATGTTGGGGTGGATCATGCCTGCGCCTTTGGTCATTCCTGCGAGCCGGTACTCGACGCCGGCGTGCTGCGCGCCGGGAAGTGTGAAGGTCGTGGAGAGGAGCTTGGGGAATGTGTCCGTCGTACAAATTGCCTTGGCGGTCGTGAGCCACGCGGTATGGTCAGCCGCCAGGTTCGAATGCGCAACGGGGATCTTGTTAAGGATTTTGTCGATCGGGAGACGTTGGCCGATCACGCCGGTCGACATGACGAGACTGTTCGGTCCCAAATGGTCGTCTGGTTGAGAGGATTGCTGAAACTGGGCCGACGCGGTGGAGGACATTGCCCACGCGTCGTCCACTCCGCCTTGGCCTGTCACGGCGTTTGCGCACCCAGCATTGACGATAATACTCCTGAGGCCTGCTCCGCCGCGTTTCTCAAGGACAGACCGACTCACTTGTACAGGGGCGGCTTGAAATTTATTTGTCGTGAAGACCGCGGCTCCGAAGGCCGGTCTGTCGCTCGCGATGAGGGCGAGATCTGGGTGCGATTTGTTTGATGGCTTCACGCCGACGTGCGTACCCGATACGAGAAAGCCCTTGGGATAGGTGCCACTTGTGGGGACATGTTTCAGCTTCGAGGCCGGAATTGAGCTGTCCAGAGGAGCCGAATAGTGGCGGATGAACTGGCGGACGGCGGACCGGCCTGTCGTGGGTAGTGAAGTCCTCATGATCGGGGTGTTGAGATGGATTTGAGATGCGATGGCTCGGGGGCGTCACGTTCAACACTCTCCTCGATGGAGTTTCTGACAGCTCTCACGCTCAGTGCGCTTCAAAGCTTTTTCTGATGCTTACACCAAGCTCAGACTTCCAGGACGGGAGGTTCCTCAATGTCGTTATCAAAGTCGAGATACAGAGTCGTCACTTGGCCGAGACAGAATGAATGGGTGGGCAGTCTGTCAACAGCTCATGAAGCCGGCATCACGTCCCAGCCCAGGCTTAGTGGTAAGAAGCGATCAGTTCAGATACCTCGATGCCACTGTGATCCATTGAGCTCATGTAAAACAAAAAGCAGACGTGGGAAAACTCGAGGAAAAAGAAAGAAGCGTGAGTCAAAACTGTATGCAGTGATATCGACCAATCAGAGCCGCCGGTTTGCGGAGAGGAAGAACCGCGGCCGGCGCGTCGCGCACAGAACCGACGAAGTCTTCATTCAATGCACGAGCCAACACTGATATTCCGCCTCATCTTTGCTCGACTTTAGGTGCGATGACTCGGTGGCGGCCACGTTGTCTCATATCCTGAGATGGCGAAGAGGAAGCAGCCCGAAACTGATCGCGAGTCCGATCCTGAAGACTCTGCCGCAGAAACCCCTTCGAAGCGCCGACGACGGACGGCAGACGCTGAGGAGACGCTCCTCAATGGACATCGCCACGATGCGAACGAGGGTCCAGTGCCAAAAGAGTCACCCGAAAAGCAGGATACCCCTTCACGGAGGATAAGGAAGCTTACAGCAAAGGCACGCGCACTGCTCAACGAAGACGAGCAGGATGAAGGAAGCCCTACTCCCAAGGTCAACGGCCGGACTCTCTTCGCGACGCCGAGGAAAAGCAAGGCCAATATTGCCATCGTGACGCCCTCGAGATCGGTCAAGGCAAAAGCAGACCGATCAGCAAAGCGGAAGAGCGCGCGACTAATCGCGGAAGCACAAACCCTCGTGGACGAGGATGCGGATGAGGATGGGTTTCAAGAGCAAGAAGCACGACTAGCCAGAGAAATCCTCGACAACGAAGAACAGACAGATGAGGAGCACATCGAGGAAGCGGACCCGGACCGGAACGTCGAAGTCTCCCTCTCTGACACCGAAGCAACAGGAACAGAAGCCACACCCACTCCCAGAAAACGCGGCAGACCCAGGACCGGGGCCAGAACCAAAACCGGGGGCCGGCCCACAAAACCCGCCCGCTCACCAACCCCCGACGGCGACATACCCCCGGAGGAACGATATTTCTACCAAACCCGGCCGGGTGCGCCTCAAGTGTCGGGCAATCGATTCAACAACGTCAAACTTCTGAGCCATGAGGAGTATTACGAGCAGATCTCCTCGTGGGAAGACCCTCACGCGCCAGAGAAGGCCTTTCTGTCAAGACTCCATGCCCGAGCCTTTCCGCAATGGACGTTTGAACTCGACGAAGGCGACAGCCTCTGTCTGTACGGCTACGGGAGCAAACGATCGCTAGTGACCCAGTTTGCGGAGTGGGTGTACAAGAAATGCCACTCCGACTCTGCCTCTGCACCACAGATCGTCATCCTGAACGGATACGTGCCCAAACTCAACATTCGAAGCATCCTCAACACGATTGCCTCTGCCGCGACGGTGGGGGCGGAGCAAGAAGACCAAGACGAACACGACGGCCCGAAGCTCACAGGCCAGCCGGAAGAAATGCTCGATAGCCTACTCGCGCATTTGACTTCGAATCCACCACCACAGGGGCGCGTCTACGTGATGGTCAACTCCATCGACGGACCCTCCTTCCGCCGCTCTGGGATGCAATCCCTCCTTGCGCGCCTGGCGGCCCATCCGACCGTGCATTTCGTCTGCACAGCCGACTCGACCGCCTTTCCTGCGATGTGGAACTCCACCCACCTCGAACACTTCCGCTTCGTCTACCACGACTGTACGACCTTTGCACCATACGAGGCCGAGACAGAGATAGGCGGCGGAGGTGTGGTCGACCAAGTCCACGAATTACTAGGCAGGAAAAGATCCCGCGTCGGGGGCAAGGAAGGCGTGGGCTTCGTGCTCAAGTCCCTCCCGGAGAACGCAAGGAATCTGTACCGCTTGTTGTTGTCCGAGATCCTGACACTCATGGACGATGGCCCAAATAATTGGGAAGGTAACCCCGACGGTGACCTTGACGAGGACGACGACGTCGAAGAACAAGATGAAGAAGGCCACGGCCAAGACACGGAATCCAGACCGGCCGGCGCACGGACCCCGACACGGAAAAAGAGGAAGAAGACGACAAAAGTCAAAGGGAAAGTGGCGGACTCCTCGACGGCCGAGGAGGTCGGCGTCGAGTACCGCGCCCTGTACCGGAAGGCGTCCGAGGAATTCATCTGCAGCAGCGGCATGAACTTCCAGTTCCTGTTGAAGGAGTTTCTGGACCACCAGATGATCACCAGTCGACGCGACAGCGTGTCGGGCGCGGAGATGCTGGGCGTGCCGCTGGGGAGGGAGGAGATGGAAGCCGTGCTTGAGGAACTCGTGTGAATATATTCAAATCCACTCCTGCAAGGATGATGAGAAGGGGACGGGACGCGAGGGGAGCGAGAAAAGAATATATACAATATCGTCCTTAGTGGATGGGATCTAAGTTGCTGCGGCTCTTACGCGTTCCTCTTGAGTGTATACGCTATTTGCAGTCGAGTCGAGTCGAGTCGAGTAGAGCCCCGATGTGGACCTGGAAACGCCATAATGATGCCCATGCGCGTGCTCTCTGGGGTCGGTCTACTTTCCAGGTCACGTCCCAATGCGTTCGTCATCGCACGTACTTTGAAAATCAATCATCAATTATGCCCGTGGTCCAGAGCAGTGCGTCCCCAATCGCCAATGGGAGAATATCCGCCCGTTAGTGGATTGGGTTGAGATTCGCGTAAGTGGGAAGTGTTTCGGCGAGGCGATCGGTGGATAACCCGCCAAACACCAACCCGACCCGACCCGGCCAGGTCAAAGAACAAAAGGCCAGTGGATGACTGGATCTCTTCCGGCGTGGGACAGAACAGGAGGGAACTGCCGCCCATGTCCTCCCGTGCCTCCCTCTTCACCCGTTTCATGCATATCAATCGTCACGCGGCGGCGGCGGCGAAGACGGGAGACAACCGCCCCCGTGACAAGTAGCGTAGTCGGCCCTCCGTCCCTGCCTTACCAGCCCCGGCCCGCCATCTTCTCTTTCTCACCCATACTCCCGACGCTGATGCCGACCATGGCCTCGCCCAGCCCCGTCGAACACTCGGCCAGGACCTTGGCGTCGCGGAAGTGCGTCGTCGCCTGCACGATGGCCTTGGCCCGCATGGCGGCGTTGCCGGACTTGAAGATCCCGGACCCGACGAACACGCCGTCACACCCCAGCTGCATCATCAGCGCCGCGTCCGCGGGGGTCGCGATGCCACCGGCCGCGAAATTCACGACGGGCAGCCGTCCCAGCTCGGCCGTCTGCCTCAGCAGCGCGGCATCGACTTCCATCTCTCGGGCCAGGGCGCGGATGGCGAGCTCGCCCCCGTCGGCCAGCGCGGACTGCGCGCGCGCAATGTCCCGCTTCACGGTCCGCATGTGTTTGACCGCCTCGACGACGTCGCCCGTGCCGGCCTCGCCTTTTGTGCGGATCATGGCGGCCCCCTCGGCGATGCGGCGCAGCGCCTCCCCGAGGTTCCGACACCCGCACACAAAGGGGGCGCGGAACGGGGACTTTTCCACGTGGAAGGTGTCGTCGGCGGGGGTGAGCACCTCGCTCTCGTCGATGTAGTCCACGCCCAGGCTCTCGAGGATCTGGCACTCGACAAAGTGCCCAATGCGGGCTTTGGCCATGACAGGGATCGTGACCGCGGCTTGGATCTCCTTGATGAGCGCCGGGTCACTCATCCGCGCGACGCCGCCTTGGGCGCGGATGTCGGCCGGGACGCGCTCAAGGGCCATGACGGCGCAGGCGCCCGCCTCTTCGGCAATGCGAGCTTGTTCGGCGTTGATGACGTCCATGATCACGCCGCCCTTGAGCATTTGCGCCAGGCCGGCTTTGATGGCGAACGAGGGCACGTCATCGCCGTTGGTCTGAGAGGGGCCATTTTGGCCGGAGGGTTGGACGGGCGTGGGGAGGGGGATCGTGCTGGACATGTTGGAGTTGTCGTTCATGACCATTTTTGAGGGGAGGGGAAGGGGGAGGTGCTTGAGCACACGGGGAAGGAAGGGGAACAGGTGGGGATGTCTCGACGGGAAAGCTGTCTGTACTGTCTCGACGACAACGTTGTCCGTAGAGAGGCAGAAAGTGGAAAGTCGGTCGCGATGGAGAGAAGGGAGAGGAAAAAAGTGTCGAGGCGGCGAGAGAAGGATTCAAACTTGAGTCACCACAAGCTCAATCACCCCCACAACGCGGAAACCCTAAAGTCAAGACGAGATGCAAGAAATATACAGTAGAACCGCCAATAAGGACACGCCGTGGTTGCAACGGAGCGTATGTCGTGTGCGTATGTGGCGAGCCGGGGAGGAGGATACGCCTTAAGACAAGGAGTGACACATCGCCGTACGTCGGGACTCTTCGAGAAGGAAAAAAAATTATTCTGCGCGCGCCAATGTCTGGCAGACTTCCCCGCGCCGTGGGACTGGATCCGAATTCGGATCTTGCTGTGATGGCCGTCGGACAAGCCGCCTGCAAGGACCCGGCCAAGCCAGGCGTGGGAGTCCCGAGGCCCCTACGACGCACGCCCGAAGCGGCACGGCGCCGAAGCCCCTCAACTGCCTGGCGCCGACGGAGTACTGCTACTGCTCACGATAGGCACCTGCGCGATAGGCGCTCCCGGTGGGTGGGTGGGCTGATGGTGTCCCGCTGACTCATCCACCTCCTCTTTCCTCTGCCACCGATCTGCCACCGCTATTACTCACCTCCGCAAGTCTCTTCCCACCAGCTTCTCTCAAATAAGCTCCGGAACCCCTCTCTTGAGCGCGAGAAGCCACGGGTGGGAATCGTGGGTTCGAACCAGCGATTTCACTCCGAGGGATTGGAGTGAACGACCTCGATGCCATGCTCGATGAGATAAGAGGCGACTACAATGGCTAATTCTTCCGTTCCCTTCCTCCCTTGCTCTCTCTTCCCCTCTTTCCGCGTGTGACCAGCAGCTTGAGTTTCTCGATGCGTTGCTCAAATGCTGTGCTGTGCCGTTACTGTACATCGGAACAAACTCCTCCAGACCGTCCCACGCGACATGTTCGTAGTATAGCTCCCCATGTCCCCCGATATCAAGACCGACGGACTGGCCCTGCTCGCCGTGGCTCCGATATTCCCATCCATGTCAATCCCAGACCTCTCTGAGGACGTGTTCCTCCTGATATTGCACAGCATATCTGCATGGGATGTCGTCTCCTGTCAGCGAGTCTCTCGGGCGTGGCGCATCGCGTTTTCCAAGGACGAGTATATCCGCTTCGTCTTGCAATCCTACCGAAGAGCGAGGGAAATCCGAGCCTTGCCGCCGGGAGGGCTAAACTTTCACTCTTCACCGGGGTCCACGTCCGTAAACTGGAAACACATTCTGCTCTCTGTCGCATCGCGTTACCACAACCTAACTCAAGGCAAGCCGAGAAAGATCGACCGCTACCCCATGGCACCGCTTGATCAATTAGGCGACTTCTTTGCCGTGGGCCAGTGGGACTACCACGAGAGTCAGCCAGGGGGTCGTCTGTATTACGAGACTGCCGCCATGCATTTGAAAATAGGGCTGAAGCCTTACCTGTTTAGACCCACCCTGTGGTCGTACGACGACGGTCTCTTGGTCTATGCCCCGGCGATATGCGACGAATACGGTCATTTCCCACAGGTCTTGGCTCTGCTGGATGTGGCAACTGGCAAGAAATATCCTATTCCTTTCAATGCTCGGGGCAAGATCATCCGCAACCTGCGGCTGAAAGATCGTACATTGATCGTCGAATGGGCCGAGAAGGATCCCTTCCACAATCTGAACGCCATGGAGCAGGTCAACAGACATTTTGCCAACTGTTTTGACGTCCGCCCGAGTGACGAGGGCAGAGGCTGGGCCGTGACATGGCGGTCTGAGTGGAAGATGCATTTCCTCGGTCTGCCTCCGAACTACCATGACAGGTTCTTCTCCACGCACAATGCCACGCATTATGCCGTCTATTTCTGGCAGCCCAACCGCAGTATGTACACAGGGGATGAGGAGCTTCCGATCGAATCGCTCTCGGTGTGGGATATCTCTGCGCACTCCTGTTATCAGCCGTCCATGGATCCAGCTGGGAAACGTCGTCCGCCCGATCAAGAAGGCCCTTTTATTGTGTCCCGGTTCCCTTTCAATCAACTGGACTTCTTCGGCATTCGCCAACGTTCCGCCGTATCACTGATGTCCCTGCACCTCGACACCGAGGCCCTGTCACTAACGGTGCGTGAGAATGTCGGCGTCGCAGGCCAAGGTTACTTTGATCCGGCGGAGCGCTTATGGTGTGCAAAGACGACGTCGTTCCCCTTTGTCGGAGAAGGACCAAGGTTGTATAGGGAATGGGATGGCAATCTTCCTCCTTATCGTGGGCACTGTAGCATGGAGAGCGCAGATATCGAAGAGAGTGAACGGTGGTTCCTACCCGTCATGGACGTAGTCGACTCTCGAGGCGGCGTGAGGTTGAGCTTGGTTGAGACATGCTTCTCCGGCCAGAGCGTGGAGAACAAGCTCGTAGTTAGAGCGAAGGTGGAGGGGGCTGAAGACGGTGATGGAGGCATTTGGGCAACACTGACCGATGAGGTCGCCTGCGAAGTGTCCGGCATGGGCCGGATTGCGGGCGATGAGCGGTGGCTCATAGGCCAGAACGAGCGTATGGAGGTCGTGGTTCTGAAATTCTGAAGGAACTCGTGCGAATGTCATACTAGCTAGTCGATTTTGTTTAAAAAGGAGCTAAAGGGATAGAGGTTTATACATCCAGCATGATACCGGTGTAGCGTCTGTTGTTCCTCCTCTTCCTATCCTCCGTTGGTGGTTTGGCAAGACGAGGCAGGAGTACAGTAGCGATTGGGGCAGAGTCGTTGCACGGATTATGCGCGGCACCTGATGGTCGTCTGGGAAGAGGACGTCGCTCATGGAGCTGAAAGTCTCCCGTGCTCGCGATGAGGCATCATGGAAGGGCACGCCCAATATGTTTGAAAATTTGTCCAATTGCCTTGTAGCTTGGATGCAGCCGCTACTTGACCTTGCGACGTCGAGCAGGCGCTCCCTAATATACTGCTGGCCATTGACTCACAGCCTGTAACCCCGCCCATCGTGCACCCTGTGTTATGCCCAAGCTGCAGCCTCCCATTGCCTTTTATGCCTAGTAACCATCCGCCGTTGCCAAACTCCAAAGACGATGCGCCTGTGCCCATCACGGCGTTTAAGTAGTCAATGCCTTTTTTTCCTAGCCATTAACGCCTATGCTTGAACGCTTGAACGCTGACGATAAAGGGTGAATGGATGTACAGTGAAATAGCTAGATATGTCAGCCCCAGCAGTTAAACACGGATAGGTCGCAGCTGGAGCAGCATACCTGATATGAGGATGATGGATCAATACGGATATAGATGGTTGTATATTTTTTTTTGGAAACACCGAAACGATTCCCGGTGAGCATGCTGTCGGTGGGAGGATGGTGTTGGCGTGACCCTGGACGCCGGAATGGAGTATTTTGGTAGTCCATCATGCTACCCTGGGGCGACGCGGGAGGTTTTGCGTCACCACCAGCTGAGGTGTTCAAAGGCTTGGTAGCCATAGAGGGATTTCATTGGGCCAATTGTGTTTTGATGCCATGATGGCGTTGGCAGCTTCTTGAGCGGCAAGGAGGAGATTGAGGAAGGTGCTGATATTTGTGGTCTTTGACCGTTGGCAGCCACCACGTTTGTGGAGACATTGAGCGGTGCCGATTGTAGTCGAGACGACGCTCTATAAGCATCAATGAGTGACAGGATTGTAATTTGATAGTTTGATATGATAGTTGTAGACGTGAAGAAATGACTGCAACGTCATCTTAATAGCGACAATGTTGTTGGTGATGTTGCCTTTCAAGCATCAGCGAGCGACTCGGTGGTAGTGTAATAGATTTGAGGTATAAGTGGTGGTTGTAGGGTGTGAATAGATTCAGCGACATATTCTTAGTGGCAGCAAGGGGTGTTGGTTGTGATGCCCTCCCAAGCATCAACTCGTCCGTTGGTAGCGACGAAATTCTCTCTCTGTGCTCCTAGAGCACGTTGCTGGCGCGGTGGAGATGCTCTCCCAAGCACCATGCCGTCGATTAGTGACGACAAGATCTCTCTCTGTGCTCGAATAGCACATTATTTTGTGGTGGTGGTGATGCCCTCCCAAGCATCAAAGTGGCTCTGATAGCCACCGTGTTGTCGACATACTCCAGTGTCGAAACGAGTGTGGTGTTTCTGTTATTAAAGATAAAGAGCGACAAATGGCTGCTGAGTGCTTCGTTGTGAGAGTGATTGCAGAGCGAATGGCTTGTAAAGCGAGTGGCTGTCGTGAAAGATTGTGTAGCATTCGTCAGTTGGCTGTGGAGTGTACCAACGGCGAATCTGAAGCGAGTGTCGTGATACTTTCTGATTGTCCAGGCGATCTAACGTAGCAAAGATCGAGTCTGGCAAGCTCAGGACGAGTCGCACTGCCTTCATATCTGGCAGAAAGATTGACACTGCTGCCGCTTTGTGCTCTGGCTGTGAAGCTCTTGTCGCTTTGAAATTCAGACTGGCAGACTGAACGAGTTCAGAGGACCTATTGTTCTGAGGGAACCCGCACCGAAGTGAACCGGGGCAGCTTTGCGCATGCGAGATTAACGTGAGTCCCTGCTTAGCTCACGAGGTCTTGAACTCTGGCCGTTCCGATCCCCACCAATTTGTACAAAGCACTCATGGCGATTACAGGATGGCTGCCACACCAATCCCCACCAATGTTGTGCGTACTCATGGCGATTCCAGGATGGTTGGCTGGCCGTACCACTCCCCACCAGTATTGTATGTTGAATACTCATGGCGATTACAGGAGGGTTGTCGAACAGATCCAATCCCCACCAATGTTGTATGTTGCATACTCATGGCGATTACAGGATGGTTGCCGACAGTCCAGTCTGCGACAGTCTGGGGGAAACCGCTGTTATCAGGCATTGGCGCCGTGCTCAAGCTGAGTTGGCCGCGGTCCCGCTATCCAGTCCTATTACTCGACCGTCCATCTCTGTGAGAGACGACGGATGCGAGGTAAGGAGTAGAATCGGACGGAGGAGAGAGGAGAGGAGAGAGGAGAAGTGTCTGGCCGAACGGCAGACACCGGGGCGTCACTGGACCTTTCCCAAGCGTCCCAGAGCTCGCTGGGACCTCGGGAAAAGGAGAAGTCTGACGCCGCCGGGTTGCCGTTCCACCTCTTGAGGAGTTGCTTGATGTGGTTCTTGAGCAAGAACCACCTTGTGCCCCAAGAGAGGTCCATCTTCAGGATGGAGACGCAGACGCCCATTGTGACTGATGGGATGGGAGATTTGTTGAGAAGAGAGAAGAGTGTCGCTTGGAGTGGTTGTGTTTCTAGAGGGCTCACGCTATCAGCAATTGCCAACAGTAGCGCCAAAGAGGGCTGGAGCACAAGACTTACAGATTGTCGCTGTTGTTTGCTGTTGTCGCTCGCTTCTAGAAGCAGACACCGTCAGCAACAGTAGCGGGAATCGTTGAACATGGCGTCGCTTACCAGTACGTGTACCTCTGCGAGGAAAGAGAAAAGAAGAAGAGAAGAGAAGAGGAAAGGATTGAGGATGTATTCGGTGGCTGTGAGTCACAGGCTGCCAGGCAGCACAATTTTCTGCCTCCATTGATGGCGATCGAAGTTAATGAAGTTGGCGGCCTGGCACGATGATGAGGAAGGGTGGGCGCGACTGCATGCAAATGGCTAACCAGACTGAACGGCGTCCGTGGAGCTCAAAGGCTCGACTTTGGTGCCGTTTCACATTGAAGGAACCCACTCCCAACCTCATATTGTGTGCTGGGCCAATGTTGTCGCGCCGATCATGGAGCATGCCAACAAATTGCTGCATCATTCGATCCACCTACCTGCGCAGCCCACCTGGATTCCCACCCAACTTGGAGTTGAATATGAAGCACTCTCAACCAAGTGAGAGGCCAACTTGATGAGTTTCTCAAATGAAGCTCTATTCAACATCAATGACATGGCTGAAACCTCTGGGACCGTCACCGGTCACCCATGGGGCAATGAACTCCTGGTTCCGTGCGCGATCCGTGGACCTAGCGCAGAATGGAGTACGTCGGAGCATTTGGTTTCTTGTGCACAGCGACGCCGAGCAGCACCCTGGAATACAAAACAGAATCTCTGGCAGCGAAGTGTCGTGGGTCGGCGAAGAAACCAATCATTGCACGTAGAGGTCCGGCCAGAATGTGTTGAGGACAAGACGAGGATGAGAGATGAAGGCTCTAAAGTTCGTGTAGACGGTGATGAGGAGTACGAAAGTGTAGAAGGGAAACCAAAAAACTAGCAGAGGCATCTTTGGGGAGGAGGGAAGCCCCTATATATAGACAAATTTGGTCCTCTAATGGCCCCCAATATCACACATCCCCTTGTTGACGTAGCTCGCTTCCTGGACTAGTCTCGGCTGCTCCTTGCCGAGCTTGACGATCATCCACTCATCTCAATTCAGACTACGGTCGAGCACCGAGAGGCATGCGTGGGAAGGGGCTGGAAAGGCAGTAAAAGGCTACGGGAGAGTTGATTGACCGTACTGCCGCTTCCCAGCGACTTTGTCCGCAATTGATGTGCCCAGCGTGCCAGGGTGCCAGGCCGGGAAACTAACACTTCAGGTCATTCGAGCCATGTGTTCAAGCGGCATCAGTAGGAACAGGAGCTAGCCCTTTTTTGATACAGGTTGTAATAGAGTGAAGTGGCCAACTACTGTACCGCACTCCCTAGGTTATCAATATCAGCCCCATCCCACTCCGGCAGCTGTCTCAATCCGTACTCCTCCACCTGCACAGTATTCGCTGATGGGCCTCCAATGCGATAGAGCAGCCTTGCCAATCCAAGTCGATTGACAACCCATGCAATAATGAACAGCACATGCGCCAGACCCGATCGCTTGACAACATATAATATAACATGCAGAGTCCAGATCCCCCATGCGGTTTGTAGACTCCTGCTGCGCGGTGCGCCGGGGAACAATGTCTGAGAACGCGCGACGATAGGTCGCATTCTCGCCTCGTATACCGCGAAAGCAGTGAGTTGCTCTTCCGGGTTGCGTAGCAGAGCGCCGGCAAGGTTATATGCGCCGATGAACGCAAGAGTAGTGCCCATGGCGGAGATTGGTGAGGCGCAATAGCTTTTGCCACCTTAGCCGGAACATCTCACGAGAGTCGAGGAGTAAACTCACCCTGCGTCGCCAAGCGATATGACCCGACCTTGGGACCACTTGTCCATCTTCACCTGTGCCACCAAGTCGTAGTAGAAGTCGGTTGTCTCCATCATTCCCTCGATGATCCGATGACTCTCCCAGCCGGCGTCCTCGAAATACTCGGCCATCAGTCTCTTCTGAGCACCCATGTCTTCGCGCCGGTTAGATGCGACCTGAACTAACCTCGCGTCTTCTTCATTGACCACAGACATGAGTACAGTGGTCTTATGTTTCTGATCACTTGGTCTGACCATAATCCATCGCCGACCAGGTGCGTGGTACCAGCGGCGCCACTCACTGTCCGTGTCTCCCTTAGGGATGCTGAAGAACGCTGAGAACATACCCAGCCTCTTTATCCTGTCCTTTTCTCCCGCGGAACCCCAGGTAAAAACGCGCGTCCCGCTCTGAAGCCCATCTGCACCCACGACGACGTCGAAACCCTGCTTTTTCCCACTCTTCGCAAACCGCAAGTGCACCTGGCTTCCGCTCTGCTCCAGCACGCCGAGACAGTCCCCGAAGATATACTCGATACCGGCTCCACCCTCACGTCTAACCCCCCTCGCTAACGAATTTACTCCTCCTGTAGCAGATGTCTGCCAATGTCCCCCTCAAGATCTCGATATCCGCAGTTGGAGTCGATACCTGGCCAGTCTTATCCGCTGTGCTAAAGACCACACACGATTTGCTGCATCAACTAGCTGCGCGCCAACCTCACCTGTTGTAGACGCCCGGATTACGTTTTCAACGCCGAGTTTGCGGATGATGGTCACGCCGCCGCCACGAATGTCAACGTTCTGACCTTGTTTCCGGATGGTTGATGATCGTTCGACGACAGTGATGTGGGGTTTGTCAGATGCAGGGAGGTCCGAGAGACGTAGAAAGGTGGCCAGCGTGGGTCCAGCAATGCTGCACCCGACAATCAAGATCTTGAGAGGCGCCATGGACAAGACAAGTGAGATTGTTTAGAGAGCAAAGATTCAATTTGTTGGGCGAGCGAGAAAGACCTGGAGTACTTGTGTTCTTGTGTTTGGGCTTCGGGAGGGCAAGAACTTACGGCCATGGTTGGGCGACTGCTGGAACGAAATAGTGCCGACACTTTATACAAAATTACCATGAGCGAGCAGCACGGCGCACTCTCAGCCCATGTTGACCCAAAAACCCTCTCGTGTAGTTCTGGAAGATCTAAATGTGTTATGATGTCGTGGACTCCTGCTGATGCCAGGGGACGACATCGAGTGCGTCGATGCACAGGATTTGGCACTGACCGAGATCATTTAGACTTTCGAACAATCCGGAACAGGGCGCCCACGACGCTGAAGCGCTGTCATTGAGCGTGACAGTTGCCAGCCCGACCTCAGAAGTTGGCAGACTCGGGGGATTGGTGACAGAGGCAGAACGATGATGGAATTGTGTGTTGGTGGTGAAGCAGCCTGGAAGAAATCGGTCGACTTTCCTGCTGGGAGCAACAAGTCCAATGGTCTTGGCGCATTTTCCCAACAGTGCGCTTCAGTATCCTGCTCAATCAACAACCCAAGAAACACGCAGTCTCTTGGAACACTTAGACGTGATCGATATTGGCAGTGCGGGTTGACGGTCACTTCGAGAAAGGTAAACCTTGAAACGGTTCACATATGGGGCGGACTGTTTCTGGTTGTTCAAACGGTCACAAAGAACCCTTGATGAACGTCCCAGTAGCTCGAGTGCCATGGTATCAACGTTGCAATTGACGCCTGTTCGGACCCAACGCTTAGGACCATTCCTAACGAGAAGACTCAGACCTCCACTTCGTCCGTGCTGTCCCAAAGCGAAATAGAATAGGCAGAACGGTCTGACACCTTTTGACCGTGCAGTACTGCTGCTAAATAAATCAGAAACTCGCGGTATTACACCCTTTCAACTCCGTGGCAAAAGGCCTCGGCCCGTCCTAGAGAGTGTGGTGCTGGTACTGTAGATTAGGCCTGTCCAACTAGAGACTGGCAGGCAGACAGAGCTTCGTTACCAAGGTATACGAAACAGCACTGAGCTTCGCCGAATCAGTCAAACGCCAGCAGAGATGATGCTATCGACGGAAGGGACTTAGCCACACTTGCAACTCTTGAGGATATCCTGCGCGCGTGGACGGAAGTTTCAAAGCAGCTTGCAAGTCACGGAGCCTTGATCGCAAGTCGCGGCTCAATAAGACCCAGGAAGGACTCTGTATGCCCCTATCTCGCTTCATCTTCCAACGCATCGTTCGACGTGCGCACCTGCAACGCCACGTTTACCGGTCGGTGGCCCCAATTCGAATCATACGTCGGATTATGCCCTAGAGCCAGATACCCGCCCGCTTAATTGATCTTCCGGCCTCTCATCCCGAGTGATTCCCTTATTGCTCCTGCGGATGCGACCAGGCGTCTCAAATATCCTTGCAAAAGCCACCATGTGGATACTAGAAGTAAGGCACGGCCGATTTATCACCGGCATTGCAGGTGATCCGGATCGTGCAGCAGTTAATTTCACAGTCCCGTGGGGAAACTATTGCGGTTAGCGTGGGTGCACTCGGGCTCTGGAGCTGGAGCCGGGAGCTCTCCCCGCATGGAGTTGGAGAGCTTCCGAGTTGTTTTTTTTAATTGCCGTGTGGCGGCGCATTTTCACATGCAACTGCCCTTGAGCTCATATTGTTCGGTGCAGTGTCAGGCTTCCACAATGGTATTTTGGATATTCAGATATTGCATACTCAGCATAAATGTTACAATGCTGATAGAGAGCTGCGATAGGAGGGCTCTGGCGAGTCATCTCTGGGACTGGCCTGTCATCATGACCCAACACCTTGTTCATTGACCCTAGCTTCATTGTCGTAGTCCCGTCCTTCTTCATGCCACTAGCAGCCTGCTGCAGTCGTCAAACATTTATGCCTTGTTCCTCTGGCCATAAGCCTTGGTGGCATAGTCACCACCGTGGACAATGAGATCTTCAGGTCTGTAGTCGTGGCGGCCGGAGAAGTAGCTCTCGAGAATAGCCTTGGTACCAGCTGCATACCGCTTTTGAGCATCGATCGAGGTACCAGACATGTGAGGAACCATAGCATTGCCGCCGCCCCATGGGTTCTTGGCATATCGGAGAGGGTGATCCTTGGGAGCGGGTTGGGGGAACCAGACATCACCACCATATCCGTTGAGTTGACCGGACTTGAGAGCTTCGGCGACGTCTTCCTTGACGACAATGGCACCACGAGCAGTGTTGACAAGCCACGCACCTAGGAGATCACATCAGCATGACTGAAGCTGTAGAACACGGTAGTTGGTGCTTACCCTTCTTCATCTTGGAGATCAGCTCCTTGTTGAAGAGACCTCGAGTCTTCTCGTGGAGAGGGCAGTTGATCGTGACGACGTCACACTGAGCCAACATCTCCTCGAGGTCTTCAACACGTCTGCAGCCAATCTCCTTCTCCTTCTCGGGGCTGAGAGGCTGGTAGTCGAAGTACAAGAGTTCCTTGCAGTCAAAGGGCTTCAGGCGGCGGAGCACACGCTCGCCGATACGGCCGACGGCGACGGTACCGACAACCTTACCCTCGAGATCGTACTCGTTCTTGGCCACGGCCGCAACATTCCAGTCTCCTGATTCGATTTGCTCATGGGCAGGGACGAAGTTGCGGACGAGGGTCAGGATGGTCATAACGACATGTTCGGCAACAGAGACGACATTGCTGCCGGTGACCTCAGCAACAGTGATGCCGCCATTGGTCTTGTTGGCGGCGTTCAAATCGACATGATCAGAACCAATACCGGCAGTGACAGCAATCTTCAGCTTCTTCGCCTTGGCGAGGCGTTCGGCGGTAAGGTAACCGGGGTGGAAGCTGAATAACAAGGGTTAGTAAATCAGGCTAAGGTATTTCCCAATGGATGAATATCTCTTACGGCGTGGTGATGATGACTTCAGCATCGACCAGCTCCTTGTCGAATGTCGAGTTCTCGCCTTCCTTGTCCGAGGTGGTAACCAGCGTGTGCCCCTGGTCCTCAAGCCATTTCCGGATACCTAGCTCATTTTCGGTAGTGCCGAGGAGGCCGGGTTGTTGTTTGGCATGCTCGTGGCCCTGGATCGGGTTAGTGTTTCAATTGACAACACGAAGGGAGAAGACAGGAGTACGTACGTCATAGAGGACGAGGAGAACTTTGCCCTGACGTGAGGCACTTGCTGTCAGCGTGCGTCTGGCAATTGCTGAGGTCTGGAATGCGGGAACAGCACGGCGAGCAAGATGCGGGGAAGCAAAGAGAGACGAAGCAGGGCGCGATAAAGAACGCGCAGCAACACGGGTAAATACCATTGTGAAAAGATGTGAGATGAGTAGAGAGTCGAAGTGTCGAATAGACAGACAGGTCGCAAGAGGACAATCTGGCGGTAGGGTGGTTTTGTAGGGAAATCTGAGTCGAGTGAGCTGGATGCGTCTGCCGGCAGAGCTATCAGCCTGGAACGGTACCTTTCACTAGAAGCAACAAATGAGTTAGCTCGGACCTGACGGGCTAGCGGGGAAGATGAGCATCATGAGCTCTGGGGCTTGCGTCAGGACGTTGGCCAGGACAGGATACTGCGGCTGCAATCATGATGGGTGGTGGAGGTTGGCTCGCTTCAAACAATGAGGGGACCCTCGTGCATCGGCGGCAAAAGTGGCAGGGAGGGGAAACACCGGCCAGATGCTTAGCAGCACCACACCAGGAGCAGCAGTCTCCGCGTGAGCTGTCAGCTTGGAGGGAACGGCACAGCAATTTGCTTCGTGTCTGAGGGCTTTGCCCGAAGCGTGCCGTTGCACCGGCTTGATTGAGGGCAGCTGCACTCCGGGGGAATATACCCGAAGATGCCGTTGGGGACTCGCACAGAGACACACACGCAAAAGGGAAGGAGGGGTACGTACCTTCAAAGCCTCAATTGACACAAAAGAGGACTGGTATGTCACAAATGCAATGCAGGAATGTTCACAATCCTACAAGTTGGAGAATATCAAGAGTCAAGATTCTAATATCGTCGGACGAACGCTCCGTCATTTATAACCTTGTTCCCCCATGACCACAGCAGATTTTTTCTGTTGTTCAAGGCAAGCTGTTAGGGTAACAAGTCTTTCCACATCATCCTCCCCCTCTTTTCTGCTCTTGCGGAGCTCTTCCAGTAGATGCCACTCCTTTTGCCCTCCTCTCATCGGCCCCACCACTCATCGTCCGTGATCATCCAGTGGTTCAGGCTCAAGAGTCTGAGCATCCAAGGCTCCCATGCGAGCATTCCGACGGGGTTGCTTGCCCGTTGACGGCACTTGAATATGGAATCGGGTCGGACCCCCTTGCTTGGATCGTGTGTAGCTGGTGGCTGTACACCTCAAATTGTGCATGAGCTTCACTCGGCACCGTTCCGAATCGGAATCCTGTTCAACGTCAAATCTCCTGTAATTGCTCGCATTTTTTGCGGTCATGCGCTTTGTAGAGCCCATGGCGACATAGGAGCGAATGAAAGCGAGACCTCGTTGCTGGCCAGCATCGGAATCTGTGTGCGGGCTGGGCCGCACCATGCAGGACTCATGCGGCCATTGCTCGGAAAATGACGTTTCTCCGCTGATATCGATATGACTATGGCGTATCTCCTGTCGCTTTGCGGAAAGATTGCGAGTGTGGTGCTCGATCCGGGCGACGAAGAAGTGTAAACAAATGTACTATTTTGGTAGAAAAAGGCGGAAGCTCGGCGGAGTGAGCAACATGTGGGGGACTTGGGGATTTACTGTCAAAATCAGGCATGCATAAACAATCTACCGGGTCTCATTGCCCCCCCTCGCCCGCTTTCTCCCGAACTGGCCATGGAGCTTGATATACATTTCGCGCGGAGGTAACGTGCAGCCCGTATGAATTACGACTAGTCTGGCAGCATGTTCTATCATCGATACCGCATAATGGCCGAATTATGTCCCCGCAAGGCTGACTGCCCCATAACACATGGGGCTCTCCCGTTCGATCGCTTCCTCCCCACCCCTTCCTGAACTTCTATGACACTCTCAATATTGACTCTTTCATATGCCTCATTGGAAGATTTGACATTCTTCAGACATCTATTCGAGAAACTGCAGGAGATGCCTGCAGAGTCACACACGACTCTGACACCGAGCAAGGTTAGGAAATCTCTTCATGCCCGCTTACCATGGTCGTGTCGTCGAACAATTGTGGGTGGACGTCATGAAGATATTCTGGAAGCTGCAAGGCTCCGCCACGATGTCGGGTGAAGGTTGACGGCTATTCAGCCTCGAATGCACCCCTGTACGGCTGAGCTTTGGTTTCATCAAGAACCGGATTTGCTGCCCCGATCACAGCGTCTTCCCGCAAATAGTACCTTGACCATGCAGAACACCCGCTCTCTGGACTGCCGCTTATTGGCGTCTCCAATCCTTTCCAAGCCAATCAGATAGTTTATTCCGACTTTATTTTGACCTTCGTCGCCGTGGTATCCTCCTCTTTGGTCTTCTGCATTGGTTCGTTCGTCGCAGTATGTTCCATGAATGGATAGCTCAGCCTCCAGTATTGCCTGGCTGCCGAGGTCCGTTCATTGGGCCCGCAGCTTCCCATGCGGCTTGCTGCAAGCGGAACTGCAAAAGGTAAAAGTGGTTCTCAGAGGACTTGTATCTGAATTTCTGTACCGTCGATCGGATATTCTGATGCGGTGGAGAGCGCTTGGGCAAGCCCTCCTAAATCGTCGCTCATGCAAGCGCTTATCGGGAACCTCAATGTCAATATGGCCAGCAGGTTTCCTCTCCCGCTGAGAACATGTTTATAATCAGGGTACTCTGCGCACGTCCGATGAGACATGCGTCAGGAGCAGTTCATGTTCCATTGTGCCTCTCTCTCACAGCCATGGAGTCGACCAAGACCGTTACGCAGGGTTTCTCGCTCGTCGGACCGTCCATCTGCCGGATCGTGGGGTGCTGGGTTCGAGTCCGCACAGAATTCGCCTCATCGCGCTCTTCCTGAGGGCTAAAGTGTGATGGGGGCCGTTGGATGCAGGATATCATCGAGCAATCAGGTAAGGAATCTGTAGAAGTGATCTCAACTCTAGCGGCAGTTTTATCGTTCGGTTTGCCAGCGGATTACCTTGCCCTCAAAAGTAGTCGACGTATGTCGCACCAAAGCGGCCTGCTGCTGGTCTGACCTCAGACACATGACCTGTGCATAGTATGAAGTGGTTGAGCGTAGATGTATGGTGACAGTGTGAAAGGCAGCGCACGTAGACACTCGTCGCTCTAGGTTAGGCATCCAAAACAGGTTTAGCGTCAACTGTCGCATTTAACAAAAGAGACTCTTCTCGACTTTCTCCGTCTCTGCTATATTTCCATTCCGTTGTGATATATTCTTTGGGACTCCCTAAATCTGACGATGTTTACGCGCATAGAGCTCTCTAAACCTTTAGCCATGCTCCTCTTTCTCATTCAAAAGCCTGCTGCGCAAATTGATCACACGGGATAGTGGCGCACAAAGAGCTCTTCGTTGCCACCTCAAATACCGTGTACTAATGGGCAATGAGCTCAATTCCATATGTCCAAAGGGACGACGACAACATCGGATCTGCCAAACCAGACCGCTTGCCAGAGCCGTCTTCGACATTGCTTGGGTGCATAAGCACTGATGTCATCGTGCATGACTTGTCCTGTTGCACGCGCCGCATTGCCTCCTTCGCGTTGTTTGGCTTCCGTTGCCCAGACTTTGTCAAGAGCTTCTCTCTCATACCTCGTACTGTAGCTTCAAAGACTCATATACACTGGCAGAGCGCCGGTCACAGTGCACTGTTGGATACAACCTCACCAGAAAGATATGTCGCTCCTGTTGCTGACATCGCTCACTTGACCGGCGAAACTCCGCCGTGATGCATACTTTTGCACTCCGCAATCGGCACACGGCACGGAAATGTAGAATCACGGGATTCTACCCAGACCTTTCCCATCATTGCCAGCCCTCCAGATGTTCTTTTGTATTCTACCTTGCGACGACATGCGCTATTGTCGAAATGAACAGCACCTCGTCAAGCATGGGTTGATTTGCAAATAGTTTCCTCGCATATTGCACGGATTTCTGTGACATTTTCGCCTGTCCTGCTTGGTTCCCAACATGTCGTCAAGAGCAGCCCTCCGCCAAAGAGCCGCGGAAGCAGGCCTCCATGATCAAACAAACCTCCTTGGAAAGAAACAACTCTTCATCGTGTTCTCTTCGCTGGCGTCGGCGCTCTTCATCTGCTACGCGGATCAAAATGGCATTGGTACCATTCTTCCGACCGTCGGACGAGATTTCAAGGCCATGGACACGATCTCATGGGCAGGTACATCCTCCCTCATCTCCAACACCGTCACGCAAGTCATGTATGCGCGTGTCTCGGATATCTACGGACGCAAGCCTGTGTTCCTTTCTTCAGTAGGATTGCTAGTATTGGCAGACATTCTCTGTGGAGTAGCGCCGGATGCGCCGAGCTTCTACTTCTTCCGCGCACTTGGTGGCATTGCAGGCGCCGGTATCAATTCTTTAACCATGATGATCATTTCTGACATCGTGACGTTGGAAGAGCGAGGGAGGTGGCAGGGTTTCTTGGGTGCCGGTATAGGGGGTGGCAATGCAGTAGGTCCACTGCTTTCTGCCGCCTTCGCGCTGCATCAGACGTGGCGAGCGTTCTTCTGGTTCCTCGCCCCTTGTGGTGCCATTGCAGGTGTGATTGGATGGATCTACCTGCCTTCAACGATGCCGAAGGGGAATGCGAGGCAGCAATTCCAGCTGATTGACTGGGGAGGAATTATAACCGCTACGATTGCTATTGTGCTGATTCTGATTCCGCTTTCTGGCGGTGGCTCATACTTCGAGTGGTCTTCCCCGCTGGTCATCTCCATGCTCGCCATCGGTGGCACGTCTTTGCTGGCCTTTCTTGTCGTCGAATGGAAGGTAGCTCGCCTGCCCATGATGCCACTAAGCATGTATACCAATCCACCTGTCGCGGCAATCCTGGCTCAAAACTTCTTCTTCGGGATGGTGTACTACTCGAATCTTTATTACATCCCTTTATACATTCAGAATGTTCGAGGATGGGACCCGACTATCTCCGCTGCCTTCCTCATTGCGATCAACATACCACAATCGATGGTCAGTACACTTTCTGGCATCTTCATATCACGGTACAAGCGCTACGGGGTCGTCATCTGGACGGGGTTTATCATCTGGACGCTTGGGGCAGGACTGATATGCAGCTTTACAAGGACGACTCATGCTGCTGCGATTGCTGTCATGCTCTCGATCTCTGGCATCGGAGCTGGGTGCATCTTTCAACCTTGCCTGATAGCCCTGCAAGCACACTGTTCCAGAGCGCAACGAGCTGCTGTCGTATCCAACCGAAATTTCCTTCGAAGTTCGGGAGGCGCCGTCGGACTGTCTATCTCGGCACAAGTGTTGCAAAGTTCACTTCGGAAAAATCTCCCACCTCAACTCGCTAGCATCGCGCACGACACCTACGCCCTCCCAGTTCTAAATGCTGCTGATGAGGACTTGGTGAGAACCGCGTACATGTCAGCCATTCGAACGGTGTTCATTGTCTCAGCCCCAATGATTGGCCTATGTCTCACGCTTTGTCTGTTCATCAAAGACCGTGGACTGCAGCGGCCGGAGGAGCGGGAGCAGGCGAGGGCTGTGGAAGCGGCCGCGCAAGAGAAGTGCCAGCCGCAGCGACAAGAGCAACAGCAGTCAAACCAGGAGGACAGCACCCAGTTATCAGCTGTAGTAAATGGGAAAGACAAGGCCACAGACTCGAGAGCAGAGGGAGAGTCACCGCAAGATCTCAGATAGACGGATATCGTAGACCACAAACCCTCTGGAATGTCTGTCATTCATTTGCCGGCATCGGTCGTACTTTCATCCGGTGACGTCGCCAAACAACGGCCGTGAACGGCCAACGCATTTTCAATGTGGGCTGTCTGAGTCTCGTCCCTGCTCCAAGAACTCGATGGTACACTAGTAGAGGCGCATCTTCGCAGGCTTTTGGCATGGCGACTCCTCGGCTGCCATTCCTGTACCCAAATTTCCTGCGTGCGGTACGTGCTTGCGAGCCGACGACCTACCGATCACTTCGCACGCCCCCAGCATCATCGGCCAAGCCCCGTAAGAAGGCGAGAATACATACGTCAGCCCGGCGACAACAGGATGTTATTCCTCAGAGATACGGACCAGCTGCCAGTCAGACCATCCCCCCTCCGTCAAAACCTGGCGAGTCACCGGCGTCGCAGCTGGAAGAGCAGAAAGACAAGAGCAAGGACAAGGAGGACTCCAAGCAGGCTTCCCAAAGACCTCCTCCTCCGGCCCCCAGAGAAGGACCATCAGCCGAAGAAGTCGGGCAAGATGAACCTGTCGAATCCAATGCGCCATCCGACTACGTCGACGAAGCGTCTATGACAAAGAAGAACCAACAAGTCAACGTCGAGAAAGAAGAACCCCTAGCCAACAAGGAGCTCGACCTCATTCTTTCGATACCCTCCCCATCCGAGATGAAAGATGGCAACACATCACGACATCCACATCTCGAGCCGTCCCCCTACGAACACCATTTTGACACCTATTCGCTCGTACAGCAGCTCGCCGTGCAGAACGCATACAACGTCCAACAAGCCATCACGTTAATGAAGGCCATTCGACTCATGTTGGCTCTCAATCTCGATGTCGCAAAGGAGAGCCTCGTCTCCAAGTCCGACATCGAGAACGAGTCGTACTTATTTCGCGCCGCGTGCTCGGAAATGAAGACCACGCTGCAAACGACGCGGCATTCGGAAACGCTGAAACAACGTAGCCAGCGCGCACAACTGCAGCACGAGTTCGACATATTAAACCAGAAGGTCACTCAAGATTTGATGACCCTGAAAGAAGAACTGAAAGGCCTGTTCAATGATCGAAAGCTTGGGCTCCAAGAAGACAAGCGCAAGATCGACAGTAAGATATCCGAGCTGAACTATGAAATCACGGTGCTGCTCAACAGTGAGGCTCGGAGCGAAGTCGAAGGGCTGCGCTGGGTGTTGACCCGTCGCGCAGCCCTAGCTATAGGTTTTTGTGCGTGTATGTCGCTCCCCATAGGTTGACCTGTCCTCACTCAAGCTAACGTCCTGCAGTCATGATCATCTCAGCCCTGAATTACTCCTCGATCAAAATGCGCGAAAAGGAAGAGGTGGAGAAGAAACGCAAAGCCGCGGAGAAGGCGCAGGAAGAACGAGAGCGGGCCATTGAGAGGGATCAGGGCAGGTATACAACCCCGAGTCGAACGCAGGCCACGCAGACTGAGGGCATGGGCGCCTCGACCGAGTTCTTGGGTTGAAGGTGTTTCCGTGATCTGACGTACATTGGTTGGAACGTGAAGAGCCGCGGCATTGTCGATTCCATGTTATGATACCATATAAACTACAATTCGAACCAACGGAAAGGGAGCGAGCGAGGCCGCGATTGTATGAGGTGTGCAAGGCCCTGACACCGTGCTGACGATGTCCCAACAAAATCAACCAGCGGTGCCAGCCAAGCAGAGTATTCTGGCCTGAACCTCTCCAAATGTCAAGAACTCTTCAAATCAGACGAATTCTCTCACTACCTACTGCTGTATGCCCGGGCGGTACAGCACAAGAGGGATGTAACGCGTGGAATGTAACACAGCGTCAGCTAATGTCTTATTATCAACCAGCCGCGGCTGTGCTATCTATCAGAATACCACAAAGTCCCAGAAATGCGTCGGCCTTCCATCCCGACGAGCTGAAACCACGTTACGCATCAAGGTTCGCCCAGTCGAAGCTCGGTTCGTCGACCACGGCCGGCGGGTCCCTCTTTCTCGTGGCCTCGACAGATGGTTTCTGCCGGGATTGGTCGTCCTTGGCAGCATGGGCGTCCCTCGCGTTATTCGTTGGCGGAATAGCATCGGCGCCGGCACTTGCTTTCCTTGCTGCAGCGCGTTGCCGCAGCCGTTCGCGAGCGGCCGCTGCGCGGTCAGGAGGAAGCCTTAAAGTCCCGCTGTTAGAGGGACCGGTGATGGCAGAAGATCCAGGAATGGACGTCATCGCAGGAGCGGGCTGTTGAGAAGCAGCAGCACCGTGTGATGGCTTAGCGGAGGTCGTTGATGTGGAGATGATTCTGGCGGGAGAGGAGCACCTTCGACACGAGTCCGATGTCTCTTGTGGGGCGCTTTTCCCTGGCTTCAGGGCGAGGGACGGGCTCCTTCCACGAGCTGTCAGGTTTTTCATTGCGTGGACCCGCACCGTGGTCTCGACTTTGTCGACCTCGCTACGGACGTGGCCTTGATTCTTGGTCCTCAATGCTGGGGGCACAGCCTTCGTTGCCGGATTTTCGGCGTTACTAGTCATCCCGTGCGTCTGTGCCCGCGTCCATGCGTCTGAGTCATTTCCGTCCTCCTTCTCGTGGCCAAGCGCGAGGAGTTGGTCTTTCTGGTCGTGCACAGGGTCGAAGACACCGCTCTTGAGCCGCTGGTTTTGTTGTCTGAGTTCCTCGATCATGATCTTCAGCTCCTGGTTCTCGGCATCCTTCTTTAGGGCATATTCGCGCATCTTCTTTCCGTAACGGATCAGCCGCTTCATTTCCTTCTCTGTTTGTGCCATGTAGGCTTCGACCGAGCCAGGGAGGGGCGTGCATGATGGGGCTGTCGGTGCCGTATTGCCGGCAGGTAGCTGCGCCGCATTCTCTACTCGCTCTTCCGACGCAGTGTTGGATGTTCGCGATTGGGAGGACGATCGAAGTTGGCATGCGAACTTCGATGGGTGGACTGCTTGTGTCGTACCGTTGGTTTCAGCATTGGAAGTGCTGTTAGTAGCCACGACAGTGTCGGCTCTTCGAACCTCTGGGCTGACGCTTTTGAACTTGACGTTGAGGTCCTTCAAGTACTTTGCTCTTGGAGTCGCGAGGCCCGGCGTCCTAAGAATGCCCTTGGTGGGAGAGAGAATGGCCTCTCCACTGTTGCTGTCCCTCTTGCGCTTCTGTAAGGGGGTGAGCCGGGGAGCGTCTGTCACGGTCGGTCTGGACTTTGTTGGCGAGCTCGCATATGTCGGCATTATGTTTTCTTTGTTGTGATATTCGGGGGACGAGTCAGGTGAAGCAAAGAAGATGCTGCGGAGAGCGCGATAGGCGAACACGGGCGCCGGGGTTACTGGCCCTTCGAGGATGGTAGCTTCGCCGGGCATTGTGGTGTATCTAAGGGTGTGAAGTCATACGATGGTGTGATGCCTTTTGAACGGTGTGCTGTGTAGGTGTAAGTGCACAAGGACGAGTACGAGAATGTGGAAGAATGGTGAACCTCGGTCGCGTTGTTGGTGTTTTTCCATTTTCGGTCTAGTGCGGGCAGTCATTGCTGGACGAGCCTCTTCATTCTCCCATCGCCTTCACTTCAGTCTCCCCTCTCCCGTATGCCACATCGACAAGTGATAGTGCGACATTTGCATATTCTGTTTCGTTGATGATCCGTTTCCAATTCTTCAACTCGGCCACCTTATGGCTAGATAGGAGCTAGGATGCAGGGTACACGCATTTGCACTTATCATGGAGTCGTCATCGCCTTGATGATGGCATCTCAAGCACCGGACTGAAGAGGACGACACCAAGCTAGGAGCCGTTGGTCAAAATCTCCTGCGGCCCGGGCATTGCTGCTGTCTTCCAATCCCAACACAAATCGTAGGTGCTCTAGGATACCTTCTCACACGAGGTCAGCTTCCTCTTCTCCGAATCCCGCGATTGTAGCCTCTGCCGACACAAGCCTAGTCTCCGCCTCTACCGCCACGTATCTCTTTCTCCGGACTTACACCTCTCAACGTCTCTTCGTCACCAGCCTTCCTTCTTCCAAGATCAACAGGGCCACTGGCAGGACCCCCGTACGGCACGCCGTCGATTAGGATTTCATCATCGCCAACACCTTGCAGATACTGATACCAGTAATACCTAAAGACTGGTCAGCTGCCGGTCAGTATACATTCTTCAATCGTCTTACGCTCCAACAAACAACGCCCCTCCTATGATGTTTCCGAGACCGGCAGGGATGATACCTTTCCCAATGTAAAGGCCAATGCTAATCCCTGGAGCGTCTTGCCATATGCCGGTCGGGACGAAAAACATGTTCGCGACGACATGGTCAAATCCGAGAGACACGAAAGCGAAGGTCGGCCACCAAATACCTGACCTGAACGTCAACGGAGCTCGAGCATACGACCACACATGTTGATCATACCAACTATCTTGCTGAAATACTCCCGGCCGGACATGCCCAGATAGCAAGCCAGGCAGACCAGCCAGTTGGCACCAATACCCCTTAGGAAGATCTGATGCCAGTCCGGCGTCACCTGCTTGGTGACCGCGAACTTGATGGCCTCGGCCTTGTATTCCGCAGAATCAAAAATGCCGCCGTAGCCAGTGATGAGCGCCACAACGAAGAGAGAACCCGCCAGATTGCCCCAGAACGTGACAGCCCAATGAACCAGCATCTTAAGCAGACTCAGTCGTCGGTGAAAGACAGCCACTGCGGTGAACTGTTGATGTGAGGTTAGCACACTGGCGTGGTTTTCCTGTTGGCCGAACATTGGAGCATACCATGAAGCTGCCGGTGCACAAATCAGCACCAGTGAGCACGATTAGGCACAGCCCGTATGGAAACACCAATGCCGATAATGTTCGAATCAAGCCAGGGGCGTTCTCCTGGTACCAAGGAGACGCATTTGTGGACAAGGCAGTGGCGCAGGCAAAAGCCAGCAGGCATCCAGCCGACACCGAACTGAAGAATACCTTGTCCAACCGCATGTTGCCCTTAAGGACACCGGTCCGAGAGACAATCTCGGCCGTCTCTTGAGGACTGTAGCAGTTGTACATGGTGACGGCTGGCAAGACTGAAGGATGTATCCAAAAAGAGGTGAATGAAAAGAAGCAAGAAGAGTATGTTGTGTTAGCAGATACACCGAGCGTCTTATGAGGTTTGAGGCCGCTGTCCTCTCAATCGTGACGCCACAAACCCCGAGGCCCATAAAAAACCCCCCGAATAGTTGATATGAGTACAGTACGTATCTGTATTGGCACATGCAAGCTCCTGCGCACCAGCGTTAACAAACCCCCTCAAGGGTCCGTGTCGAGAACCAACCATCTGGCACCATCAAAAGCTGGAAGCAGAATTACTGCTCGAACGGGTCTCGGTATTCCCGACAAGGTAATCAAGCATGCACCATCCGCGCCATTTGGAGCAAAGCCAACATAAGCCCTTGTTGCTCCGTCGATCTGGGACACCCGTCGACCTCCATCAAGATAAGCACAGGACTGGTATCTGGACGACGCTGCACGACTGACGAGTGTGGCTTGGAAGATCACATCAACGGCTGTCGAATGTGCTTGGCTACTCGTAGGTGTCTCGTTATACAGACGCGACAGCCGATGTACAGCTGTGCCGTCATGTTCATTGGTCTTATCCACAGAGGGAATGGTTAATGGGACCATTGGATGGTGTCATGAATGCAAGGCTCCCGGGCTGGGCTGACGTTCCCGGAGATGCTTGGGCCTTGGCCTCAGAATCCCATCTTTGATAAGAGCGGGAATCTCAGATCTCGAACATCACTGGACAGGAATGCCTTCCTGCGGCTGGGTCTCACTCTCTAGGGTACGGAGTATGCGCTCTCGTGGTGGCGTTCTGTTTTGGTGTGTTGATGAACGAGCTGACGTACAAGGCCGGATTGGCAGCTTTCGTCTTTGGATGGATACTCGCTGATTGGCGAGGAACAGGAGATCTACATGCGTAGAGATAAGCACCGGCTGCAAGATCTGATCTTTTTCCAAACTCATACCGACCGCTATGATAGCGTGGAGGTGAAGAAAGTGGAGGCCACATTTGAATTTACTGTGGTACTTTTATGACTAGACTCGTGCTCCCACGCCAAGACGCCCATATCCAGCGTTTTCAGCCTTGCCGACCTGCCATATCACTGCATGGGCTTCATTCTCTGTATCCCGTGAGGAAGAGCAGACGTAGATAGATGGTTGAACCATACATCCAGTACCGCTGCACTGCACACGGATCGTGTGACAATTTCATTCGACGTCTACCATCAACCCATCTTGCAGAACCGACTTGCAGAATCATCTTACAGAACCATCTTGCACAACAGTCTGGGTGGGACGCGAGAGCACAGTCCACTCCAGCTTGAGCCTCAGCGCTACCAGACCCGATCTCGATACCCCGCTGGTCCAAACATTTAGTCGCACTCATAAGACACGTAGACTGTCCTCTACGAGTAAATTGTGCGATGAAGCGAAGCAAGCCAGCCTTCACCGCGTGACCAGATATCCGATTGTCCGGGTATACCGGCTGCGCCGGTGCGAGGGCGTTGCCGTGGTGTGATGTGATGTGATGTGTAGGTGCGTGGCAATGTCAAGGGAGGCAAGAGCATTGGTATTATTGATGCGATCTTCTCGCGGCACGAGTGTCTCTGTCGAAGGAAGTCGTGTCGTTCGTTCGTTCGTTCGCTCTTTTAGTTTCCCGGCCTTTTTGGATTGGGCATGCCGCTGTGGTCTATGGGCCCGGGGTGTTGGGTATAGTAATTTCTCTGCTCTGCTCTGCGCTGTTCTTCTCTTTCTCTGCTGCGTGGGACGGTCGGATGATAGGACAATTGGACGGCGCGGATGCATGAATAGATGGAAAATACATAGCCGTCCGCTAACGCCCGTGTCTTTGCAACGGTGTTAGTGACACCCCGTCTGGTCGTCAGGTCCGCTCATCATCTGTGTCCGTGTCCGTGTCCGTTCCCCGCTGTTGTCTCTCCATGACTCTCCTCCACTCCTCCATCATGTCCTTCATGCCTCCTGGGGCGAGGCTGGCGTCCACGACATCCCTGGGCAGTTTATGCGCCGAGTATTTTGTCGCCGAGAACTGGTATGCTTCTGGGTCGTCGCGGTTGACGAGCCGGAATTCAGGAGTGAAGATTGTTTCGACATCAGCATCGGCGTCGGATTCCGCGTCCGACTCCTCGTCTTGATCCCCTTCCTGCTCCCGCTGCCGCTCCGACTCTGAGAATGCCTGACACGTCGTCTGAGACTGGATCGTCAGTCTTACGAAATCTTCGTGACTGTTGTCCCCATTTGATTCTTGCGGTGTCTCTAGCTGTGCCCGCGATGAGCGCGACTCGGTCTGTGGCTCTCCTCCCCGCGCCACGTCAGGAACCTCCAAGGTCAACAGCTCCAACCACGAAAACAGAAGGGGATCGGTCCTTGGCGCCCACGGATTCACGTCGATCAGCCACACCTTATCATGCGGCGGCGGGATATACACGTCCACCACGAAGTTCTCGTCCGGGAACGCTCCCAGCTTGTCGTCCACAAACTCGCGAATCAGCCTGCCGAAGCGCTCGCGCAACTCAAACAGGAAGTCGAAGTGGTTCATCTCACGCTGGGAGATGGCGATCACTCGACGCTGGCGCACAAAACACCGGAATTCCAGACTGGGGTTGAGGTTGAATGCCTTGCGCAGGACCAAGTGGTAGGGCACGCTCGGGAGGGGTCCACTCTCCCCATCTCCTGCCGCAGCGGGAAGGACACACCCGTCAAACGCGTGCTCCAGGTCGTGGGTGATGAAGTCGCTCGATTTGAGGAGGAGGTAAATGTCATTGGGGGTCCGACACTCCATGTCGTTGGTGGTGGCGATCCAGGTGGCGTCCTTGGGCGCCGACCAGTTCAGCTTCGGGACCACCTTGCCGCCGAGTTCTTTGATTGTCGCAGCGATGGCGGCGTGAACCTCTGCCCAGCTTTCGGAGGGGTCGATCTCTGCGTCATCGTCGGGGTCCTCGTCGTCGTAGCCTGAGTCTTCAGCATCGGCGGTCGCGGACTTATGTTCGGGAGGCAGGATGATGCCGTCGGCGCGGAGATAGTCCAGAAACGGTTGTGAGAGGGGAATAAGTCTTGCTTTGGGTGTCAAGGATCGGAGGCGGGGATACCACGAGTGGAAGGACGTGTTAAGGATGTGTTGGGGGGTTACTGGAGGGAAGGGCAATGTGGTGATGGGGGAGTTTTGTTTCGGCTTCTCTTGCTCCTGCAGTTCAGACATGGTGAGAGGATGTGCTTGTCCGAACGATTTGGTTTTCGCTTAGCCTGGAGAAAGCGATCAACACTTCATGTCCAGGATTTTGGATAGAAACCGGAGTCATCATGCGAACTGGGAGTCGGGGTCGCCACGCAGCCTTGCGCCGCTTGGCACGAAATGATTGGCAGCCTTGCTGGAAGATTCTCGTGCCTTTGACTCCGAGAGTTTGTCATGTTACGTGTAATGCTGGACCCCTCGCCGTCGCTTCAAGGAACCATTAAACAACCGACATTGCATGTCCTTTTCTCAGTGCCATCATCCTTGAATTTCGTCATTAAATATCCTAACTGATTTAACTATGGAAAATCGTACTGTTGTCCGGCGTAGCTTCGTTCTGCTACGTAACTCATGCTCATGGCTGGCGACAAGAGATCTTCGGCCTTCTAGTCTCTCTTTCCCCAGCCGTACTTCTGCGTCCAGCACCATTACACAACAACAGCCCATAATCTGTAGTACCTCGTGCTCCTCGGTGATCTTCAACGGGGGAGGGTGGGGGATGATTGAAGCCCGATATTCCGTTGTCGCCAGTCTCGCGAACCAGACCAAGAGCTTCTGTTAATGGCACCGAGAGGCTGAGTTTCCACCGTCATCGGGGGCAGCTCGGGAGAATCCTCAAGAATAGGTGGCGACATTACACTTCGATGACGGCTCATCGGCGCAAATGCTCGGGACATCATCTGGATCTGGTGCGTTTGCCACTTGATCTTCTCCTCTTGCCTCCGAAGGATTTCCTCTTGTTCTCGAATTTTGGAATAGTACATCTCGAGATCTTGATTAAGCAGTTTGATCAGGTTAATGTCGCCGCTGTTCCATCTCCGTCTCTTCTTCGACTTCCCAGGTCTTTTGTTGGACAAGGCCGGATCTGGGCTTGTCGGCGAATGCTCCTCACTGGGACTGAGTTGGTGCCTGCTGTCACTTGTGGCTGGTCGCTTGTTGCTTCCGCTTGGGTGCGAGGCGGGCCGGCCAGGGGTCAAAATCTGCTGCCCTTTGGGACTGCGTAAAGTTGTTCCATTCCTGGAGCTCTCCAGCGGGCTCTGTTTGTCGACGATGACCTCCTTCAGCCTGGAAGGCTTATGCACCTTACGTGGCGTCCTCCTCTCGGGGCTACTGCCCCCCATACTTGGCGTGGGACTCATTGCGCCAGCACGAAAACGCGCTGTAACTGGATCGGAGTCAACGACCACGAAAATATTGCTCTGGCTGAGAACCTGACAAGGAGGCTTCGACCGATGGCCTGCAGAGCTGACTGTTGATACCCGGCGGAGCTGATGGCTGATTTTCTTCGGGGGACTCTGCTGACGACTGTGGGCCGACTGCACAGATGTACCACTCATACTGGTGGGACGGGAATCCGGGACGGCCGGGAATCGATCGAGCTCGTCCGAAATCTCATTGACAGGTCCTGGATGTCTATCGATGTCAGCAGGCATTCGCTTGGGAGCGATCTCGTCGTCCTTTCGGAAAGTGGACTTGGTTGCACGACCGCGTAAATCGGCAAGGTCGCGCAGTCTTCGCGCCCGGACACTTTCGGCACGAGGACCTCTGATTTTGTGACGCGTAAACTCGACAGAGGTTGCAGAGCTCTCTCCGCGATGCAGCAGGCTCCCATCATCTGTGACACTCCTTGGCGCATCACTTTGCTGGTCTTGGGCTTCTGGTGGCAGTGCAGGTAGGGGGATGTTGGGCGGAGGGCCGCTGTATCTCTGGACCGCACTGCCAATGGACTCATCCAACGAGTTTGATTTCAGAACCGAGTCAATTCCGGCTTGCGAGTCACCGTGTACTTGCGCCTCAATACTTGCGAGAGTGTCAGTGCTCATTACCGACCTCGCGGAAGATAAGCGCATCATCAGGCGCGCTTGTTTAGGCTGCAGAGAAGGCATGGCGCTCTTCTGGTGCCGAATGGGCTGCTTTCGAGCGTCGGACCCTGCAGGGACATTCTCGCTCGTGCTATGCGAGGCTGACTCGGTATGATTGGCGTGATGCATGCTCGTGAGGCTCTCGAGGGTTGCACTCGAGGGCTTCGCAAGAGGCCCCGTGTGCTGCAAAATGGCAGAGGAACGGACGGGTCCAGCAACGACATTTTCATCACCCCTGTTGGTGTCTTCCTGCAAGTGCGGATGGGAATGTCGAACCTGTAATGACGCTGGCTTCTGTGCGGTCCCCTGTGTCAAGTCCCGACCTGTGGCTGGAAGGCTCCTTCTCGATGCCAATCCTCCGACGGCCGCATCTGAGCCAGAGGCAATCGGCCGCAACCAGTCGTTGTGGGAGCCCAAACTTCTCAACATCTCCCTACATTCATCTGAAAATGCTCTGTCTTTCAATGGATCATGGAGCGAGGGAATGAGTGAGATGGCAAGATTGCTTCGAGAAACTTCGTTCTGCCGGTTGCTCCGCCCCCGAAGACCTGAAGGGGGCCTCCGACGAGCTAGACTCGACGTAACTCGGTTGGTGAGGGCGGTGCCCTCGCGTTGCAAGGCCCGGCTCGCCTTCCCCCGGCGAACTCCAGTGGGCAACGAAATGATAGCTGCCGATCCACGGCCTGCGTCACGCCGTCTTGCAGCTGTCGCTTTCCTGCTCTTAGAACGTTTGCGCGACCACACTTTCGTACCTGCACGAGGAAATCGCATAACAGTCGGTTTCACCAAGCGCCAACACTCGGCGGGGCGATTACAGCCCGCGCAGCCATGTTGAGAGTCTGAAGTGCTTGACGTGATAGTCCTATCGTTGTTCGGTCGCTTGGACTCACCGACAGGGTTGGCGCGCTGAAGGAGAGCTTGTTTCGGGAGAGCGCGTTGCTGCTCAAAGGAGATCTCGCGCTTAGAAAGTTGCTGGTCTTTGACATCATCTGGTGATGGATTGTTGTCCAAGAACGAGTCTCTGGGACAAAGGGGGTGTGGCGGAGGTGTCGGTGGTTCTCCCCAGCCGTGCATTCTTGCCCACCTTCTTGACTGGCGAAATTGCGGAATGCGCGCGCGTGGAATTGGCGTCTTCCTTGCCGCGTTGCATTGTAAAACGACGCCGTTTGGAAGGGGGCCTGTACGGCCTTCCCCAGTCTCAAACGTGACGTTTGGCAATCCTGGAACGCACTTGTCGAGGTAACCAACAGATATAGGCGTAGGCTCGAAACCGTGGGCCATCATCATGATGCCGGATTTGTGATCCGCATGGGGTTGCGATGGGCAAGCTGATCAGCCTCGTGGCAGGCCGACAAACGCATCAAGCTGTCGAGCGTACATGCAAGACCCTGATCTTCGAGGAACGTGGTACAGCAGAAATTGAACGAAGGAGCAAAATTGTGTATGAACAGGACCGAAGATCGCTGCGTCAGTGTAGAAGAGCCTGTGCGCTCCGGCGGGGGGGTTGGAGGGGAACATTCCTGACTTATGCCAGCTGAGACGTCGCGTCAGCATGTTGTGAAGCAAGTATCCTGACGTGGACTTTCCCTCTTTGCCGGACGGCCCTTTCGAACTACGTCCTCAGGCATGATGGAGGGTACTCGGAAAGCCGAATGCAAGCAAGGGCTGGACATGAAGCATGGGGCAAAACTTGACAATTGGGCAAGGTGCATATTTTGACAGGTGGTGGCGGCCTGAATGGGGTGTACACCCACCAAGCAGCGTATATGATATGTACTAGTTAGCAATGTGGTTCTGGGAGGCGGGGACCAAAGTGTAAACTTTGCGGTAGCTGCAAAGACATGTTGCAAAGGTGTCGCCGAAACGGGGGAGAGTCTGTTGCTGGTCGGCGACTGAGGAGGAGGTTCTCATGGGCGCGTGACGCAAGGGTCAAGGGTGAAGTGCGACAGACTTTCTGGAGTTGCGCTCTTGCGTTTTACGGAGGAACTGACACCCCAGCGGCTCGACACTACGCAGGTCTTTCCTGCCACGATCGGCTCATAAACACGAGTCTCCCAGATTGTCTCTCGCTAGGACTATGTGATGGCTTGCATTGCCGAGGAACGATGTGGGCACCGCTTCCGAAAATGGCCACCCCCAACAGGTGGTTTGGATGACCTGTCACAAACCTTCGCTGGCGGTCTGCATCTATGACGGCCTTGCTCAGATAAGCGAATGAATGACTGCATTAAATGAGGGGGTATTTTTACGAAGGACCATTTGACTGCGCTCTCACTGCCAGATGAGAGGGAAGTAAGTACAGTAGGGAATTTGGCGCACTATTGCGAGTGTGTGGCGCGCTCTCTTGAGTTGCTGCGGAAACGGGGAGGAAGAAGAAGTGAGAAAGAAGTGAAGTATTCGTACACAGGTGTCCTGTCGCGACCAGCGGATGTGACTGCACCACAGCCCACACCTTGCGCTACCGTGCGACTGCGAGTGTTTTCGTCGACATCATAGCTGTCACTGACATCGCGCTGTCTCGGTTTCAAACCAATCACCTCACAATAATGGCAGTTCGGGAATCTAACCGACATCTTTCACCCCCTGCCCCTGTTTATCCACTGCCTTGACGTGAAGGGCCTGACTTGGAGAACTCGACATCTGCCAGATCACTCAGAATAGCCGGCTGGGGAGCAACTCTTGCCGCGAAGCCCAACTTCTTCGTTCAGACCCCGGTCATCCGATCACTGCAATGCTATGATGTGTGTCCTCTTTGAATGGCAGACCGATGATCCAAAAATGTCTCAAGTATCTTTCCTATAGACTCCAAACGTACACAAGAACGCCGAATAGTAGTTCTTGATTCTTGTAGATCCAGGGTTGTCCTGAGCTGAGAATGCCATGTGGCTGCTGATCCCGGATACACGCGAGGTTGAAGACCGGTGCGTGGATGACAATAACCTAAAGGTGTCAGTGTCGCCAGACATTCCCTTCGGAATGATGCCGTGGTGATACAAGTAGACGCTGATCATCGATCTCGCGTGTTTGACGACGCTGATCGTGCAGGGATTGGCTGGCGACAGAGTTTGCTGATCTCTTGAAATGGTCGCGTAGTATAAGTAATTCCTCCGTACTCAAAGCTCTCAAACTGAACAGCAACCTGAAACGCTCTCGACAGCGACTACATAATCACTCACTCGGCACATATCCACGGTTCTTATATTCTTGTCGACCGTGCAGTCTCACACTGGTGATGCTGAAGATCGATCCTGGACATGAGGACGTCTCTCCATCCCGGCGTCTCTCCCGTCTCACGTACCCACCTGCCCGAGTGCCGGCCGTTCATGCTACAGTAGTGTTGGTACAGTCCTGGTGTTGGCGCTGGTGTTTGTGCTCCGCTCGTACTCATTGTGCCTCCTGAGGCACCGTATAACCAAATACGCAGTCTTCCCGAACGTGCCAGAACGTGAAGAAACGCTCATATAACCAGTTCAGGACGTCAGGACTCCTACACAAGGACAGAGTGCGAGAAGGTGAATTTTTTGGGGAATTTCTTTTACACACAGACCCCCCACATCCTCGGCGGAGACTGATGAGAAATGGAACGCGCCGTTCCTACTTTTGGAGTAGACACTACTTACTAGGTAGATGCTCCTGTACGAGGTACGAGGTTATGTGCACTATATAGGTACCTCGTACCCCTAAGGGTCAAAGGGTCCTTAACTAGGTACGGAGTGCCGGAGATCACCTACAAGTACCCGGCATCGCCCAGCCAAGCCTCATCCCGGGCCCACTGTCGCCCACTGATTGTCTGCGAGTCTGCCTATTTTACTACTGTGCTGTGTAGGTGTCGCTCGCTCGAAAAGAGTTTCTTATCTCAACAAGGCTGTGATCAGGCCCCTTCCTACGGACAAAGGTGCCTGTCATTGGACAGCGCCTCCACCAAGTCCTGGAGTTACTCATGCAAGGTGCAGGTGGTGCAAGGCCAAGTCATGTACACGTTCCTACCGAGCAAACACCTAGACAGGACGAGCGCAGGGACAGGCGATACTATAGATACCCGCTCCCCGGGGTGGGGGTGGTGGGGCAGGCGTGGCTTTCTCAGCATCACCGCCCACGCACCAATTCCACGCCTTTTGGCGCGGACGGTTCCTAATTAGTTAGCGGATGGCTTCGATGAGCCCCAAAACTCAAAATCAAGACATCGCTTCTGCAAGTCACAGGTCAGGGCTCTCTCTCGACTTGGACTAGGACAAAGGGCCAAATGACTCAGAGTTTGCTTAGCCGTGGACAGCGCAATGCGCGGAGTGAAGACATCCTGCGCAACTCGGAGCCGATTCACAAACTCGATACCTCGTACCTCGTACGAGGTACTTCTCAGTAATGCGCATACGTGTGCATAACAATGGTACTGATCATGCATAGGAGCCCCGAAAAGCCGGTCTCCTAGGCATGGCCTCCTATGGCCCCCCTTACCTGACATGCGTCCCACCAATCCAGCCACAGCCGCGGATTCTTGTCTGCCTACGCACGCTCCCCATACTGCATCGATGGGAGCGGCCCCAAGACGTCGATATCCATGTCGATATTGATGTCGGTGATGACCTGTTGAAGACCTTACGCCTTGCTTCTAGTACACAGTTCATGCATACCATTCGAACGGTTCTTGAGCGGATGATACGAGACGTTCAAACTTCCCTTCTGGTCCCGTCACGCACAGTTCCAATCCGCGTCTTCGGCGAACTCTGCACGCCCGGCTCTACGCCAAACGTATACCGCCAATGCCAACGAGTAGTCTCGCTCATGCTTCATATTCCCAGCCGGTTGCACGAAACTTGACCAGTATAGCTTGGCCGGCAATCATTTGAAAGGTGACCTCCTCTGGATAGCGATGGAGTATTCGTGGTCGCTGCGGCCTGGATGAACCCAAACTCCTTGCTCATAGTTCATTCTATTCCAGCGTGCCTCGTTCATGGTCGACCCTGCGACAGGTCGAGATACGAGGAAGAAAGGTCCCATCCCTCGCGCAGAGAAGGAGATGAAATAGAATGACAGATGCAAAGCTAAGGTGTCAGCTGGGCGGGACCTGCCTATTCCGAATGGCGGCACGATTGGATCGTCAAAGCTGCGATCCTGCGCGGAGCAGGTTCGCTGATTCTGTTGTGATCTCTCGTAAACGTGGATGTTTATGAGCTCGTGTAGGTGACAAATATCAAAGAATCAGCCTTGTCACTTGCGAGTAACTAGGTATCCTAATAATTGACCAAACGAGCTGGCTTCAGCCGTGCATTCGAGGATCAACCACCGCCAACAGGACCTCGTAAGATGCGTGGAATTAGATAACATACACAGTACAGCATACATGGCCGGCAGGACCTGCTCGAAAAGTGGCTCCTGCCAGACATGGCTAGCCTGGGTAGGGATGGCAAATACTGGACCAAGTAGGCCGAGTTGAGCCAATGCAGCTCAGTTTGCCAAGGGGCGCTGCGAACGCCTGGTACTCGAATGGGAGATGGCTGCTTCGAAGCTCGTATCCCGAAAACACACGCGGTGACAATGTGGGGAGGATGTTCGTAGTGCCGGCCGGGGATCGCCATCGCGGTGTTTTTCCCTTAACAGCGGCTTGGGGAATTTCGCAGGCATCTGGAGGAGAGACGACGTGACTAGCATTGGGGGCCGTAAAGGTGTTCAATTCGCAGCCATAGCCTGGCGCAATTTGTCAGAAGCTTGAATCACTGAGCACATGGGAAGGTGACTACAATGCGATGCCACTCGTGGTGAAATGGCCCTTCCGCGCAAAGCCGTGTCGACGGTACTCTAGAGCCACGCTGAAGCACCGCCCCGGAGTGGCCAAGGCCCGCGCCTTTCCTCATGAGACGACAAGCCTTCAGCCTCTCGGAGTCCTCGTTACACACCTGACTGCTTGCTCGCCTTCACGTCACTTCAGCCCTGCGCTTCAAGCTGGCTGTGACTAACCCGCCGTTGGAAGGTGCCACCACGGCTTACACATCGGAAACCCCGTGCAACGAGAGACTCCTCTGCAAGCCTTGCATCGAGTATGGAAAGCCGCGACATGGTAGGTACTACAGTTGCCCGTTGCGGCTGAGGCCCATCCCCCTCGAATCCGCGAATGATTGGCTTTCAATGCCAGTGTACATACTGGCCAGCCTGAGAGCCCCTGAACCGGCTACCAACTGTGTCCAGGACCGTGACAAAAACCAGCATAGGCTATCTAGGTCTCTTACTCATCGTGCTTTGATATAAACTGTACTCCTCCCATTTGAGGCAGCAATGGACGACGTGCAGACAATCCAATTTCTTCAACAACATGGTTGGTGTTCCTGGACGAAGCAAAGGCTGTCATACATGCCTGAAAAGGAGGGTCAAGTGCGGTATGTGCTGCACATCATGTCCGACGGTGCTCGTCAACCAATGGCTGATCCCCGCGGCGCCCCAGATGAGACTCGTCCAGCCTGTAAGCGATGCGAGAAGGCCGGATACGCGTGCGCTGGGTATGAACGAAAACTCGAGATGCGTTTTCATACGTTCGACGACCAAATCGAGGCAGGCCCATCCAAGACGAGCAAAGAGCCTCCTTTGTCGCGCGACAATGTCCCGGAAAGGCTTGTGCTCCGGTCGAATGACGCCCAGCAGAGCTCGACCCCCTTGTCCCCGGAGTTGAGCTTCGTGGCCTTCCGGGAGAACATCCAGTTCTCCTACTTGTTCGACAACTTTGTGTGGAGCAGTTATGGATCCCCGTGGCTACAGATGTCGGCCGAAGGCAAGCTGGATGCTCTGTCTTTGGAGGCTTGTCGAGCGTTCTCTCTCAGCATATTTGGACGGCACCACCATCAGGCCGAGATAGAAGTTAGCGGCGCTGTGCATTATGACAAGACAGTTCGTGCCCTGTCCTCGCGCCTGTCCAACGTGGGAGCACCCGGTAGCGAGTGCTTGATTGTACCTATCATGGTCCTCCTGATGCATGCCGTAAGTTAGCTCCAATTTTGCACAGGGGTCAGGGGCTTACGCAGGCTGACAAAATCACAGTCGAGCACTCCAGATCCTCAGGCCGCTGCGTTCCATATCCAGGGACTGCTGAGCCTGATCCAAATATGTGGCCCTGAGAGATTCGCGACCGAACCTCTCAGACAGGCATTTGAGTCGTGCCGCGCCACTCTGGTGAGTCTCTCGGACCGCCTCGCTTGACGCCATGCTGATTTGACTCTCAACCGGATAGATTACCGTCTCTTTGATCACGAAGACGAGGTCATTTCTGGAACAAGCAGAATGGCTCAACGAGCCGTGGGCAGTCTGCGGCGAAATGAACAAAAACGCGCAGAACCGCCTCGTTGATATCCTGGTGCACATCCCGGGGTTTTTGCAGGATCAAGCCCAGCTCGAGCAGATCCCCTCGGAGCACTTTCGACTCGATCTGATCCAGCGCATCGAATATCAGATCGCAAAAGCCCACAACTGGCGGTGGCAGTGGGAAGAGACGAACCCCGATGTAGCGTGGGAGGTGGATCCAGAATTTCTCCCATCGGAACAGATGCTCACCCAGCATCGTCCCATCCGAAAGGTCCTGCTCTTCTCGTCCTTCAGCAAGGCAACGGAGCTCTGCCTGTACAATGCCGTCCTCTTGTTCTTGTTGGGATTGCTGTGGACCCTGAAGCCTCCTGCCGGCAATTCTCCTGAGCCCCTTCGGCTCTCGCAGTCCTCACTTTACCTCCCCGGTGACATTGATTCATTGGTAGAGCCGGCCGTCGAGATCTGCCGGGCTTTCGAGTATCAGCTTCTGAATGTGCGGAAGAGCCACGACTCGGCACTGTTTTGGCTGTTTCCGCTAGGAATGGCAAGCAGAGCGTTGGAGGATCACTTCGAGTACCTGGCGTGGATCAAGTCGATGCTTGATGCATCTCGGATAACCCGCGGGTACGGGACCGGCGGCAACACCTATGGCTTCGGCTTCTACAAGCTGCCCAAAGTGAGAAGAAGAAGGTCCCCGGAGCGCCCGATGATACAACCACAATACGACTCAGACTCGGTCAAACAACTTTCAGACGGCTCGTCATCACCCGAAGATTTTCTGTGAAAGCCGTCGAACATGTGTTTTGGATGCAGCAGGATAGGTGTATCGCATAGGCAGATCACTTGAAGGAAGATGGGAAGCATCGGGACAAAACTTGAGCCGGCTCACCTCGGGAGTTTCGTTGGCAGCACGCTGTCAAATGATGCAGGCACGAATAAGGGATCTGATGTAGCAGTAGCGAAGGCGTCCGGCGCAAGCAATACTCATATATTTCTTCGTCACTTAATCAAAAAGGGCACCACAAGCTTAAAATCAACTTGGTCAAAGAACAATCATTATTCCCACCTTGCGCCCACTTATTATCTGCAATCTGTTCGTCATGCAGCGCCAGCTGCGTACACTCTCTCGGGTTCCTGCGTGGTCGATGCCATCATGTTGCGGATACCCTGAGTCAAATCGACGCCGACCCTCTCCTTCGACAGAAGATCCACCAAAAGTGGACTTGGCTTGCTGTCCCTGTAAGGCTGGGACTCCGCCTGACCTTCCCTGTATTTCTGAACGTTGTCCATGTACATGTCGAAGAGATAAGACGAGTCAAGAGGGCCACCTTTGGCTTCCGGATGGAACTGCGTAGAGAAGATGGGACGAGACTCATGGATCAGCCCTATGTCAAATGTTAGCATCGGCAACACAGAAAATACTAAGACTACCGACCTTCGTTGGAGTTGTCGTTGAGGTTAAGGAAGTATGGCTTCCAGCCTTTGGGCAACGTCGCGGCATCAACGGCGTAACCGTGGTTTTGACTGGTGATGTGGCATTGTCCGGTAGTCAGGTCCAAAGCTGGGATGTTGTGGGCTCTGTTACCATACTTCAGCTTGATGGTCCTGGCTCCAGCGGCCAGAGCGAGAAGTTGATGGCCGAGGCAGATTCCAAAGATGGGAATCTGCGAGCTCTCCATCAGTTTCCGAAGGTTGTAGACGGTATCTTGGCAATGAGTCGGATCACCAGGGCCGTTGGAAATGAAGACACCATCGAAGTGGTGTGCAACCTTGTGTATTGGATAGTCGAATGGGAAGCAGGTGGCACTAGCACCCCGATTGACAAGGCTTCGCAGGATGTTCTCCTTGACGCCGCAGTCGATGACGGCAACATGAGCAGTCGGCGAAGGAGCGCTGACGTGGAAGGGTGCCTTTGTGCTGACCTTCCGGACCAGATTGATCTGCTCGGGGTCGATAAAGTCCTCATCCTGATCTTGATCGTATTCGTCGCCGATGGTAATTCTGGCGAGACTAGAGCCTTGCTCTCGCAGGTAAGTGACAATGGCCCTGGTGTCGACACCGGTGACGGCTGGGACACCTTCCCTCGCACACCACTCGCTCAAGCTCTCCACAGCAGTCCAGTGGGAGTATTTCTCTGCCACATCAGCTACCACCACTCCTACGGCCTGGATGTTCGGGCTCTCGAAGTATTTTAGCAGACCGTGCTCATCTCGCACGCCAGAGGGGACACCGTAGTTGCCAATAAGAGGCTGCGTGAAGACCAAGATCTGGCCACGGTATGAGGGGTCGGTGAGCGACTCGGGATAGCCCACGAGGGAGGTGGTGAACACGGCCTCTCCTGAGACGTTGCTTCGAGCACCGAAGGAGGTTCCGTGAAAGATGGGCCCATTTCGAATGGTGAAGGTAGCCCGGTCGTGCGAGACGGGGGTACTCTTGGTCGTCCTGTGGAGGGGCAGATCTTGCTGTCGAGGAGTGTTGTTCGACACTGTAGCCAGGGACCGAGCTCGTAGAGAAGAGGTGCCTATAAAGGCATTGGCCGCCTTGGGCACAAAGCTGCTCTGTTTCAAAGCCCTGAAAAACATATTGCACATTTATGACTGTTGCTCTCCCTCCTGACCGCTAGTTGGCTTGGGCCTTCCACAAATGATCTATTCCGGGGGGTTAGAATGATGGAAACGGGAGAAGAAGGGCTGGTAAGTACCACTAATGTAATCCTATTAAACCCGCATGTTAGCACAGTTACCGGTGACGGTGATTTTCGCGGTGACACATTGGGACGAGGTGCTTATCAGTAGGTCGACGGGAGGTGAGCGGACGACTTACTTGAGAGGTAAAGATGCTTGGGAGGAAGCACATGAACGCGATGGCAATTCCTCTGCAGGCAGGGGTAAACAGAAGTATCAAAGCCTTATCAAGGCAAGTAGATTTTGCAAAGCTCGTCTGCACAAAATTCTTTTCTTCTGGAGCAAAGACGTAGTTCTGTGGAGAAGTAGAGCAAAAGATTGGTGAGGCCTGTCGATTGGAGGGCCCCTCACGAGAAACCCTGGGCGCAGGCGAGGCGATGATTCAGCCAATCGCAGCCACTGCAAAAAATTCTCAGGCAAGCAAAACTCTGCCGCGTGTGTGACGAAGCGCCTGCAATTCGATCTAAGACCACTGAAAATAATAATAATAATAATGAAATTGAAGTCGCACAGTCACGTGTCGAGCCCCGTCATTATTCCTCGACACTCAGGCACGGTCAGGTCAACCTCACTTCTGGCTTCATTGGAACTTGTTATTTTGTCCATAAATCAACATTGCTTCCGGCCTTGAACGATGTACGACCTCACTGTTTTGTGGATATTGCCAACTTCGCAAGCGACTACTGCCCACCCTTTATGAAATCAAACCACACCGCCCTCACACGGAGCCATAACCTTTTCATCTGTGCAAGATCGAAATCGACACAAGCCATTCCTCGTATCGACCTTTCCCTCTCCCCTCTCGCCTCCCACCGCCAGCTTCACCCGGGCCGCAACTGACTTTTCTCTGGCTAATTGAGACCGTCTCGCTAGAGACTCCTTCGAACGCGATGCAGACAATTCGGACTCAGTCTGCCATTCCGAGCCAGAATCCCCTTGCGCTCCGTCATGTTTTACAACAGTTTTGCCACCCTATGACTTCGACCCTGGGTCTTCTGAAGCCACCTTGTCGCGATTCTCCTGGTGTGCCTTGACCTCAGCCATGAATGCCTCCCAAACACCCATCGCCGGCGACGCCCTGTCACCGTCATCCCCCCGTCCGAGGTTGATACCTGTGGCGATGACGATCCAAGCATCTTCGGTTCGGAGCAGCTGCTGCTTCTGCTCGAGACTCATCTCCTCAAATGCATCCCGCCTCTGGATGCGCAATGGCTCTTTCCTCAACTCCTCGGCGAACCGTTCTTCCAAGGCGTCGGTTTTGGCGCGTGCGAACTCCCACTCGGCTTCAAACTCGCGCATTCTGGTGATTGTCTCTGCGAAGTTCCACTTGAATAGGCTGACGTCGCGTGCAGCAACCTCCTTTCCGAGTCTCAATTCGGTGTTCATATGCTGAAGGGCATGGTTCTGATCCTTCAGCGTTTCGACCTCGTCTCGGTGCGCGTTCCGGACGATCGCAGCTGTATCCCCCCAGACGTGACTCTCACACTGTTCTTTCCACCGCTGGCCGGCCTGGTTGGACCTGGCGAGCTGACTTTGCAGCAACTCCACTTGTCCCTGGGCGTCGTGAAGGTTTAGACCAAGGTTGAAGTTCTCCGCTTCGAGTTCAACGTTCTTGCTGGTCAGCTCCGAGACCGAACCCTCGAGATGGGCCACTTCTGCCTTATGTTTTCGCTCCATAGTGGCTAGTTTGGCCTCAAGATTGGACACGTCGAGTGCTGCGGCCTTGAGCTTTCTCTTCGTCTTGACGACGTGCGCTCGAGACTGAAGAAAGTAATCCTCTTTCCAGGCCGCGTGTTCCTCTTCGGATACTTCAGGCCGACGTCTCAAAACTCTGGGCAGGGTCTCCATCCAATGCTCAACTTTGTCTTCCAAGACCTCGTAGTTCGCTGCAAGTCTGGCACATTTGTTGTTGAGAAGATCCCTGTCAGTCTGGAGGCTGCTTGACTTCTCCTTCTCTTGTTGGAGCTCCTTACTCAAGCTCTGATTGGCCTTGGCGAATTGCGCGGACGTTGCTTGAGCTGATTCAATTTGATTGCGAAGGTCTCTGGCTTCGTTGTACGTGCATTTGACCGGGTCGATGATGTCTTGCGGATCGGCAATCAGCTTGTTGGTGAAGTCATGTAACAAGGTCTGGTTATTGGCTGCAAGCTCCGTAACATGAGCCTTCAGCCCGGCGTTGAGCTCGTCAGATACCTCCTTGGCTTGAAGGAGATGGTTGATCTGGCCTTCCAACCCTCCGATATTGTCACGAAGATGGGCATTCAGGTCATTGGCTTGTGAAAGCTGCCCTTGAAGCCTTTGGCTGACTTCGTTGACACAACAATCTTTCTGGTGCAATTGACGGTTCAAGTAATCTCGTTCCTTGATCACCTCCTGCAACATGCCTCGGACATATTCGGAGTCAGCCGTTGCCGTTTTCGCCACTTCGCAAGCATGACTGTACGAGGCCATGATTGCTGGGACATTGAAACCAGCAGCAACAGCAGGATTGGCGACACGATGAGATTGAGACGGGACAGAAGAGACATTCTTCTCGTCAGCAAGTTGGCGTTTGATGAAAGCCAATTCTTGCTGCAACTTCAATACCTGCTGAGATGTTTCATCCGATTCGGCCTCATACAACCTACGTTGATGTTCGGCCTCACGCAGCTTTGCTTGGGTGTCTTCAAGTCTCTCTTCACAGTCGACTAACTGTGAGCGGAGGCCTGAGGACAGAAATTGCTGATGGTGCAACTCTTCTTCTAGCTGGCGCTTGTTGATGGCTTGTTCACCAAGGCCACAGGAGGGGGTTTCTTCCGATGCGGTAAGTTGAGAAGTTGGACCACCAGGAGTGTCAACTTTCAGGGAATCATCACAATGTCCCTCGACCATGAGTGACTCAATGGCATCCCCGTGGCTTGTGGGTGGAGTTGAGTCTCCAGCTGAAGTGAACGAGTCTTCATTTTCTGAGAAGACGTGGCATAGTCCTTGAATCATGCCCGAAGTGTCGCCATCGTCGCTCTTCAACGAAGAGTCTCCGGGCTGCACATGATTCTCTTCAACAACCGGAATGGCAACTTCTGCCGCTCCAGAGACGCCCTCCAATCGCCGAGTCAAGTCGATGTCTTCAACATCAGATTGATGAAGAGATGCTAACCCATCAAGTGCAAAGCACTTTCGGTAATTCCTGGCGCAAGACCTTCTTAGGACACCTTTCCAGAATTTCTCGGTAGGAGAAGCAGTGTCGACGAGAAGACGATCCCACACCTGATGGTAGATGAATGTGACACCCAGGTGGGCTGGAAATCCGTGCAAGACCAGTCTTGTTGATTTCGACAAGTGGGATGATACTGACAGTGGTGGCTGAGATCTGGTAATGAGGTGTGTCGATGTATGAAGGTAAGTGAAAGGTCTGTACAGGGTCATGGCTGTTGAGGTCGGTCCGTACGGGACCAGTGCTTCTGAGTCCTGTACATGGGGAGCGTCTTCATCACCAGATGTCGGCTCTTCGGTATCATCTTCAAGATAGCCTCGAAGGATGAGAGATGTGACCGACGCCTCGGTGTCGATAACTTCCTCGAGGGTGTCAAGGGACAGGACAGAGCCGGCCGTGTCAACTTCGTTTTCCTGGCTGGCGTCCTTGATCGACACATCTTGTGACTTTGTAAGTGTGTTTGGCTCGACAGATGATGTGTTGAGGGCATCCGGTGTTCGATCAAGCCTTGCTTGGAGGGGTGCCTCCAGGCATTCGTCTTGCTGCTTGGCACTGAGAGCCTTGTTCTGAGCGGGCGTTAAGACTTGACAATGGTAAGAGCTGCATCCGTGTCTTACCTGTCTTGTCGCCTCAATTAGGGTACAACCAATCACCACCGCGAGACCCCCAACAGTCATGGCGGAGAGTGATCGGAAGGCCATCCTGACTGGTTAATGCGCTACGATCGTGTTGGAGTTGGGAGAAAACTGAAATTGGTGATCTTGGAAGGGATTCCTAGTGTTTGCCAGCAGGTCTCTTATGGGGAAGACGATGGCGACGCGGTAGGATTGGTCACTGGAGGTTCAGAATTGTATTTGTTGTTTGAGATTGCTCTTGGATAAGAGTTTGCATGATGGAAAGGTAGGAAGAAGTGGTGGAGAAGCTGGCCAAGTCGAGAAAGAGATATCAACGACAAGTCGCGCAACTGCCCAAGCAGTGATTCGGGTTGCTGGGAGAACCCATCTTGAGATTCACCTGTGCGGTTTCGTTTCTCTGAGAACGCCTGAGGAGTGAAGGTGGAAGGCGTGATTGATGTGTATATCGAGCGAAGCGCGTCCGCAAGTGAAGTTGGATGTTTGCGGAGTGAACGAAGCTTATCTCGAGGAGATGGTTACGACTTGCCTACAGTATGGCTGGAGGATGGTCCCCAGGAGGCGTCGACGTATCGGCCCTCACTCGAATCATCTCGGCGAGCATTCTGGAAGAAAAGCGTTCTCACGAGGAGTACGGATATCAGATTGCGCGGTGGAGAAGGCTCAGGTAAGGGAGCGACATCATACTGGCTAACAGTTCGATGGTCCAGCTGTATATGGGTATACATATAAATATGGACAGCACAAGATCAGCCGCCGCCGGTACTCAACCGTCTCCATGGCAAAGTGGCAGCAAACGGGGGGTTTGCCCGGAGGTGATACCTTCCAAAGCCAACAGCGATCCGTACAAAGGTCGCTTCTCTGCAGCAAATGGTAGGCATGAGTTATGTCTTTGTGGTCAGGATGCGAAGAGTAAGGTCTTCAAAGGGGAGTGGACGGACAATCGGATTCGCAGGGTGCAAGGATACAAATAAGACTCAAACGATGGCTTTGCTCGAATGGCAATGGCGACTTCTCTTACCGATACCTATATATCAAAGACAACGCCATCATGAGTCCAAGACAACCACGGCTCGATAGGAAGCTCTCTATGCTCCATCCATGCAAGCATGACGCTTGCGGTTCTCGTTTCCCAATCGTGAAGCGCCGGGAAGGGTTTGTGATCATGTATCTCAATAGAACAACGCTCTCTCTCCCTTCCTTAGAACCCATTTTCAGATCTCGCGGACCCCTCGCTGACCAACTGTGGACGGTCCCTGCACGAGCGGCAAAGCTGCCGAGGAAGTTGGCCTGCCCCTATTTTTCCGCCCTAGCCTCCCGACTTGCAATCAGCGCCCGCAGCCACGCACATCACATCCCATGCCCCATGCAGAACACGTCCAAAATGCAGTCTTCCAACTCTCGACTCTCGCATCGGGGTCGTCGCAAAGCATTATGCTCTGCCCAGCAGGCCTGCGGCGGTGAATCGCTCGCTGTGACCGTATATGGCAAGGAGACGAAAGCATTGAGACCACCGCGGGGACGCCCCATCACACACTCGAACGCGACGCATCCAGAAATATAGAACAAGACGCATCTCGTTGTTAAGGCTGATAGACCCCATCGAATACGGAGTACCACGCATTCGACAAACCTGCTACGCCTCGCCACACAGGACAGCCCACTTCCCACAACCCACGCGCCGCGACGAACCATGGCCAACGCAAGCGACATCATCACATACATTGGCGTTCCGCTTGCCGTGCTCGGCGTCCTGCCCATTCTCTACACGTTTATGCTCTCGGTCCTGACGCAGCGACGGATCCGCTCGCTGCTCGTCCACCACGGTCACCGGCCCGTGTCGACCACCCGGCCGCACGAGGGCTTTACCCTGCGCAGCTCGCCCATGACCAGTATGGTGGAGGTGGAGCTGCCGCGGTATACGATTGCGCCGCTGGACCGGCACGAGGAGGAATACTGGACGGGCACAAACGAGGGGCTCGAGGCAGGCGAGGAACATCACCACCTGCTCGAGCGGGGCGATCGAGCGGAGAGCACGCTGAGCATGATCGAGGAGGGCCGTGTCAGGGGGTTTTTACGAGGCGGGTCGTGGCGCGCCTTCCATTGGCGGAAACTGATCGTGGGGCGGAAGTTGTACCGGATCCAGTATGAAGATGAATTGAGGGAGCCTCCTGCCGAGGTCGGGTTTGAAGAGCTGGTGCTCTTTTTGCTGGACTGGGGCGCCGTGCCGGACAGTATGGGGTGGGAGAAGTTGAGGAGTGGGGGATTGTGGACGCCAAGTGGCACGGTGTTGCTGAGGAAGATGGACAGTGAGGAGGACGATGGCGAGGAGAAGAGGAGGCAGAAGAGAAACGACTGGGTGTTGAGGACGAGTGTGCCGGATGAGAGTGATGGGATTTTGAGCCTCACTATCCGCTGGACGAGGGATGATGTGGCGGGGTCGGTGGCGGAGATGCGAGGAGCAGCAAGCTTGCCGCCGGGCTGGGCAAGGCTCAAGCAGCCGGCGCTGTTGGAGCCCAACGACACACGGGCAGAGAACGAGAAAGATCTACCGGCTCGAATCGAGGAGCTGAAGTCGGCACATAAACACAGCATGAGCAGCACCAGCTTTCGCTTCCACGCCAATGATAACCGCATCCAGAGACTCCTCTGGGAAAACAACAGCGTTGAGACAGGGTTCGTTTGCGAACCCTTTCGCCACTACGAGCAATCGACGGCCGGACTTTGGTTCACCTGCGCGGCTTCGGCCCTGTTGTCTCACAGGCAATCGGGCGGTCTCTGGGCGTTCGAGCTCCCCTCTGAGATCAAGACCTTCGTGCGGAAAGACAGCATACCCTGTGGTGTGATGGTTACGCTGGGTCTGCTCCCAGCGCAAGACGCACCTGAGTGGTCGAGCGAAGGGGACAGCCGGAACGAGGCTCTGGAACGAGGACGGCTGCACCATCAAAAGTTCACGGCTCGCCTGGCCGCTGAACGGTTGGAGGCCAGTATGCCGCCCGAGCAAGCGAGGATTCACCGGGCCAACAGGCAGGCGAAAGAATTTCAAGAAGTTCACAATGAGATGGTGGCAAGTACGATGGCCAGACGCGAGCGGGAAGAGAGGATGATCAGGGATGCGATTGCCAGTCCAAGGATGAGCATTAAGAAGGTGGCGGAGACGTGTTTGGTATGGCTCATTGAGAGGGGCGAGGTAGGGAGAGAATGGACCGTAGAACAGGTTGCAGAGGCGGTCCTCTACCTGATTGTCGTCGACCTGCAAGGCCACCCAAAGGAGGCTGAAGAAGGCCAGAACGAGGAACCGGGGGATGCCATGAGGATTGTCGGAATATTGGATGAATGGATGTCTTGGGCGATCGTAGGAGGGATGAAAAAGCAGCAATACCACATGCTCGAGGGTCAGAAGGACAAGGTAGCCCTCTGCTTGGCTGTCTCGCTGGTGGCGGTGATTGCCGAGTCCCTGAACTCGAGCAGTGCCGGCATGGGGAGAGTTGGCCTCGATATGTTGGAATGTCTCCGGTTGTGGAGGAAGGTGAGGCTAGGGTGACCATAGTCTGGCGCGCTGATATAGCAATCCATGATCGGACCGCCGTGTTCCATCTTCCGTCGGCCTCTCTCTAAAGCCAATTAGTAATCGCAGGGCAGCCTGGAGAGCGGGGTGCCTGCTGCCAACACGCCTCTTCACTCCCACCGACTTGTTCGGAACTTGATCGTCGCACCATTTGACCGTCAATGTCGACATGGGAACCAAGACTCCGCGAAACGAGGATCGTCGAGACAACGGTATGTAGTCGGCCCTCACTTTCACTCTCGAGTCACATGCGCTGATTCCATCCATCAAAGACGGCCAATCCAAGTCAGATGGAGCCTGTCGCGTGGGCGGTGAGCCTCGGGGCTCGCACACGTCCCGAGACGGAGACGGCTGTCTCGGAGACGGGGAAGGCGACGACGAGAGCGACGGCGATGGCGACGGAAATGGTAGGGAAAGGAGCCTGGGACCGCTAGACGCGACCTCATCTGCTGGGGTTGCAGACGCACCCAAGAAACGGAAGAAGCCCAAGAAGAAAAAGAAGAAGAGCGCGGCGCCACTGCCAGCAACGCAGTCGTCGCCACCCAGAGTCTTATTGAGCGACCTCTTCCCGTCCGGCGACTATCCCGAGGGCGAAGTGCAACAGTACACCAAGTCACGCACAGCCGCCGCCGAAGCACGCTACAACACCCGTCAAAACTTGGTGGACGACGCCTTCCTCCAGAACTACCGCAAGGCCGCGGAGGTGCACCGCCAAACTCGACGATGGGTGCAGGAAAGCGTCAAGCCCGGCCAGACTCTCCTGTCCATCGCCGAGGGAATCGAGGACAGCGTCAGGGCACTGCTGGGCCATGCGGGACTGGAACCCGGCGACAGCCTCAAGGCCGGCATGGGCTTTCCCACCGGTATCTGCCTCAACCATCAGGTCGCGCACTACACGCCCAACCCGGGTCAGAAGGACGTCGTGCTGCGGCAAGAGGATGTCATGACGGTCGACTTTGGCGTCCACATCAACGGCTGGATTGTCGACAGCGCCTTCACCATGGCCTTTGACCACACCTACGACAATCTTCTCGCAGCAGTCAAGGACGCCACGAATACAGGGGTCAAGGTAATGAGCTTCCGACATGGGCATCAAGCCCTTTGGAGGGGGGGGGGCAAATGGCTGACGAGCGTCCTAGACCGCAGGGATTGACGTGCGCGTGAGCGACGTCAGCGCCGCCATCCAAGAAGTGATGGAGAGCTACGAGGTCGATATCCGTGGCAAGACCTTCCCGATCAAACCCGTGCGGAATCTCTCTGCGCACAACATCAAGCAGTACCGCATCCACGGTGGCAAGTCCATCCCGTTCGTGAAGAACTCGGACCAAACCAAGATGGAGGAGGGTGAGGTCTTCGCCGTCGAGACGTTCGGCACGACCGGCCGCGGAATCGTGTACGATGATGTGGGCTTTCCTTCCCTTCGCCAATTCTGCGACGAAGACGCGCTTGTATTGCCAAAGCTAACGCGCACCAGGTGGGCATCTACGGTTACGGACTGGACCACGACGCCCCATTGACCGTCTCTCTCCCCTTGGCCTCGGCCAGGCGTCTGCACAAGACGATCAGAGAGAATTTCAGCACCTTGGTCTTCTGCCGTCGGTATCTTGACCGGCTCGGTTTGGAGAGGTATCTCGCCGGCGTGAGTACCACGACTCTCTGCTATCAGCCCATACTGATTGACACGCGGCAGATGAACTCCCTTGTCTCCCACGGGATCGTGGAGGCTTATCTCCCGCTGAAGGATATTGAGGGGTCGTACTCGGCCCAGTTTGAACACGTACGTCCCTCTCTGGGCACTCTCTGCGACCACAGCAGACGGCAGCTGACCATGATCTTAGACCTTCCTCCTCCGTGAGACGCACAAGGAAGTCTTGAGTCGCGGAGACGACTACTGAGCAGGCACCCAAGGCGTTTCATTTTGCGATCCTGGGTTTGCGCTCTTTGACCGGGTGATTAGTGCCACCTCGGGCGTGGTTCCTTTCCTCAACCCTAACCCCTTGGTGCTGGTTTTTGTCCCTCTGGGTTTTTCCAGCACCGTGACGTGAATGCGAAGGGGCTGTCGTAGTTATGTAGTTACTGTGTTTCGGATCCGACATCCTAGCGTATTGCCGCACGAAGTGCCGCTCATTTAACAAACACTGGGCCTTCGTCTCGTCTGTTCACTTCACCCCCGCTTTTTTCGAGGTACTACGTAGTTCCTATTTCTGACCAGTCCCCTGAAGGACGGGGGCTGGATCCGGGAAAACCCCCCTGTCCGTTGACAGTGCGTTTTCGGCTCCCACCCCCCTGTACGAGCACTCGTTTTGTACTTACTACTTACGTGTCTCGTCCTAGCCGCGGCTACAGGACCTTGATTCACTCGGAATACGGCAATTCCATGTCCTGTACTTGCAATACCAGGGAGAACCGCCCCCCTAAACAGACCTCCCCCACCCAATACCCAGCGCGCAAAGCAGCCAGCTACTACTCATACAGGAAGCCGATCTGTCAAGGACAATGCCTACCGTATGTACGCGAGTTATCCTATCGCGAGGAAGCGACACAGCATAGTTTGAACTTCAAAGTGAGTACTAATAGACCGTGTGTGAAGTATGCACTGCACTGCAATGCACGGGCACCGCGTCTTCACATTCGCACAAACATAAACTCCAGGCGGAATAAACTCTAATCAACATAACGGTATAGTATAGGATAAGAGAAAGTGTCATCGCACACTTTTTTTTGAAGAAGAAAAAGGTGGCGGAAAACACATCCCAATGGACCGTGTGACCGTGTATCTGTAATATAATCCTTCTCCCACGAAAAGGAGGCCTAGACGTAGAAACAAAACAAGAAAAAAAAGAAAAAAGAAAGGGCTCAATGGTTGGTATGTGCATCAGCCGTGAATCGAACACGGGGCCCATCGATGGCAACGATGGATTTTACCACTAAACCACTGATGCGCAAATCAGGGAGAAGGAATTCTCTGTGCTGATTGTTGGGATGAAAATTGTAAGTTATAAATATAGAGCACAAATATACTCCTACTGGCCAAGCTTTAAGCTTAGTGGTCCTCACAGTACTTAGCGGTGGGTCTCCACCCGTCAGCAGGGCAAACACCCCAAGGCATCAATCCAAGCGACGCGTTCGAGGATGCTGTAAATTGTATTTCGTACTATTGCACGTATCTTGGTCCAGTTATCGCTGCTGGAGATTTTCCGAGTGCGCGCGACCGTTTACAGTGTATGGGAAAAGCATTTAGGGTTCTGCTGCCGGTGTTGTTGTGGACATTCTATCCGCAACATCCCGCTGAGCAGCCTTGCGAAACATCTCCGTATATACAATGCGCGTATGTGCCACGCCCACAATCAGCCAACAGTACACATCTCCCCAACGCTAAAATAGGAAGCAATCTCGAGTGCTGCTGAAAGGGTCTTTCAAACATAAGGGAAAAGCGGCTAGCTAGCTGCTCGTTATGATCGCCCAAGAACCTTCTTCAAGACTTCCGCCAGCTTTTCCTCACAGTTGTCCCGGACAGTCATCGACCTCCAGGCGATGAATCGGTCAGGTCTGACGAGGACACATCCATCTTCTTCGATTTCTCGCTTTCTTTCCCTGTTACGAGTCACATTAGCATGGGTCTTCGATGCGGAGTGGGTCACAGAGAGACTTACCAATCGCGATAAACATCAACCCACTCTTGTCCCCAGCCGATGGTATGTGTGCTGATCTCGATCCCAAGCTCCTTGCCGAGCTTGTCCGCGGCCTCGATCCATTTATCACCACCAATGCCGGTGATCAGCGAGAACTTCCCATGGCCAGCGAGATCAATCGTCGAGACATGGTCCTTGACTGGCATGGTCTTGTTCAGCCACGCGTGTGGCAGCCGGTGGCCCGGGTAGGTGCTGGCTTTGTGGTGTAGGATCGGGTCCTCCGGCCATTCAGGTTTCGGGGTGCTGGCCTTGATTTCATCGTCCAGGTACACTGCCGCAGAGTCGTAACTGTGGTTCATCTCCACGCCAATGCCATGGAATTCGTGACTGGTGCCCTCGATGGCCGCGTTGACCCGTTTTCTCCGCTCTCGAGCTTCGGGCGACACGGACTTCAGGCTGTTGAAGATCTTCATCCTCTTCTCCACCGTCTCTTCCATCAGACCCATCTCTCTCCACACGGGGACGTGGTCCCGGATACCCTGGTTCGCCCGGGTGATTACGCCCAGACCGACCGGTTGTCGTTCGTGGCTGAATGTCTCGAGGATGGAGGGCGAGGCCAGCCCTTGTTGGACGTACTTGATCTTCCATGCCAGGTTGAAGGCATCCTGCACACAGGTGTTCGAGCCAAGACCGTTGAAAGGGGGGTGTCTGTGCACGGCGTCTCCCAGACAGAAAACGTTGCCTTCGGAGTAGTATTCCGCGACGATCTCGTTGATGTTCCATTTTGAGATATCAAGGATCTCCAGTGGAATATCGTCTCGACCGACGATTTCTTTGCATCTCTGCAAGTATTGTTCGTGAGTAGGCTCCTTCCATTCGGTGCCGGGCTTGGGGAAGAGGATAAACATCCACCTAGGGACAGTGATTAGTGATAGATAACTCTTTCGGACACGGGAGCTGGCATCTTACTCGTTCCACGGCTTCACCATCCTGATCAGACCACTCCAGGCGAAATCGGGATACTCCCGTTCAGGTTGGAATACCCAATGTAGGTTACCTTTTCTGGCTTCAACGTAATCGCTCAGATCCACCTTGACCAAGACGTTGATGGCCAGACCTTGGCCGGGCTTCTTGATCAGAGGAATCTTCAATTCGCGGATGATTTGACTTCTTGCGCCGTCGCATCCGAACAGATATTGTGAGCGAATGAAGTATTCGGTCTGTGTCAGCCCATCGCGCACTCGGCTGAGGATCTTGCCATCCTCTTCCTTCTTGAAGTCGACGATGCTGGTTCGGAACCTGACGTCCCACCCTTGGGATGACGCTCTTTGCACCAGAATGGGCTCGAATATGGTTTGGGGGAGGTCGACATGATGACAAGGAGTCGCTTCTTCGTACTCTGCGTGGCGCTTCGGATCGTTACCCCAAGAATAGATGCGGCCATATTCCTCCCCGGTCATGTCATGGCACCAACGGGTGTGGACCATGCAGTCACCCTCCACCGCCTGGTTCAGACATGTTTGTTCTAGCTCGATGTCTCTGAGACACTCAAAGGCGGCCGGATTGGTGATATGCGCCCTGGGCGTTGGAGATGTGGTTGGCGCAGCAGAGATCAAGATGCCCGTCATGGAGTAGGGTGGGTATGAGAGGAAGCATGCCAGCGAGCCACCTGCTGGGCCGGCCCCGACAATGAGGAACGGCGTTTCAACAATCTTCGACTTGATCTCCGGAACGCCATTGGGAACCACCGAGTCCGACATATTGACAACCGTGACGAGATGTAGACTGACAGTTCTCGGAGAATGAGACAAAGGCAGAAGATGTGAAGTTTGGAAGAAAACTCTGCCATTATCTTCGTGTTATTGTGGGTGTAATATACCCGTTCGATCAGGTCTCGCCGTGCTCTCGGGAAAACCCCCTTCCCCGGATCCACAGCACTTGCACGGTGCGGGAGGTGGGGAAGAGTCAGCCTGTACGAGTACACGGTCGGCCCATGATCGTACTGCCGCATGGTTTTCGGCGAGACTTGGGCTCTCCCTTGGGCGTCTCCGGGACTTAGCGAGGCAGGATGATGCATGCCTGGGGTGTTGCCGTAGTGGTTGACTGTCCGGCAGCGGGTCGGGAAGGGGTCGAGGGGGCCAATCTGCTGAAACAAAATCACCTGAGAGAGTGCTCGCAAAGGCTATCGTAATCACTCTGGCTGGATCCCAAGTGGGCTGTTTCGATATTACTTCTCTGCTGGTCGAGGTTGGCGGAAATGAAAGCAATCCGTCCTCACCGAGCCTCCCGCCGAGAATTGGATGACATCATCTCTTCACTCTCACCTCACCACCTACTCACACGGGGCCTCAGAAGCCCAGCTCCGCTCCGTCTTTTACCAGCCTGTCGATTTTGACAATTGCCACGCCGTCAGTTGCTTCATAGCGTTCATCACCAATTCATTGCAGTGCCTTCGCTTGGTCAGACACAATTGACCCCCTGGATCTCATCACGTCGCTCCCCTTGGCTGCCCACACCATCACAACGATGATTCTTCGACCTCTCGCACGCACCTCATTTTCTTTCCCTTCGATTGCCAGATCGATCCCCGCTCCAGTATCTCGGACGGCCTTGAAGCGCCCTGTACTCGTCGCTTTCGGCCTCACCGCCTCGCTCCCTTTCATCCAACCGTCCTCCCTCATCCGCCTCGACTCATCACCCTCCTCTCCTCCAGCTGCAGAGTTCAGCAGCTCGCCCTACTCGCATTCCCGCAACGCTAAGAACCCCCTCACAAGAGATGGCCGGTCGCTCAACCCCGCTGCCGTCAAGCAAATAAGTCTGGGCTCAATCCTAGGCTTGGGTGCCGGACTGGTTGTTTCCGCCTTCTCGACGAGCCTGACATTGTTGATTGGATTGGGCATCGTAGCATGGCAACTGGCCGCGCGAAGAGGATATAACTTGATCCCAGTGGATCGACTGCAGAGATATTTTACGAACATCGATTTGCGAAGTGCCATCAATGACAACCTGGCTTTCAAGATCAGCTTTGGCTTGATGTTTGCACTGTCCGCATTTGGTGAGTTTTGAGGTCGGCCATGGCGAATAAAGACAAGTGAAAACCGTTCCGAGCTCATGTTGTGGTTCCATGGCAACCGCGGCCGGCTTTCCTACAGTCTATCTACTCTGCTTGTGTGAACCTAACGCCATACCACAATTGTACCTCATATAACGAGCTTTCTGTAAAAGAACATCATCCTGCTACTCACCAAGACCATGGCGCTTTTTAAACCCACTACGAGGCCTGCTTCACAGCTTCACAGTCAGCTCCTATCCTGATACCGACGAGTCGATTTGACTTGACGGCGTGCCAGCCGATGTCTCTCTGACGCCTCTTCGGCCCCGTCGACTTTTCGCCCCCTTCATTCGACCGCCCCTAAGAGGCTAGAACAAGTGTAATGATATGGATCAATCAATTGATGCGGTGGGACACGGCTCCTGGGGGCGGGGAAGTCTCGAGACTGCCATGTGTTCTGGGTGTTGAACGGAATGCCCAATGAAACATTCGTTACCACCATTGTCACAGCACTGCGTGAATCTATACTGAGAAGTCAGGTCTACTCAGTCTCATCTTTCGATGATGTTTCACCGGGCTTTCCGAGGGGTGATAATGAGACGCAACGGGATGGGGTGGGCCTCTGAACAGCACAAAAGGAGGACGTCCTGTGCATCTCGATTATGCATATGTAAGGACGAAGAGGCGATTGTACATAAAACCAGACAGACAATTCAACCCTCTGCATATGCTCCCTTCCGCAAACTGCTCGAACTGGCCACACTGGGTGCGCCGTCCCAGAGCCGAGTCCGTCCTACGCCGCATGGCCTGGCAGATGCATCGAGATATCTAGGACCGCCGCTCAAAACATCTGTCTTCTCATCTCAGCTGGTCCTTCGATACCGAAAAGTAACTTGTGGCAGGGTTCCTAGATGTGTGCATGGACAGCGGTTTCTCCTAGACATAAGAGAAAGAATGAGTGAATCGTCGACTCCTCTCCTTTTTGATTGTCCTGACCGGAGCCTGGTCTTGTTGATCGAGGCTTAGATGTGGGGAGGGGAGTCTGTACTCCGTACTCCGTACCTCGTATGTGATCAAAAAAGATCAAAAAAGTGGGCGCGTTCCAGGGTTCGAACCTGGGGCCTCTCGCATTTATGCTTAGAGTAAGCCCTACTGTGCGGTTGTTAGTTGTTGCTCGATATAAGGACTGATTCGAGTGTATACATACAGCGAGAATCATACCACTAGACCAAACGCGCATCCAACTCTTGTAGAGCTGTTGTTGTTGTTGTATTTGGTTTGGATTTTCGATCAAAAAACTTATATACCAAAAAGATGAGCCGGGTCAACCATGACCCTTTCCCGCCTAACCTTATTAGCTCCGCCCATAACTTAGGGCCTTTATGCCCTACGGATTATTTTTCTACCTACCTTACCTAGCGTTCAAATAGGATAGCTTGTCCGATTACAGATTGCCAATATCCAAGTCTAATAATACATCTTGTGCCTGCGCAAGTGTCGTCGACGCCCTCACCACTTCTTCCTTTTTGTGGCTGGGCGGGAGCACCGACGCCTTCCACGACGTATATCAGCGGGTATGGAAGAGTGTCGGTGGCCTGCCTAGGATCGTGGTGAGTAGCCGCCCGTGCGAGCACGTGGGTCAGGTGTCCTCACACAAGAGTCCGAAAATCTTGGACGACTTGCCTGGCAAAAGGCCAGGCGCGATCGTGGTCGATCATCCTGAGGAGCTTGCGGGCCATCTCCATCTCCATCTCCGTCGGTTCATCCCAGTCGGCCAGTCTGGCCGGACCTGACTTGAGGTATCTCATGTACTCCACGACGAGGACGATGAACAAGGATCTACCTCTTTCGGTGTTGAGGTCGTCGTACTGTGACAGTTCTTCCAGTCGTGCCGCCATGTTCTACGCTCTGTCAGTGACATTTCTCGGGATCAACACCGTCGGACTTACACTGTCGAATCGCGGGACAGGACCGTGAATACGGTGTGAGGACCCTACGTAGCGAGGTTGGAGTGCGACCCATCTTCTTTTCTAGATGTGCTCGCGTACAGAGGACATCATGCGTCACCGAATAGAGCCACCGAAATTTCAGCCAGTGTTGACCGCTTTGACCCGAGGAGACCGACGGCACCATGCAGCCTACGTTCCCTGTAGGACATCTGGTGTTCCTTGATCAATTTGTCCGTCACAACCGGAGCCTTTGCCCTCTAACTTGTGGCACCACCGTGCCACCGCGGATGGACCAGGGACGCTTTTATAACCCGTCACAATTTACTGCTGCAACCCGGGAAAGACATAGCAATATGCAGCCACGGGGGCCCTTTCCAGCGGTCAAAACGGTCCCACGCTGACCTAGAGTAACTCCTTTGCAGACTACTTTTCGCGGCTATTTCCCCTTGCTAGCCATGCCTGAATAGACTTGTACGAGTACAGACAACACAGTCCCATCTACATGACGAAACGTAAAGCACAGATCCTCTTTCCTCACTTCTCGCTCAGATAAATGCTGACGCACCTCTCGCGGCAAAAGGTCGGGTTCATCTCAATCTGTCTATCTCACATTCCATCTATCCCAAGGGAATGCGAGATTCCCTCCATGCCCACCTCCTCGTAATTGCAGGTTCCTTAGGGCGTCAGGTCGTAAGTAGGTCCCTCACGGCTTTGTGGCCATCCTAGGCGTCGTCGAATATGGGCGCTGGTCACGGGTCCGAACCCGGCATATGGGGCGGTTCAGTATTGTAGTGGTACGTATCGCCGTCAGGGACCGTCGCAGGCACGACCTCCGAGCCTGATGCGAAGATGTTTGCGCTGTCTTCCTCGTCACACACGTTCCATTTCAATCTCGAGCTTCACATGCACGCCATGTAGAGGGAACGCAGGGATGGACCCCGGGGGCGGGGGGGGGGGGGGGGGTTCTACACGCGATTGCGAGTTGACCCGCCGCGTCTGTCCCAGTCAGTGACATTCTCAACCGACCGGCTTCAGTGCACGCCTCATGAGGAGGCGACCATGCGTTCCATCACCACCTCACGTTTGGACGCCTGTCGCTATGCTATGCTATGCTATGCTCGCTATGCTCCCTCCGATAGTTTTCATCTCCCAGCCGGCATGTAACCGGTCTTTCGTGCACCGTCACATGAAATCGAGACACAGGGGTCTGATCAGCAGCATGCTCTTTCCTTTTCATATCCAGCCGAAAGAAGGAAAAAAAGAGACGCAAAAATCCTCCCAGCTCGTGCTGCGCTTAATGCATACGACTGAAGCTCTATTTTCGTTTTACAAACATGTCCTCAGCGTTCACCTTCTTCTTTCTCACCATTGGCGCTCCACCGTTTGGCATGCCAGGGCGTCCCGAGGGTCGTGGCGGCATACCAGCTGATCCGGGAGGAGGTCGTCCGGGCCCAACCGCGTCTCGAGGACCAGTCGGGGCACTAACACGGGGCTGTTCCTTGTTGGTCATGCCTGGAGACCTGCTTTCCTGGTTGGTTCGCGGTACCTTCGCTCTGTCGGAGGAGCTGCTGGACAGGTCGCGTTTGCGTTTGGCTCCATCGCCTCTGCCGAGAGTCGAGACTGTACTCTTGATGGTCGGGATAGTGTGCGCTTCATGTTCCTTTTCTGCTCGTCGCTGCCGCGCCTTGTCGCGCATGATCCCATACCGGACTTCCTCTTGGCGAAGCTTCTCCTGCTGTGCCTTGCCTAGTCGTTTGTCAAGTGGAGCTCGGCACTGATCCACGGAGTGGCCGACCTCACCGCAGGACAGGCAGCGAGGATCAATACAGTTGGTCAGGGTGTGTCCGGTGCCATTACATCGCCGGCACTTCCCGTATTGATCGACCAAGGCGGCTTCGTTGTCACAAGCGGAGCTGAAATGCTCGTATGATCCACAGATCCCGCAATTACGAAGATCGTTGAGTCCATTGGCACCGCCGGAAGGAGTGTAATCGCTTGCACCAGCTGCAGCATAGGAGGATTGCGTCCTGGGCTCTAGTTGCGGTCTACTTGGCGGAGCGTGCTGCACGCGGCTCGATTCCTCTCTCGTCGACCCTTGTCTCGTTATCGACTGGGCGGAGTCCTGCCGCCGGGCTTCGGGTTTGGTGACCGAAGAAGTCGAAGACTGCCTTGAGAGGACGCTGTTCGGTCTGGAGGGTAAAGGAGTGCTTTGATTTGATGTGCCAGCCGATCGAGCAGCGTCTCGGACACCCTTCACCGACGTCGGAGAGGTTTCCTTGAAGGCGGCATTGGCGGTGGAAGATCCTCCAGAGTGAGTCGAGCCTTTCATTGTCTCAGACAACGACTCGCTGGAATCGATCATCTCAATGTCATCCTTCATCATGTCCTCACTTAATACTTGCCGGTTGAGCAGCTTGGCAATGTCACCGTCTGTGTAGAGGTTCCTGTCTTTGGCATCCGTGATCAAGGCACGCCAGAATTCGCCCTGCGTCAACGCCTGAGAGTTACCCAATACCCACAGCGAGCACTTGGCACGAGTCAGACCGACGTTCATGCGTCGAATATCGTTCAAGAACCCAATGCCCTTTGTGGAAGCTCTGACGCACGAGAAGATGATGATTTCGCTCTCTCGACCTTGGAAGGCGTCGGTCGTGTTGAACTCAATCTTGGAGTATATGCCTTCTCCGTATTCGTTCTGGAAGCGCCGCTTAAGTTCTTTCAGCTGACCCTTGTATGGCGTGATGATGCCGATCTTTCCAGCAAAGTCGTACTTGCGAACGTCTGTCGTCAGTCTCCTATATATCTGCATCGCAACCGTGATTTCAGCAGGGTTGACCAGAGAATGGCCTTTTGTTGCTGCCTGGCTCGTGCCCTGGACGTCGAAGAACCGGTACGGCGCAAAGACGTCGCTGTGATGCCATGGTCTTCTTCGGAGCTTGGCCATGCCTTCGCCGTCCTTCAACCGAGAGTCGTAGAATGTCTTGCTCGGGAATAGACTGATCTCGGGATGCATACGATATTGCGTGTCCAACAGATGCACGTCCTTCTTGTGGTTGTTCTCCATGCGAGCGAATAAACTTTGCTCATACTGGAATTTGGCGGCCGTGCGGGACAACACCGTCGGAGGCAATTGCTTCGGGTCACCGACGAGGATACATTTTGAACAGCCGTATTTGAGAGGGATCAAGGCCGACAGCTCAATGGATTGCGCAGCCTCATCGATGATGACCGTTTCGAATTCGATGTTGAGGCCTTGGAATAGCTCGTGACCGCTCCCGCTCAAGGTGGCACAAAGAACGTGAGCTCCGTCGAGGATCTCCTGTTGAACCCGTTTCCGTGTGAGATCCATGTCTCGAGATGCCGTGTTTTGCTTCTCTCTCATGTCGTCGATCTTGCCGCCCAACCCTCTCTGCTTACGTATAAGAGCGTCCATGAGCTGTTCCTCCTTCAACAACGATGTCTCACCTTTGCCTCGACGTTCGCTGACGTTGTCCCGCAAGTGTCTCAGCTCTTCAGACACCTGTTTATGCTCCATCATCAACGAATGGACGTCTTCTCCAGGACCCTTGGGCGCCGCGGTAGCGAGTTTAGCGTTGACAAGCTCCTCGAGAGTCACGTCTTTCACGTTGTTGTTGATGGCCTCACTACGACCCAAGCGGACAACAGACACCTTCTCGAACGAGCCATCAAGCATTGTGACACCACTCTTGAATCGCATCACCAGTTCATCAACGGCGGCATTGCTGGGGGCGCAGACGAGCAACTTCTTGCTGGCTTGCGGGGGCCGAGGTGCACCTTGAGTCGTGCTGAGCTTGGGACCGGTGCTCGGCTGCTTGACGAACCCCGTCAACATGGCGCCGACCAGCGCGCAAATAGTCTTGGTCTTGCCGGACCCAGGTGGACCCTGAATCAAGGTGAAGGCGTCGTTGTCCAGTGCGGACTTCACAGCCTTGGCCTGTGCAAGGTTCACATGATAGATTCTCTTGATCGGCCCCAACACTTCATCCGCATAGTCTAATATCGGCGAAGGTTTTGCCCGGATGATCTCCTCACAGAGGTCGTAGTACTGCAATGCCATCAATGCGCCGTATTCTCTCTCCAAGGGCGTCAGAGACTGAATCTGTACGCCATAGACGATGGCCTTGTCGCTCAGGTACGGTCGAAGGGGATTATTGGCGGCATTGACGCGATAGACGACCTGGACTTCACCCCGTTTCCGCGTGATTTCTTTGACCCGAGCCAAACAATGCGGCTCGCCGGGCTCTTGGATTGGTCTGGCTGACCTCGACAGCAGCACCACATCTGACACTCCGACGCCGAGATCTTTCCCCTCTGCAAAGGACATCAGTGAATTGATTTCGAAAAAGCTGTCGACGATCAGGGAATTCGCTATTTTGACTTCAAATGGTCTGGAACTCCCTTCTTCGCGGTCTTCACGCGCGGAGCGGAAACTCTGCCAGGCTTCGAGGATCAGTAAGGGCTCGAAGGTCTTTTGATAATCCTGTGGAGTCCGGAACGTATCCGTGACCAGGGTATAATCGTCTTTCGTCGAATTCGGGGGAGTGTCGGTGTCCGCAAAAAAGTCCCACCCGAGCATCGTTCGGTGCAACTCACTGAGATCTGGGGCGAGCCGTGCGCGGATATCTTTGTGTGATCGTTGTTGTTTGACCTTCCTCACGGGGCCGGCATGTAATGGCCTTCTCGGCCCAGGCTGAGCAGGGACTGCAGGCCCTTTGCTCTTGAGGCCGAACAGCTCGTCGTCTGAATCCGAATCGGCTTCGGACTCGCTAGACACCATCAGACTGTTCGGGCCTGCCGAGTGGTCTTTGCCGATGACTCCAAGACCGGCCAAACCGGAACCTTGGCCAGCTGTTTGGGCACCAATGCCTGTCTTGCCTCTCAATCTGGCGGCAGCTTCCTTGTCTCTCAGCTTGCGAGCAGCCTCTTCCCGCTTACGATTCTCAATGAAGGACTTCGCTTCTTGTGCCTTCCTGGCCTGAATCTCTACCATGGACATCGGTGCAGCCTTCGGCTTTCCCTGAGCCTTTTGCATCAGCAGTGACTTGATCTTGTTCTTGTCCTGAGGGGCGACGGTTGCCTTTGAGGTGCCTAGGGCCTTATTGGTGATCTCGACCAAGTCATCGTCATTTATGCCGTCGTCTCCGTAGTCCTCGGCGCTGCGTTCTCTCGAATACGGTGTAGTCGACCTCGAAGCGGCAGCGGAGTCTGTCCATTTACCCAGGTTCAGCGTGGCCTGCTTCTTGACGGACTTCTCGACCTGCCGGTCGAAATAGTTCTCCAGTGCCCGCACCAATCTAGCCTTCTGAGAAGCCGAGAGCATGGTTCTGATGGACGTTCCCGTTGCAACCTCCTCCACATATGTCAGTCCCTCGCTGTTGGTGTTGACAGCACGGTGTCGCTTGAGCTGACCGAGCATGTTGCATATCAGCGTCACGAGCGTATCGGCCAGATAGTCGTCCCTGAGTCTCAGCCACTTGCACATGGTGTCCAGGGTACTCAAGGGCGAGCCCATGTTCTTCTCATTTGAACTGCTTGAATCCAAGAGCGTTTTTCGGACTTCGTCGGCTTGCTCCGGTTTTGATTTCACGACAATGCTGGCGAAGAGGTCGTAATGATTGAAGAGCTCCTCGGCATATTGCATGGCGTCTCGACAGACCTCTTTCATGGTCTCTTTGCTGTGCACTTCGATTGACCAACGTTCCGTGTGACCGTAGATTGTCTTTAGAGCGACCCACTGGTAGGACCAGTACCTCTGTACAGCCAGGACATCTCGCGGAGAGAGAGGCATCCGCCGCAGATGACCACCTGTAGGGTTGCAAAGCACATCGAGAATTTCCATGCCGGTCTTGAGCATCCTCGGCACAGAAGCGAATGTCTTGTAATTTGCAACTCGTCTGAATAGCCAGCAAATACCGTAGATGGTCGTCCCGGTAAACGAGGCGATCAAATGAGAAAGGGCTTCTTTCCTACCAAACTCTCCGCTGATGTTCTTGACCATGGTAATGGCTGCTTCGTATATACCTTGATCCGGGGAGAACAGAGCAGCCACCAAGGACATGGCCGTTTCCTGTTGTTTGAAGAGTGCATCGAGATGAAGCGAATTGAATCCTGAGATGCGCTCGATTATCCTTCCGACCATGGCATTGACCTTGTCGAAGATTGAGTTGTACGACTGTTTCTCTTTCGCCATTTTGTCTCCCTGTCGGATTCGGAACTGCTCGAGGCCGGGGAGGGGCATGATTCCAAGCAGCGCTGCGGTGGACAACCTCCGGTCGTCTTCCCGGAGATTGTTGACGACTGCATTCCAGATCTCTGGGGTGTAGGCGCTGGAGTCTTGCCGCCGAGGCTCACTGCGAGTGAGGTTCTCAAAGTCGAGCTTCAGGCACTTGCACTCCAAGGCGACCGCGTTTCTGACCACGTCGGCGATCTCCTGCTGTGCGTCTGGCCGGAGTGACTGAGCGATGGCAGAATCCCGAGGTTTCAGGATCGCGTCCAAGCGGTGCCCGACCAGATTCAGCGAATCAATGTAAACCAATCGCTCAACCGGGGGTTGACTATCTTCTTCCTCGCCAGTGAAGCTCGTGAGGGTCTTCAACAAGACTTTGACTGCTTGTTCGAAGCATGCCGTTCTTGCTGGGAGGCTAATGGAGCTGTTTTCTATCCTTTCAAATAACTGGTGGAGCAGAGTCTGTGCGGCAAAAGGTCTATTCGCCGGCTTGAGGGAATCCAACAGCAAATCAGTCCACGATAGCAGGTTCTGCTCCGAGCCGTCAGCTGCCGCCGTCGACTCTTGAAGGAGCTTGTTGAAGGATAGGGTGGCGAAGATCTGCTCGATGATGGTCTGCGAGGAGATGGAGCCCATTTTGTCCCAAAATGCCTCCGGGGCCTTCTCCAATATTTGCTTGAGCGTGGACAGGATATAGGGGACGGCTAGAGTTGTCTTGGCCAAGTGATTCAAAGCGGTGGTGGCGAGGTTCGGATTCAGGTCGAACAGCTTGTAAGTAATCATGTGTGCATCGAGCTTGCTGACGATAAGGTCGAGAGCACTCCACAGTCTCACAATATCACTGTCGTTGGAGACATTCTGCAGCTTCTTCTGCAGGTAGTCTTTTACTGCCCAGTCCCATTCGAGCTCTGACGGAGGCTTCTCGAGTCGCTTCCAGGTTAGACTGGCCCAGTATGTACGGATGGGGTCAGAGGAGAAAAGGAACTGCGCGGCGGCAGGTAAGATCTCCCGCATCTTAAGCGGCTTTCTGGTCTGCACCATCTTGAACGGTCCGTCGAAGTGGTTCTTGAGTTTGTCCTCGTCTTCTAGGAATGCCTGACACACCAGCGCCTCGAACAAGGCGTGCAAATGGAGCTTGTCGAGCAAAGAAGAGACCCTCTTCTGTTCGGGAGCATCTCGTAGAGTCTCGCCTGCTGCGTCCAGGCCCCGCACAATGCGCACGATGTCTCTTCTGTTGATGAGGGAGAAGAAATTGGTAATATCACCGTCCTCGTACTCTTGTCTCAGCTGCTCCTGAAGACCGATTTTTGCAATGTAGTATTCACGGATGCAGATATCGCATTTCCCTAGTGCCTCGTCTAGGCATTTCCAGATGTAGCTTTGATACTGTTCGCTCTCTTTGCCATCGTATGCCAGGAGTTGCAGCGCCGACACAAACCTCGCCCGTCGTTTCCTGGCCTCCTCAATCTTGGCGAGACGATATGGGTCGGCTTTTGCTGTTGTGTTCTCATCTCGCTCGTCTTCGTATCGATCTATATCGTCGTCGCTCTCTCGGGGGCAGAAGATGTGCTGTTCAGGCGGAAGTTGCTTGAACTCTCTGGGTCACAAGACGTGTCAGCGAATGGTTTCACCGTTGGTTATCTCAATATGAGGGTGGACTGACTCTAAGATCGCTATAAACTCCGCCATGGCTGCGGGCGGCGTAGGAAGAGGTAGTTGGGCGGTTGCTGATGGTTGACGGTACGCACGAGGGAGCTGTTGAACCTCTCATAGTGGTAGCAATCGGGCCACATCGGCGATGTGTCAGTATTGTAAAGAGACAAACCGGTCGAAGGGAATGGTCATTGTTGACAATTCTTTGGGTCGTTGTTGCACTCGGGCTCATTTGAAGGGCAGAGCGGGCACGGCGCGTCAATGAAAAGTCGCGTGAAGTGCCTCGCTTCGACTCGAATGACTCGTAAAGTGCCTGCCGCACCCTTTGCACGTGGCGACGCGCTCACGTACACCTCAACGACGCCGGCCCCCATAGAGTGAAGTGAGGAATTTATCAAGGGTGAGCAAAATGAGGAACTGACCAAGGAGAAAGCAAAGTGAAAAGTGAAATCCATCCATCGAGGAGAGTCGGATGTGAAGTTGAAAGATCCATCCTCACATTGCACTCGGTCAACCAGAAGAACCAGAACTACTCGGACGTTCCCACCGAATCTGAAGCAAGCTTCCATGTTTGTGGTATTCTAACTTAGAATATATACAGCACCAGAGCTTCGCTAAATATTTCCAGTCCCCACGCTGGTGGGTTAACGTCTGGCCATTGCGGACCACGCACAACGCCCGCCATCATAACTATATCAAAAGGCATCAAGTCGTGAGATACTGTTGCCTTGGTTTCGGTGTCCTCAAGGACTCTCTTCTGGGATCACCCTCGTGTTGACCTCGGAGAGCCCCGGCTGTGAGTATTGAGACTCCATCCTCTGGAGCATGGCAGCACTGGTGAAGTCCCGGCTGCCCTCGAAGCTCGGCCTGAGCTTGTCAAAAGACTGCCGTTGTCTCTCGAATGATGAGCGAACACGATCAGGGGAATCCCGTCTCTTCCTTGGCCTGTCAGGAGTGGCTGGCTCTCCATGAGGCCCTATAATGTCGAAAGACGGCTTGGTTCTGTCCGTGCCGTCGCTCCCTGTCTGACTATGGGGATGACGGGGATCTCGTGTAGGTGCTTCTGAAGGTGGATAGATCGGCCGCTGAGATTCGGCCATGCTCCCGTACCTTGTATGACTCTGCTGCCCGTTGGTCGGAGCTGGTGCCTCCTCGGGCTGTTCTGAGGACGTGCCAGACACATCCACGATCTTGGGCGGCACATAGGCCTCGTAATCATCCAGGTATTTGAACTTGCCCTGTCTGACCTGCTCGCGAACAATGTCAATGTCGTACGGCATGTAGTTCTTCTGGATGTATTTGATACAAAAGCGGGGTAGCAGGCAGATGGTGAATGTCAGAAGCGTCAATGCCCAGAACGTCAACTGTCCGTAGACCTCGGCCCCAGCCTTGTAGAATTGGAAGGACGCCCTAAACGAAGAGTAGATGCCGGTCCAGGCGAAGATCAAAAGGCAGCTGATGATGGTGATCAACACCATGAGCCAATCCCATTTGTAGGTGTTGAGGAGGATATAGGAGTTGATCACGAGGATAGTGACACATGCGACATAGACGCCCATGCGTTCCCGGTCAGCGATGCCCCGTCCGTTCTCGCTCTCGAAGGTTGCGGGTTGGAACAAGAGATAGGCCATGAAGAAGCAGATGGCGGATTGGTAGAGGCCGTCAGCCATATATAGCCTAGATTTTCGTTAGAACAACCTTCAGGAACCAAATGGTTGGCTTACCAGAATTTGGTTGGCGTCCACTCTTTCCGTTCCATGCCCCGACGATACAGTTGAGGCACTGCAAGCGACACTTTGTCACTCACATCCTGGTCCAGGAAACCTATCAGAGCGACAGGCACAGATGTGAACGCCAAGTTCACGAGCAGAATGTAGGTGTAGTCGAAGAGATAGGTAATATCGAAGTTGGTGTATATCTGGGACCAGAAAAGAGCAAAAGTCCAGACCAAATTCTAAATCGCATAGTTAGCACACCTGCACCAGAGAACGACCGTTGTGCTTACCTTGTAGAAGAAGTTAGCGATGCTCTCGGCGAGACGGCGATAAGACCAGCGACCGTGGACGAGGACCAGTCTTTGAAGGAAACGGAACTGTCCAATTGCGTAGTCGGAGGACATGACGGCTTGTCGTCCTTCTTCACCAGCGATACCAACCCCGACATCTGCCTCCTGAATCATAGCGACGTCGTTCGCACCGTCGCCGATAGACAACGCCATGATGTCAAGACCATTCTTGACCAGTTGTACGACGGCGGCTTTTTGCGCTGGGCTGACACGGCAGCAGAGGACAGACTTGCATTGCTTGCACAAAATCAAGAAGCGCTGCCTCAAGGCATCGGAGAGCACCAACTTCAGGGACTCGCCGTCAATGATCAAGGCGTGGGTGGCCGGCGGAGGTTCGTGCACAAGTCGCGCAGCTGCTAGCTCCTCGTCTGAGCCGGTCAATCCGAAGGTCGCGAGGTGTTGGTCTAACAGCTTGCCAGCCTCCTGGACAGAGGACTCGGGAATATCGAACAGAATCAGGTCCATCTCGTTCGAGAGCAGATTGCAGGAAAATCCGATATTGATGGCAGTCTCGACCTTGTCGCCAGTGAGAACCCAGAGCTTGATACCGGCCTGGCCAAGTAGAGCGATCGTGTCGGGCACGCCGTCTTGGAGGCGATCCTCAATAGCTGTGCCCCCAAGAAGCGTGAGGTCCCTTTCAATCCTGTCGGCCACCTCTTCAAGACGGTCCTCTCGGTCAGTTAATGCCTGGGCGGCAAAATCGTGGTCTTTGTTCCACTCTCGATAAGTATCTTCGTCGAGATCCCGTTCTGCCACACAGAGCGTTCGCAGACCTTCACGGGCGAACATTTCCAGATTCTCAGCGGTTGCCTTGCGGAGTTCCTGCTGTTCGCCACGAGCCAGGCGGGAATAGATCATGCTATCTGCACCTTTGCAGAACAGCTTAATCCTTCCATCAGGCATCCGCACAATGGCGCTCATCCGCTTCCGGGTAGAATTGAACTCGAGTGTGTTGAGAATACGATAGGTTCTGTCCTCACCGAGGACATTGACATTGAGGTCGTCATTGGAGCGGCCTAGAACAGTGAAACCCATGTCTCGGGCAGTGGCGACGAGCGCAGCTTCATCAGGAGATTGGGCTTTGAAATCGATCTTCGGCGGGTCACCAGGGGTCGTTTCCGTTATGACGGTGTGGCAGAGAGCCAACGCAATCATGAAATGCTCGACCGCAGCCTGCTGCGCTTCGCCTGACTGACCATTCAGATCCGCCACAAAGTTGGGCGAAATAAACGTAAGCTCCTCGTCGTGAAGATACGGATTGTCGTAAGTTTTCCGGAGCAGTCTCAAAGTCTCAATGCGTGCCTCGGCAAGCTCTTGATGTACCCGGGCGGCTTCGGCCTCGACATCTATTCCTTGCCTGCGTCGCATCCCTGCTTCAGCCTCAGTGTAGGCCTCGCCATAGGGAACCCCATTGATGGTGCACTTCTTGAATTCCATCACGTTCTGGGTCAGGGTGCCGGTCTTGTCAGAGAAGATGTATTCGATTTGTCCCAGATCGTCCGAGATATTCCAACTCTTCGGGGTACAGGGGTAGTCGAGCCTCTCATAGTACATGTGAACGTCTGACCAGATGAAAAAAGCCTGAATCGACCGGACGATTTCCAGCGTAATGTAGAGCGAGATCGGCACCAAGTTCTGGAAAAGGATCACAGCAGCCCAGAAGGTGATGAAGCCATTCGTTGCAGGATTGCCGCCAATCGAGCCGAATTCGAAGAAGTCCAGAGAATTGCCCCCGTCAGCCCATGTGACTCCTTCGACGATACCGGCAACCAAGCACATGAAGAACAGGATGATGAAGTTGTAGATGACGTTCCAATTCAGATCCCTGGCCATACGGGCACGTTTGCTGGGTGTGATACCCGAGTTGAGCATGATCTTGGTCTCTCCCCCTGTAAAAATGACTATGCCGAGAATCCATTCCGTATTCTTCAAGCTACAACCACGCAAGAGCAGGTTGTTGATGGTGAGGGGCTCAGCCATGTCGCGGGTGTGACCAGTGGGATCCCTTGGGTCATGTTGTTGCCATCGAATGACGCCGCTGTAGGAATACAAATTTGGATTGGGCCCCTCGCTGTCGACTACAAATTCGGCGTATTCGCAGTCTTTGGCATGTTTGACTTTGCGCCCTGCTTGGACGGCTTGCCGGACCTTCAAGTTTGTCTCGCCATCCAGGTTCTTCGTCTCCACGTAACATGCGCCATCGGGATCAGAGGTGGACAAGACGACAACGTCGGCAGGAACAGGCTCGTCGTTGTAGATACGAACAAAGTCGCCAACTTTGACGTTCTTCCAGTAGTCTTTCTTGAAGCGAGCTGTGTCCGGAACATCCTTGTGGGGGTTAATGACGCTGCCGTAGTCCTTCTTCGGCGGCGCAAGGCTCCTCCTTTTTGCCGGGTCTTGTGTCCGGAACATGGAGGGCGCGTTGTCTCCGTCGGTGCGAGGCTCGTCGGCAGTCTCGTAGGACAACGCACTACTCGGAGGGCCTCCATTGGCATCTGGTGACAGGCTCGATCGGTAGCCTGGAGACGGTACGGGAGTCATGGCAATGTCGTCGCCATTCTGGCTCTGAGAAGAGTGGAAGGATTCATGTTCCGAATAGTGGGAGCTCCGGACAGTGCCCCGTGTAGCGATGGAATTACCCCTTTGCAAGCCCGGGTGGTCGCCGGCCGCATCCTTTTCCGACCGCTTGGGATGCCCCCTTCGGAGACCCTTCACCGAACGGTACGTCGAGACGACCGACCTCGTGCAAGCCTTCTTGAATCGCCTCCAAAGGGAGATATCGTCATCCGATGAATTGACATTTTCCCAGTCCACCAGTCGATAAACAGGCGAGTTGTTCAATTCGGTGTCCAGCACCGTGCGGCGCCAATCTTCGACCGCATCTTTGATAGCAGTGACCGTCAGGATGAAGATCAAGGGTACAGATCCAAGCCCCGGGTTAGAGGCGCCGAAGATGGAGAAAATCTGCAAAGGTCAGATCGGCCGTGAGCGCCCAGTCGCCAGTGAACTTACACTGAGAATAACAATGAATAGAAAGTAGATATTAGCAATATTATGGAATTGAAACCACAAGTTCTTCGGCACGAAACTGAGGGCGGTATACTTCGCGGTCCTGATTTTATTCCTCGAATATTGGGCTATGATGTGGCCGTCTTCTGATATGGCTTCGGGTGGGAGAGGTTGATTGACATAGATCTTGCGTCCCTGCGAGTCTTCGTGTGTTTGATGCTCGCCCATAGGGCTCTCATCGGTTATCAGGCCATTGTTTTTGGGCTCAGCGGGCTTCTCTTCATACGACGAGACGTGCACCTTGGGTACCCTCTGAATCAGGGATAACCGTTTCTTTGTTCCGCTCTGGCCAGGTTTCCGGGTTGTGGCCCAGCGCATTCTCTTGACTGGTTTGGAGACATTGGTATTGCCCTCGCCGCTCGTGAAGTGTATTCGCGCCATGGCGCAGGTGCGGATGCGGCTCCCAGCAACGGCTCCAATCCGTCACCACGGGGCGGGAGACGAGACTTTTGGGATGGCGGATCGACAAGAAGGTGAGAATTCGGGAGGTCGAGATCCAGATGCCGTCTGGTATTCTTGGATGTCGACGACGTTCGTCGAGACCGGTCGGTCGAAGCGAGGGTTTCGTGATCCCGCGTTATGAGGCTGGGGAATGGCCCGGAGGAGTAGGCTCACGTCAGCAATCTGAGAAAACGCGCATCATTGAAGGCGAAGTGATTGAAGGCGACAACGACAATGTCGCGCTCGAGACCGGTATGTGGAAGAATAGTGATCGAGCGTGAGAATCCGCGTGGAAGAAGATGGGCTGCGGGACGGGGCCGATTCGACTCCGTATATGCTCAGAGGGTTTCGACGCTGGAAAATGCAGGACAGGGGTCCTGATGTTTGATGGGCAACTGTTCACTCGGCCCTCTTCCGCCGTCGTCGTCGAAAAGGTGGCCGTCTGCTGTAATTCGGTGGGATAGACGGGCTGAGAGGAAGAAGCTGGAGGTTGGATGAATGAAAAGGACAGTAAGATGCCAACGCTACTTGATTCCTTGGAGCGCAGGGGCGGCAGACGTGCTTCGTTTCAAAAAGGGCGCCGCGACTCCACGAGGTCGATGCTGCGTCTTCTAAACTCCGAGCTTCACCGCGCGGACGAACCGTGAGTATCGTCCGTGACTATCAGAAATGGAAAAGGGGGGGTGATCTAGCAACCCGTTGAACATTCAATTCACGATGGCATGTAACGTCTATAATGATTTTGGGCGGTTAAGACGGCGTGCAACCCGCTTACTACGTGTCTGCCGTATAACTCGGGCTCGACTTGTGCGGTTTGTTCACGAATCTCTCATCCACAGGCATCTTTTCTTTTTGGCCTTGAGCCCGTGTTCGTACAGTTCCGGCTCTCCCGAAGCCGCCGGGAGCGAATCAGCCAACGGGCTCAGCGCGACTTGCCCACGCTCGGCGGGACGATCTAACGTCCAGGCCTCCTCCAGCCACTCTCAGCACTCCCCGGGGCTCGAGCTGACCAAGCAGACGCTGGTCCAACCAAACTCTCCGAGATCTTGTGCCCAGATAAGGCCGCATTTGCGCAACACGGGGTTTTCGTCTTTCGCCAGACCCCGAGTGCATTAATCGTTATGCAGCGGCGTCAGACGCGCCCGTCCTCGAAATGGCACTAGTGATGGGTGAGCTCCCGCTTAGGCCACCGCGCGATGAGGGAAACGTGCACAATGAATCCTCTGCATCTTACCGGATCGATGGTTCAGATGTCAGTGCTGAGGCTGAGCTCGGTCAAGGAACCTCGACCACAGGAGACTATTCGGGCGCAACAACTCCAAACACTCGCGTTCTGTCGTCTCTTCAATGTATGTTTCGCAAGGAATATCAGCCAAGTCACCTACTGCTTGAGGTGGTCAGCTCCGCGGCTGAGTCATATCCTCGCACCTTAGCTGCATAACGAGCTCCTAACTGTGGTAAACCGTGGCCAGCTCGGTCATCACACTCATCATGACAAACTTTTTCGAAAGGACAGCACTGCCGCAATTCGCAAGTGAAGTTGGCTGCGCTTGAATTGTTCTTCGTACCACGGTCTTCTCTTGTTGTGACCGTCGTGTCCGTCCTGCATTTATTGCCGTATTCTTTGACACGCTTTCTGATCCCATGATGATTCCACAACTAAGCACCATTTATCTCGTTGCCCTGCAGCTGACACGTCTTGCGAACGCGAAAAGCATGTACAGGTATATACCTTGGAAAACAGGCTGATCGTCGGATGCCCAATCTCTATTTACGGAGCAGAGGAAAAATCCGAATCAGGTCTCAAGGTACGCCCAGATTTTGACATGGGTCGGCCCGCGTCGCAGGCGAGCCTGATGTCCTTGGAGCACTGCCTGTACGAGTACAAGTACCGAATAGTAAACAAAAATTGATAGCGGAGAGTTGGAGTCTTAAGCAAAAGGTTCTTACCTCGTGATACGACCGTACTACAGTACCTGTGCTGCTGCGCTTTTAGTCGGACTTTCTCCTCCCTGTCCCGGGAGCCAAAGAATTGGTTCGTAAGGAGGCCCCCCCCCCCCCCCCCCCCCCCCCAAGACCCGTGCGTCGATGCCAAATCATGCAGTATTCAGCTGAGATGTTTTTCAAGCACTCTTGTCGAGCCTTGAAAGAAGTCGTGCCCCACGAAGCAAGATGCTGCGCTCCCTGGAGGCTGTTCTTCCAATTGGTAAAGCATGGTGGATATCCAGCCACGAGACTTCTGACAACTAAGCAGAAGTCACAGAGGAGGGTCGGGAACGGGCAAACAAACCAGGGGTAAATTTTTCGAGATAGGATTCAAGAGACTCGGGAAGATATAAATCCTATAGATCGTCCAACCTTGATGCCAGCTAACTGGGAATTCAAGCGAGCACGTCCACGAGACAGATCTGCTGTCACGTAGAGGATTGTATTAGGGCAGGGCATGACAGAAGGGGCAGGTAATAGAAAGACAGCTTCAACCGCTACATGGACTGAGTACAGTGGTGGGAATGATAGAGTTGGAGAAGTATATATATCTGAAGCGTATCTCATATACATCGAGTTAGTATGGGGATTTCACGTATCCTGACAGTTGTAGGGTTGGATCCGTCCATCTCCCGGAGATAGATCCCGAAGAGACGAATGTAAGATACGTAAGTATGTACTCCGTCCTCCGTACTACTGATGTGGCGTTCAATTGCTTGTGAAAATTGCGAGAGTCCGCGTCAGCAAAGGTCAAGGAGCCGAGGCAGTCAAGGATTTAGATTGTCAAGGAGATAGCAGCTTGGGCGAGAAAGCTGGTTTCCCCAGGGGCCATCGGTTCATCTTCCTGTGGTCATTGCTGGCGAGGAAAATCTGCTCCTGTGGCCATGCTTGAAGTGCACTCGGCATCAAAATATTTCAATTTCTCGGCCAAGGATGCAGTGCAGAAGGCACAAAATGATCTGCAGGAGGGATGCCCTTGCTTTGCGGAGCAGCGAGCCACTAGAGCGTGCAAAGGTTAGCAGCGATGTGCGTCCAAGGAATGTTCCCTGCCATCCCAAATTGCCATTTTGGCGCCCTGTTTTTTTTAGGCGCACTAGCCACAGCAACCTCCGAGCCAGCCGGATAAGGACTATCTCGCTTGCTGAGACCCTTGATGCGGAGGGCGTCAGTTCGGAGATGATCATCAACCGGCTAAACACCTGATCTATTCGGCATAAGTCACTCTTGGATGCTAAGTCGAGGCTGCTACAGAGGTCGGCGCAGTCATGAACGACACATGGTAGAGGCTGCTGTGGCGGGCTGCAACGGACAGAACATCTGCCTTCCTGCAGTGATATGCGGCCTGAACTTTTCACAATCGATATCGTGTCGGATCTTTGAAGCCCCGAAGCTACATCTGCTTTGCATATAAGGTGCACATGAACTCCACTGCAACGCATCAATGATGTTATCAGTCAACTTTTTTTGGGTGTGCCAATCAGAGTATCCACAGCAAAGCATGACGCGAGTGGCCAAATAAGCGTTGTCAAATTCGCTAGCTTGGTAAGTTGTTCATGGAAGTTCCCTCGTGTCTCAGGTCCAAGCAACCAGGGTTATGCATGTGGCGGGCGGTATGTGGCGAGATCGTGGGTTTGAGCTCAGATGCTTTCTTCTGCGATTGAAATCGGCATGGCAGGTCGAAAAGACAGATGAAACAACAATGCTGCAGACCGGAAACAAACTGCTTGAAAACCGAATCTGAGTTGCCATGCAGGCAAGTCTCAGACTGTCGGGGTGTGCAACCAGGGGTTTCGGAGACCCACTTCCTCTACACGTGTTCGCATTCTGCTGACGACGAGGGACAACCTCATCGCCGCAGCTCTTTATTGGTTTGGCTCCCGGAACACCGTCGGCTCAGACTGCTTTGAGAGCTGAACTTCTTTGTGCGGCGGAAGAATGGGGCCATGGGCACAGGTCAGGTAACGCTATGCGCGGAGTGATGGTCCCGCACGGGGGAGGTCGCTGTCGTAAGAGTCGTCAAGAACCCTCGCACGGACGATAAATTGCTGATACGACTCGGTACCTCGTACTTCTCGACTAATCCTGTAGCCGATATCAGTGGGCATACCTCGTATGAGCTAGCAAAATACCATGTTCGTAGGAGTAGAGATGGATCTTGTCTGGCGGGTTTGAAGCAGGAAGTGGATACGTGGGTTCAAAGCGACGACGACAAAAGATGTGGCGGTGACAAAGACTTGACTAGTAGGAGTAGTTTCCGGTAAGGCTTGTGTAGTATCTGGGCAGCGAGACAACGCCAGGGTGACCATTTACGTGGCCTGGATCACCAAACAAGGCACGAAAGAATTACGGGTTTCTTCCGTACCTAGTTACCCAGACGACTGGGTTGTCCCGGATCAATCCACAACGGCGTCAATAAGAGGCAACAGATGGCCGGCGCCGAGTTCGTTCTGTTCGAGAATAGTTATGGTTGCGAACTAGCAGTCAATGGCGTCCGGATATGACACCCCTGAGGGTACGTATTTCTCGAGCGACACCTTGCGCAGTCTCGAGCTCCAGGCAACGCATTAAAGGCCTCCCAGACTTATGCAGTCCGGACTCCATTATAATATTCGTGCTTGGTTAGGCGCGCTCACGGGAAGATGCGGTGGTGACAATGGAGCTTTGCACCGACTGGGACACAAGCCGGAGGATTATGAGCTGAATCTTTGCTTGTCCTATCTATACTCCGTAGCTTTTGCCAGCAGTAAGAACTTCAAAGCTTTGATTGGCAGTGGTGGCAGTAGTTAGGTTGAGCGGTACTCCGTACGACCACTTCTTTATGTGAAATCCGCGGAGGAAGGCTTAAGTGATCCGCCGGAGTGGCAGACAAGCCGAGCCAACACAACGAGTTAAGCAGCGCAGTGCCTGAATGGCGTCTCACAAGTGGTTTGACTGGGGACGGGGCCACTCGAGGAGCGCCTTTTGGATTATTTCCCAGCGGGTTCCTGGCCTATCGTTGGTGTCGTTTCGAATTGCACATCACCTAACGCACTCTACTGTGCCCACCGCCCGCTAACTGGATCCCCTGCACGCAAGTCCGAGTCTCCCTTTCATTCACGGCCATCTTGCTTTGCAGCACCGCGACCCGTCGACACCATCACTCGCTCCCTCACCAACACTTCACTTCACCTCTCCGCTGTACCACTAACTCTTGGCCTTCTTTCAACGACGTTCTTTTATCTCAGCTCGAGCAAGACAGTATGCAAATTTGATGGCATCGCCTCTGTAGCGACATTGATTCTCCCCCTGTCCTCGGCCCTGCCACGACACCTGCAACTTTGCTGGTGTGTTGAAACATCCCTCACCACCATCACCCCCGAATCAATCTCCCGCCGAAATCTGCTTCACTTTAACGTCCCTCGTTCCGACTCGATGTTGCCGTCGATCTAGTCGCCGACTCCTTCACCTCCTCACTCGCTTCATCTGTACCACAACTCACCGGAATAAAAGTTGGTGTTTGTATTGAAAATACGATCGTTCTGTTTGGAAAGGCATCACACATAATTACACCAACTTCGATCGCGACCACCTCGCACAACCGGGACGTGCCTTCTCAGGCCGCCTGGGTTTAATACTTTCGAACCAGTCTCCTTGGTACCCCCGACACACAATGGCACCTTCTCCGCCTCGATTGCGAATCCTCTCAGGTGAGCATGACATTTGCTGACCCTACCCTTCACTGCTTCAAGCAGGTACCCGCTGAGCACGATCGGGTTTTTGGCTTCTCCCCCTTCTTTGTTTCCTTTCTCTTCGCCGCCGAATCCACTTGAGATGAACCGAGAGCTAAGACGTTGCTGTATAGTGGGTGGGAATGCAGTTTCCGCCTTCCTGTCATGGCGACTACAGGCTACCAACGCCTGCGACGTGACACTGGTCTGGAAAGCGAATTACCAGACCGTTGCACAATATGGTGTCTCCTTCAAGTGAGTGTCCCGACTCGTTGAGAGTGACTGCGCCCCGCTGACTTGGCCAGGTCTCAACTCTATGGAAATGAACGATTCAAGCCCAGGTTTGGTACGTCGCGCAAAGTCTCCCCCACGAACGCAACTGACCCTTTCACAGTCGTCCAGAGCCCTGAAGACGCCGCAAACCAGCAAGCCGCCTTCGACTACGTCCTCCTCTGTGTTAAAGCCCTTCCCGACGTCTACAATCTCGCCGACATAATTCAATCGGTTGTCACTCCTCAGCATACATGTATCCTTGTCAATACCACAAACACGTTGGGGGTAGAGAAACAGCTCGAGGACCGATTTCCCACGAATGTTGTCCTTTCTCTTGTCTCGGGTGCCGATCTGACACAGCTTGGATCAAGCGAGTTTGAACACAGCGGGTCTACAGAAATCTGGGTCGGCCCAGCAAGCAAGAATTCTGCGATACCCGAGTCGATTCAAAGGGACATGTCAGAAGCTCTGGCCATGACCCTGACAACAGCCCAGGTCGACTGCAAAGTTTCTCCGAATATAAAACAGCAGCAGTTTGAAAGAATGATAGGGTTAGTACCGCCACACCACCATGTATTTTCAGAAAAGCTAACATCTGCCCAGGCCCATTGCCTTTCACCCTACAAGCGTCCTCTTTGAGACCCCGGTCCTGTCAGACCTGATTCGGTTACCCGGCGTCCACGAACTCATATCAGACGTGATTGAGGAGTTGATTGAGGCAGCCAGCGGACAAGACTGCACATTCCCGAGCGACTTCAAAGACACCACAATTCAATCAATGATAAACTCCTCGAGTCAAGACCCCAGCACCATGTATCAGGACTTCACAGCAAGGCGTCCAATGGAAGTCGAGACATACCTGGGTTCTCCGTTGGAACTAGCGAAGACCGCAGGCCTCAAAAGTCCCCGGCTCGCGACTCTGTATGCCATGCTACGACACCTGAACACTGTCAACAAAGACCGTCCCCTCGCTTCATCGGCTCCGGGAACCATGCCACAATCCCCGTCAACCATTCAACCACCCCCGCGAACCCTGTCCCTCGCGAATCCTCCTCCACCCCGACAGCCGAATGGACTTCCTAATGGGGCTCCCAGGCCAATGCGCGGACCACCCATGGGCCCTCCGATGGGCCCGCCCGGCAGACGCGGACCTCCTCCCGTCAATGGCTTCCGTGGACCACCGAACAGCTACCCGCCTCGGGGGCCTAGTCAAATGCAACGTCGACCGTCATATGATGAAACAAACCTGGACGAATTCAGTCACGTAGTCCTTTACGATGAACTGCCAGACGGTGATGTGACTGCCAACCTCCCTGAGAACGGAGGACCTTCTGCGGTCGCGCTGCGAGAACGAGAACTCATGCTACGGGAGAAAGAGCTCCAGTTGAGGCAGCAGGAAATGGCGATGAGAAGTCGGGGCGGCGGTGGCGGTGGTGGTGGTGGTAGACGACCCTCACACAACCGTCATCAAGACTTTGATGATGACGACGATGACGACGACTACTTTGATCCGATGCAAGCCCGCGGCCCCGCTATGCCGCCGATTGACCCTGACAATTTTGACATGATGAGCGTCACGTCGAGGCGGACCAAGCGGACGACCAGCCAAAACCAACTTCGAAAAGATGCCTTCGGGAATGGTGGTGGCATGCGGCCGGGCTCTTACGGACGCGCCAACCTCAGCAGGCATCGAACCAGCGCTCAGCTCATGTCCGATATGCCAATGCTGGGGGAGAACATTCTGAACAATCCAATGATGGGGTTTTCGTCCAACCGGTACGGGTCGGTAGATCGCAAAGAAATGGCTGACGAATCCCGTGCCAATTCTCTGACGGCCAGCCGTCTGCAGGAACTGGGTGGTGTCAACGGAGGGCCATACCCTACCCCACCTAGTAGGCGGACAAGTCGCTCGCCGGGCAACCCATTTGGGCCACCAGGACGAGCACCAAACCGGCCATCGCCACCAAATGATCCTTACATGCAATCAGGCCCCCGTCCCAATGGCAGACCGTCACCACCAGGAGGGATGCCAGCGCCAGTCCCGAGATACCCTCCGAGTCAAGCTAACATGATGCCTCCGCACCAGATGGAACAGGCTGGGGTGAGCAAACCTTTCCCACCACCAAAACCGCCGGTCAAAAGTCTGACTGGGAGTGCCAGTGCTAGCGCCGGTAGTGGCGACAGCGGAAGTGCCAATATCGATTCGGAACCATCGGCCCATAGCAGTACAAGCAGCTTCGCTCCTCGACAAATGCTGAGCATGCGGTAGCGAGTCCTAAGCGCGCGTTGTGACCAAGCGGCGCTGTTCTGTCGATTGTGCAGCACTTCGGCGAGCGACATGGCGAGACCTTGACCTTTCCGCACAGTATCGCATATACGATGGTTCTTACCCTATTCACATATATTTTAATGATTGGTTCACGCGATTCTTATGACGAGATGGGCTGCGACTGTCCGTCACTTCAGCAAAAAGTACCTGAGACGACTCGTTGGGGGCTGGCACACGGTTGAACGGAGATGTTGAAACATTCGACTTTTGCTCTTTCCAGTACATACAGCATTGCAGGAGAAAGGGCTTCCCTTTGCACATGATGTATTGCACCACAAAAGCGGTGCAATAGCGAGGCATGGAAAGCAACTGAAGACCATGTCAAGGCTTGTCGTGTCTCTCCATTATGCTTGGGTTGGAGAGGAATTTTTGTATTGCATACATTGGGAAGATACACTTTTCAGGCACGAACACGATGGGACCGAAAATGAATAATCAAACTATGCTAGATTCTGCTTCTCACATCAGGAGCCGGACTGGGGGGTGGGAGGCAAACAGACAACAAGGGGTTGCAGCAGGATCGCAACCAGGGCAGGAGTGACGGCAAGCAGGTAATAACCAGAGGCAAGCACAGATCAGCGGAAGGACCCATAGTGAAGTGACAACCAATCTGTACATCAAGCACTGTCTACTGCCTCTCTTCTGCGACGACATTCCTAGAGTGGGCTTGAGCCGCTCTGTCACGCTCGATTCAGAGGGCAGCTGACCACAAGCAGGTTGGCCGAAGGACAGCTTTAAGCCGCCGCAGGGCCGGACTCGAGGTGGACACAGTGGGCCACTTCCCTCACGCTCCGTGCCACCTGCTGGGGAGGTAGAACGTTCGCACCTGCCGGCAACCACATGGACTTTGCCCTTGTAGTTGGCGCCTCTGGTCACGTGAAATCACGTGCCCAGTGCTTGGCAAATTCCCTTGTCGTCATGTTTGCCGCAACAAATAATTACCTAGGTACGAAGGACGTCTACGATTGACCACTGTTAGTTCAGCGCTTCTTCTACCTGGCCTATTCGAGACTTGCGCTGCTACAGTCGTCGTGCGACCGACACCTGAGCACGTCAGACGCTTGGGTGAGGGTCGCAGCCTGGCGAGACCGGGATGCCCGTTTGTGTACAGCCCATGCCTGCATCAATTTGTTGCTTTGGTGACTGCAGAGTCTGAACTACGAGATTGGTTCAACTTGCTGCAGGCGAGCTTCCCAGTTGGCATTGTGATGCTAGCCGACATACCGCAGATGCACGTTTTGTGCTCATGAAACCAACAGATGAATCCAACCGAAAGTCACAACTGCGGTAACACCCCACGTATTGTCGGACGACCCAGCTCGGCATGATGATGGTGAAGGTGCGTGAGTTGCTGGTGTTTCACGTATCTGAAACCACAGACGATCACTGCTCCACGTGTTGCCACACTAGGTGGATGCTGCACTGCGGACAGCCACGTGCATCGGGGCTCTGAGGGCTCTGTATTGGATTGACTTCGGTGACAGGTGTATTCCTTGCGACTATGATATCTTGATGCAGATTTATCGTTCACCAAGCTTGCCCTTCGACATAACCAGAAATGCGGCCATCCGGATGCGTCCATTTCACTACGATACCCGTGTGAGGTTGTAGCCTGTTTCAACCCATCAACGCGGAGACCGGCCTTTATTGGAGGGGAGCGCTGTTGCTTTTACGACCATGTCACGGCGGCTTCCCACAAGGTTGCCTTCGATAAAACGTGGATCTCTCGAACCACGCCAACTTCGTGTACTAGCACCACCAGTAAAGCTTGTGCGAGCGGCACCGTAGGCATCTGAACCGGCGAGACTGATTCGAGTAAGTCGGTGTGCAATATCCTGGATCTAACTCGATCAAGTGACGACCAAGCACTAGGATACGTCAAACCACGACTTGATGAAATCCTCTGCTATGCTGCCTCCTCACTTCCCTCCCTCGCTTGGTGGTCAGGTGGCTGAATGTGGTCAACAGTTGGGATCTGGAGCATCTAGTTACCTCGCTCTCGCGGATTGCACCAATTGCGCTGCTTCGTGGAGTCGCGCCAATGTTGTTAAGCTAACGATCCGACCTCCTGCGATCTAGATCTCCTTATTATGAAGGGGAGGACTCCTGTTCTCCCGGTGACGTCTACAACCACATGCCTCGAACGGATGTCCTATCAAGTTCTCATATCACACTCGAGAGCACCTCTGGCTCGATTTCCGTCTCCCGAGTTCTGCCGCTAAGTGGTACTGTTCTGTTCATTCATGATCAGTCTTTCTCCACTTGAAAGGGACCAGTGTTGCACAGTCGACATGCTTCGAGCCGACAAGTTCCAGATACGACGCAGCCCATACACCCGGTCTGCGACGTTCTGCAGTACTGAACGTGTGAACGATCCCCGTGGGCCGGCTTGCAACGTTCGAGAGCACACGGCGTGTACAAGCGCAGGCGCACACTGAGTCCAGGCATGGCACCGAGACGCGCTATTGGGCGCTCTCATGGCGTGCTCAACTCTATGCGGATGAAGCATTTGGCAAGCACCACCTCAGACGATTATTAATACGGTAATTCGTTCCGCATGTCCATGTACCCCTCCAATATACGAAGCACGAGAAATTGATGGGAACCGCACTACCGCAACAGGCAAAGTTTACCTTCTCTTTCGGGCCATGGATACCCCACAGACAGCTCTAGCGAAGGAGTTTCACATTTTATTGGCAGCCTTGTCATGTCGACACACCCCCCACAGCCCGATATCGAGCGGTTCGAAGCGCGGCGTCCTGTGCAGATGCCACCAAAGTGACCACTCCGGTGACTAAGCAACGCAAGGGACGCTACAACAGCATAGTCACTGGCAGTACGAGCCTGTAACTCGTCTTTCCTGACTCAGACTACTGTAGAGAGGAAGCGAAGATAGGATTCTGCTGCGATAGTGGATGGCTTGACTTGGAGTCCAGCGTCCACACCAGAGTCATCCTAACCCCTAGGGAAGATCCTTATGGAATTCGTCAGTCAGCACTACTTGTTCAACGCCGAAGCCCAGACTGGGATCGGGATCCGCGGCGATGATCGGGTCAATCGAAGGAGAGCAAGGACTTTTGCCTGGTCCCCGTCCAAATGATATCCCACATTAAACGCCGAACCGGCCGTCAAAGAACCTTTTGGCGACCCTTGCAGAGTTCCATTTGGGCAAATCTCCACTTTTTGTCAACAGTCTACGCAATGCCTCGTGCTCCTGATGGTCCCGCCAACATTCTAGACGATTCGCTAAAATATTATATTCATAAGGATTTGGTTCATCGCCAAATCCTTGGCTGCGATCCGCAACCGGCATGATGGACTCTCAACATCGACTTCAGATCGACACATACGAGTCGTGGCCCGTTCTCCCTTATGACTTGGGCCATCCTGACCCAACAGATGCCGCAAGCACTGGTTTGGGCCCCGTCGTTGACATGTACAGCGACACATCGACGGTACTCACATATGGAGACTTTGTGCCTTTCGACCCTGACAAAATGGAGAAATTTCTCATCGATGTGGTAATTTCCCTAGACCACCCCCAGACACTCCCAGGCTGATGGTTGCTTCCGAGGTTGAGTCAAATCACGAGAGGAGCACCCCTTCGAGTTCGGCCGTCTTCCATGGTAGGATGGACCCGAGTGGCACCCTAACACCTATCGCGAAAAGAGGACCAAAGACCGCATCGGATCGTGGTTCGCCTCTGCCAGACATGATGATGGACATTTCAGGAGAAGTACGCCAGCAGCAGGACGCCTACTAATCCCATCCATTAACATCCTCTCTAGCGTCGACGTGCTCAAAACCGTGCTGCTCAGCGCGCACACCGAGAACGACAGAAACGATATGTTGCTCAACTAGAGAAGAGGTTCTTTGCCCTCCAAGCGAACTACAACCATTTGGACGAGAAATACAAGGCCGTGCAGAGGGAGTACGAGGCATTGATCAGCTTCGTGCAGTCTCAACAGACGCCGGTAGACTCGCCCCTCCTAAGAACAAGCGCGGAACCCGTACTTGCCTTTTCTTCACCGGACCTGCAACCACTCAGTGAGTTCTCACTTTGCGAGCAAGAGCTCGATCGCGTGCTGGCATTTAGGGTTGACGAAACACCTTCGCCAAAACTGCGAGGCCCTTGAAGAGACGGTTACATCGTATTCGGCCGCATTCGGACCTGTTCTCCATGCTCGATCGACTGCTGGCATAAGCCTACGAAGTGCAGCCAACACTACGTTGTGCATTCACCTATTCCAGGGGGACTGTTGCGAACTGCGACAACTGACTGCATTACGCATTCACCGACTGCAGGAGGACTATTGGACGGAGGTAGTTTCGGTTACTCGAACAGATAGCTGCAACTAGCCGCGGACCCTGCATATCCATTTGAGATCTGTGGCGCTGACTCTGATGTCTGACATGGCGTCAGGACCCTGATTGCATGATGGTTTGCACAAACGGGAACTGACTATGCCGCATCGACCACCTGAAGAGGAGGCTATGCGGACTAAGGACTAGGCATTACCATCGAAACATGTACCTCTTGGGAATCCCCGAGGACTACTACCCCATCTGGAAGGACCTGGGGAGATCTCAACGCTTCATCAGCATGCATCCGACGACAACAATATGTTGAGGCACATGAAAAGGGACTCACCAGAGCCAGGTCCGTGTGTTGAAGCTCGGTATGCCATTCGACCGGTGTCATCACCATCCCAGCATCCCCGGCCGTACCCTGTTCTCATCTCAAGTAGCTGTCCACAACGAGATGTGCCATCCACCTGTGCGACATGTGCTACGACTGGGCTCCACAACGCCGGCTACACGGGCAAGCGAAATATACAGAAATGTCCAAAGGATCAGTCCTATGCTGGCTCAATCATTATGCAGGGTCCAGCCACGATATGACGGGGACTAGACGGCACACGCGATCTTGGATGTCGAACGTGGTCGGCGTCTGGGCTCTTGGCCCACGGGCCTGGGAACGGTCACCGGCAAGCATAGCGTCTTCCTACCCCAACGTCGCCTCATGCTTTCCGTGAGCACATACCGAGGTCTTACGATGGTGCCCTCCTCGACTGGAACAGTACATACCCGTCTAGCCTGACGTCCGAGCTAGCTTCGCTTACCAAGTCAACTCTGCGCAACGATGATTCGCCGCCGAGGCATTGACTGTCAATGGCCGATGGCCACCCGTGCACCGCAACCTGAATGGAACCAGCAACAGGGAACCCTCCTCCAGCAAACCGAGGTAGAGATGACTTCCAAGAGGTCGTTTTTACCAGCCCCGGGAGAACGCGAGCGGGACAGCCACGAAGATAAACCGCCGCACGTACGAGCACGGAGTAGAGTAGTCTTGCCGACGTGTGCTGTACAACATGTAGTTTTACCTATGTCGCGGTCAAGGTGAAGGAGAAGGAGATCGGGAGCCCGATCTGGCGTGCCACGAATTCCTGACACACACACACACACACACACACACACACACACACACACACACACACACGTAGATATAGAGCCCTTGTTATCATCTCGATCTCCGTCTCCTATATACATATATTGTATCTAGCTGGACTGGCTGGTCCCGAGTGTCCCAACGCCCATGTTGTACTCGTACCTCGTACTTGGTCGTGCTCTGATTCATGGGACCGGTTTGGCTTCTAACTTCGGACTCTTGGCTTCTGCTTTTTGACTCGTGTGGTCTACTGTCGGGGCTATTCCTCTGTTGGAAGCACTCATTTAGAGCATTCATTCAATCCATCACCCTGATATTGGTTTGGTCGGGTCCGGTCTCGGTCCGGTATCACCATCATGCCGTATTCAGGTAGTCTGTCGGGGTGAATGGAGGGCTTTTCTCTCGCCCACCCAGGTCGGTGAGGACCAAGTCAGAGGTATCGACGGGAATATCAGCATCAGTATCGGCAATGGTACAATTCATTGACGATATAATATAGGATATGGTACATCATGTCTAGCTGGCGTAAGGAACTGGTCATGTCATCCAGCGTTGGTCTACAATAGGAGCCTTACCTTCATTTCTGACTTCAACGCCCCTCTCGACCCGATAACCAACCTGGGAGAGTTGCAATATAGTCCATCTCTTTCCTGAAGTCCTGCTTTAGGTTGAATGCTCCCACCATCGTTTCATCTGCCCCCTCAGCCAACGCTGGTTATCCCCTCCTCAAGAACCCACCCAACCCCACCTGACTCTGCATACTCAGCAAACTATCCGCGCGTTGAAAGACATCTCCCTTGAAGAAACTATCTCCATACGCTGAGGCCGGCGTGCTCGGGATCATTGTGGCCGTCGTTGGCGTGGGCAGGGCTGAGGAAAAGGAGGACGCAGAAGTCGGCGTGGGCAGGGCTGATGAACTACCTCCCGCTGGGTTGGTGGTAGGGAGTGTAGCCTGAGCAGCAGGGCCAAGGGCCGCGGAGAGTGGTGTCGCCGGGAGAGGGACGGAGACAGGGCTGATCCCGTTGACAGCTGCACCGCTAGCAACGGTTGTCGATGATGCAGAGGGGATGACCATGCCGTTGAGCATCTTTGTCGCCATGTTGGGGCCGTTGCTACCAGCTGGCCCGGGCACAGGTGGTACGGGGACGAGCGGTGGCGGAAACGGGCTCTGCAGCGGATAGTTTGAGATTGTGGAAGCTGCAGAATTGAGCGGGTAGACCGACCCATTAGCGCCATTGCTCATATTCGTGCCCATGACGCCGTGATATCCATTGCCGTTCACCACGCCGCTGGGCGGATGACCAGAGTTTGATGCGCTGAAGACACTCGGCGGCGGCATTGCCGCAGCCGCACTGTCTGTCAAATACCTCCAGGGACTCGTCTCTATCAAGCGCCCCGCCTCACGACTGGCCTTCTGCACAGGCCTGAGCATGGTAATCAGCTCCTGTGACAGGAGTCTCAACGACTTGGCAATTCGCATTTCCGTCAAAAGTTCGATGAAGCTCATGAGGAAATTCTTGCACAAGAGCCACAGCGAAGGATCGTTTCGACCACTGCCCGCAACCACATGGAAGCTGGGATCCTTGAGACGCATGTTGACCAGTCTAATCTGTAGGGCTTCACTGACGTCGATACACAATTTGCAGCGATAGACAAGGGTCGACCAGAGATCGTGCACCGCCTTGGGCTGTCGGTTCTCCTCCGCCGCCTCGAGACAGCGCAGGAATTGTGCTTTGGCGACTGGGATAGTATGTAGCGCAGCATCATACGCCCTTGTGAGAGCGAGGAAAATCTGCTCGAAAACAGCTTCTTCTTGCGAATCGGTCATGCCTGTGGATGGATTGACTCGGGCGACATAAGAGTTCGCCGGCGGCAGACTGAAAACCTCGGCCGATCGAGGAGTGCTCGCCACAGAGGACGAACCGGGTCCGTGGATCATCCCTGCAGTCCGCGAACTCGATCGTGATCTTAACCCAGAACTCGAGGTCGAGTTCAGGGTCCCACTGTTTGAAAAGGTCGAAGACGTGCTGGTCAGAGTACCTCCATTCAAAGTAGTTCCAGTCAAGTGGATAGGCGTCGGAAGTGCAGGTTGTACAGGAGCCGGTTGATAAGCCGGGATATTTTCGATCGCGGGATGTTGAATGGCCGTGTCACTCCGGAATCTCCCAGCTTGTCTGGAAGCCATGTTTCTCTCTCGGGACGGAGTCACGGATCTTACCAGCTGCGAAGGACTGGTATATTCCTCGGGGATTGTCTGGATGGGATGCGCATTTCCACTTGACATTTGTCTTCTATGACCGAGACCTTGCGTGACTCTGACATCTGCCCCGAAGCCCTCAATCGCGTTCCTGACTTCAATCATGCTTCCGTACAGTAGCAGCATGAGTGTCCGGACGTATCGAGCATCAGTCCCGGCGACGATTTTCTTGACGTTATCCTGCAGCTGTGCGGTTACGTGGGTATAGGCCATGATACAGGTAGCACAATCCCTGCGGACGGTGTCCTCTATCTTTTCGACTGCATCATGATCTGCGGTGTCCAACATGTCAGCTTGTTCCAAGGCTTCATTCAGTCGGTCGACATGCGTCGACGCATTGAAAAAGGTGAATTCCAGCGTACTCCTCCGTACGTCCTTCCCTCGGATGGCGGCAATGAGACCGGAGATTTGTGGATGGATCTGGTAAAGAGCATACAGGATACCTTTGGCACCTTCGATGACGGGGTTGTGCCATTCGGGCTCAACCTTGTGCTCAGGCAAACTTGACAGCCGTTTCACAAAGGCGAGCCTGTGTCTCCTTTGGTCGCGCGGACTACTGGGACTCGACGAGCTGTTGCCACCAGGGGAAGACAATGCACCGTTCCTTTTCAAAACGGAGCCGTGACTGAATCCTCGGAAGTGACTGTTCCGATTGACCTTGAGTTCGTCAATACTGTCCAATTCCGGCTTATCCTTTCGGAGCATGCCCATTCTCTTTTGTCGAGCCGCGGCAGATGCTTGCAAGACGCTCTCGCTGTTGCTCCGGTTTCTTTCGTTGTTCTGACTGATCAGAGGTGCTATCCCGGGCCGTCGGAGCGCGATGGATTGTGCTCCAGACCCCATACGAAAGTGCGAGCGAGTTGGTACTGGCGGTGGATTGGCAATCATCTGGATAGGCGATGACTTGTTGCCCTCTGATGCAGGCTCGACGCTGTTAGTGCTCGGTATGACGGGAAATCTGCTGCTGAGAGACCGTTTGAGAGGTTTTGGCGTCGTCTCCATTGGACTCTCGTCGACTTGCAGAGATCCCTCCACATCTACAGGTGTGGCGATAGGATGCGATTCCCTTAGATAGCGTTTGATCTCGCGGGTGATGGCGGTCTCCCTCTCGTGGTCTGTCATTTCCGAGAATGAGACTTCGGACTCCTTCGCTTCAACAATCTTCTTCAACTTGAAGCGCAGAGGGTTCTCAGCGATCTTCAATATCTGGAGCTTGGTCATTTCGCACAGCTCGGTCGGCAAATCTTCCACCCGGTTGTGCACGACTGAGAAGACGCGCAAGGACTTGAGATTCTTGATGTCGCCGGATATCTTGCGGACCTTGTTCCGACTAATGTCCAGAATCTCCAATTGATTGAGTTTGTATACTCCGCGCGGGATCTCCCTAAACACATTCGATCGTATATTGAGATATCTCAGGTGCGAGCACTCGGAGAATCGCAGGGGGATGTGCCAGATCTGATTGTGCGATAACGAGAGCCTTTCCACCTCGGTCTTGATCAGATCGACGACGCTCTCTGGTAATCTTGCGATATTGGAGTGGCCCAGGTCCAGGGTGAGCTTTGGCTTGACTACCTCACTGACCGCCTCACTCCCAGCGAGGGCATGCTCCGTGTCTTGTCTGGCGTCGGCGACTTTCCTCCTGAATAGCTCGGTGGTGTCCTCGAGTGACAACAGAAGTGGCTCGCGACTGGTAGTAATCTGCGTGGTAGGCTTCTCGTCCATCTGAGGAAGAGAGTCATCCATGTTCGAAGCGGAGCCTTCTCTTTCTCCAGTCAACCTGGTATTTTCGCCGGCTGTCCGAGGTCGATCATTGTTTTCGTTTCGAAATGGGCGGCCTGGCCGGGAGGCGTCTTCCGGACGTAGCATGGTGCGCGTGGGAGGGTTGATGATGAGAGCGAGATCGGGCTCCATGATTTGGGACAAATTGGTATCTCTGAACCCGAGAGCAGAAGAAGTATCAATGGCCAGCATCGGGAATGAGACTTATGCGGTAGGATTGCGACCTGCGCATCCACAGCATCGTCGATGGAATTGTGGTGGAGGAAAAGGAGAAGGGGACGGCGTGCCAGTCCACCATGCAGTTGTCAGGTGTGAAATTCCCCCGCACCCTGGATTCTATTGCAGCCTGGATTCTATTTCGTGACGCTCGGACGTGGCCAGTCGCGTATTGCGGGCTATCGCCGGGTCTTGTGATCGGTCTGCATGGTCATGAGGCGAGGGGTGAGTGAGGTGAGGTGTAGGACAAAGGGATCGCGACCGTCAATTGCAGAGGGAGGGCAACCGGTGTGCCACCGAAGCCTGTTGAAGCGGTATGATGTGACGGGATTGTGATGAGTAACGGCTTGTTGCCGCCTCTCGCTCCTCCAGTGTGTCGGTGTGCTCAAATCAGTTGTCCCTCGTCGATGCTTTGGCGCCGCGTCTGATGAAGTTTGGGCACAGGTGACGAAAGAGGTTAGCGTCCAGGAACCGGACCAGGAACAGGCAAGGCTCCGTCGTTCCTGCAGCGTGACAGCGCGAGGCTGACAAGGCAAGACAAGGCTACATGTGTTGGCACTTACATATGAGGTCTTGGTGTTCCTATGTGCCCAAGTCTCCTGTGCTGATCCTTGGCCGAATTCTTGTTACGAAGCGTCCTCCACCAGCCTCGTCTCCGTCCCATAGCCATGCAGTCCGCCATCTAAGATCCACTGCTCATTGTCCTCATTGTCATCCTGCACTCGTCGCCAGACGCTCTTTCTCTCCACCCCAAGGCCTTTCCCTTTGTCCGTTTCGACACTCTTAGGCGCCTTCCATACTGGCCGTATCAGCTTCCCGGTAGCCAGGAGGGGGTTATTGCTAAATGCGCCTTTCTTCCCATCCGAGTTCACAATCAAATGCTGATCTTCCGCATCTTCATCGTCGTCTTGACCTGCTTGCTCTTCTACAAGAGGAGCCGCCTTCTCCTGCCCATAAGACTTCACCAGCTTCCCATTCTTGATGCTCATGCTCATCACCGTCCGCTTCTTCTCCCACTCTGGTCGGTTTGCCTCCTCCAGCTCGCGGAGGTACTTCTGTTGCTTCTTCAGTGCCGCAGCTCGCTGGACGGGGCTCATCCACTGCGTTGTTCCAGGAGTTAGCGTAGCATCGTAGTCGGCAGCTTCATCGTGCACCCGGGTCCGTTGAGCGTTTTCGCGCTGGAATGCCAGGAGTTTGTCTCGATGGGCTCGTGCCCGGGCCGCCGCAGACGACGCTTCGTCTCCCGAGGCGCTGTCCGGCGTTGAGCCACCGAAGATTGGTGTGCCACGTCCGGATTGCGATTGGCCTGCATTGTGAACAGCCATCTTCTCAATCCCACGTTCTTCCTTGAGCGCCTTGATCATGCCGTTGACCTGCTCTTTGGTCAGGATCGGTGAATCACAGAATGAGCACGGCTGCAGTCCCTCAAGCGCGCAGATGATCTTGCCGCAGTTGAGACAATTCGGTGCCGTGGCAAAGAGCGGATGTATCGAAGCATTGCAGGGACATTTTCTCCTCTCTTTGGATAGTGTTGGATTCGTAGAGAGCTCGAGTGCTGCAATAGCTGCTGTCAAGTCTGCCACATTTGAGGTGGTCGTCGTGGCACTGTTCCTCTGCGGCGTGGAAGTGCCAGACTGTGGCTGTGAGAGGCCGCCGTGTGCCGGCCGTTTGGCTTGTTTCGACTTCACATTCGCGAACCCGAAATCAGAGATCAGGTTCCCGGCCGCTGATGGAGGGAGCTTCTGCGATTTCTTTGCAGGGGAGGCATCTCGAGAGGTGGTGGAAGAGCGAGGGGTCAACCCGCCTGTGCTGTGTTGAGGAACTTGAAGCGCCTCCGGAGTTGAGGACATCACACTAGCATTCTGATCTCGAGAAGCGGGTCGTCTGCCAGGGGAGCCAAAGTCATTGTCGGTGTTGTAATGCTTGGTGTAACCGCCTTCGACATCACCGTAGCCTTCTGGACGGCGCGCTGGGCCCGGAGCATGGAGAGGCGCTTTCGCTTTCTTAGTGGCCTTCTTTTGCGGCTTGGGCACTCCGGGCTCCCCAGTGGTTGATGTGTAAGGCTTCCCGTTGCCACGTCGCGAATTGAACGACGAAATAAATTCCAGCGCCTGCGGGGAGTCGCCGAGTAAATTCTTCAGATGTTCGGCGGCGGCATCCTTCGATAACGTGGACGAGTATGCGATCACTTCTTTGAGCGACTCATCATCGAGTGGCAGCAAAAGCTGGAGACGCGGTAGTGCCCAACTCTGTAAGTCGCCACTCATGTTGGCTTGTACTGAGATCTGAAACTCTGCGAGCGGGTTTGCAGCCTGTTCTCTGTTCTTGCTACACGGAGCGACAAGGTACGATTTGGGTGAGACTCGATTTTGATCCGGTTGATGAAGCCGAGGGTCGAGTATCGCCCAGTGAAGATTGGTGAGATTAAGTTCGGATGTGGTGGACCTTTGCAATCGAGACAAAACCCTGGCCCGGCCGTCACCCGTTAATTATCTAGTGGAATCACTGCAACCATCTCGAGAAAACATCTGACGATTGAATGTGTGATACTTTACAATCATTACTATAAGGCTAGTATCGTGCTCGGTCGTCGAATCAGCACCTGAAGGAGGTAGAAGTCGCCTGCATGGTCCTCGTGTGCCGCTTGCTGAATGCCCTTACCATTCACTACAATGGCTGGTCTGCGTTGTGAGCGACCAGGGCAATAAGGGCAGCTCCGAGACCACTGCCATCCTTCGCCAATCCAATCCTGATCCGTTTCTCCTCTTCACCGATGCCTTCAATCTCTCTGAATGCTTCTCGGATGTACTCTTCGAAACCAGGGTAGTATTCGACCAGACTTCCATCCACCCCGATGTCCACAGTTTCATCTTCTTGTAATTTGTTCGTCGACAGCACCACACCACCAAGGGCAACTGCAGCGAGTCTTGCTGCGCGCTTCCCGACCGCATGCACCAGCATCTTCACCGCCACACAATCCTCGGTGGAAGCAGCCTCAACTTTGAGCTCTTTCTCCAGCACCTGCTTGGTAATGCGCAGATGATCCGAGTGGTCTTCCTCGACAATTGAGAGGAACGACGTGTCAATCCCCCACTGCTTAAATAGAGGACTGTCGTCAGCAACCGTTGTGGTACTTCTAATATCGTTGGTATGCGACGATTCGTCTTTGAACAACGCCACCCCCGCGTCTGGATGTTGGTACAGACTCAACAGAGCTCGCCGCAGGATCTCACCCAGAAACATGCCGGATACCCGCTTCTCGAACATCTGAATGCCTGGATTCACCGACTCCTTGTCGAGGTCAACGTCATACTGAGTATTGGGAAGGACTTTGAGGGCGTTGTCGAAACTACCCCATTCCGTGTTGATGACCATGAGCCCCGTCGACGCGTCGTAGTTTGCTGCACCCCCAGAAGCCTCATCGATCTCCTTCATCTTCTTCACCCTGTCCAACTTCTCAACGTATGCGCCATTGGTTCCAGTGCCGAAGATGGCGCCAATCAGCGTACTGGTCTTACCGGGCGAGGTATACGATCTTGCCATGAGGGTGCCGACTGTATCATTGACCAGAGCGGCAACTCTCACAGGGAGCCCAAGAGAATCTATCTCTTTCTGCAGCAGCTCGCAAACGTCCTCGCCCACGGCTTCATCGATGTTGAAGCCCTTTGTCCAGCGCATCAATCGGCCCTTGTTGATGCCGACTTGGTTGACAGGGAAGCTGAAGGTAAAGCCCAGGTCAAAGAAGTCCACCTCGCCAGGCTGCTCCTTGTGCTTCTCAAAGTGGTCCACATGGTGTACCTTGAGAAAGGCCTCTATTTGTTTTGCCAGGAACGAGAAGAGTTCGTGGGAGGTCTTGGCTTCCATCAGAGCCCGAGGGACAGGGACTTTCGACTGCTGTAACGAGAACGACTGATTCCCGTGCAGGGTGATGGAGCATACCCGGAAGTTGGTGCCGCCTAGGTCGACGGCCAGATACACACCCTGCAGGTATTAGCTCAGTTGCAGTGTGGCTTCTTTTCCTACCTTCTCGGTGCCATTGGGAACGGACGTGACGTAGGTAGGGATCTGACTTATGGACGTCCCCTGCCTTTCCAGACCCTCCTCCATCTCCCGAATGAACTCTTTCACACCCTTGTTCAAATCTTCTGCAGAGTACTCGAACTGCGCAATCATGCGCTTGGCCTCTGCTTCGAGGGCCATGTTGGTCAAGGCGTGTGTAACGGGAAGGTCTGAGGAGAACGGAGACTTCGGTCTGCACTGGGTGCCGGGCTCGAGGAGATCAAAGTACGCCTCTTGTCGGTACACACTGTCACCAAAGGGGTCGAGAGGATTCCGTGTCGGCTCGGGGGAAGGGGAGGGCGTGAACGAGCGCGGCTGGAGGTCTCGTGCGCCGAAGAACTGAGTGAGTAGGACAAGGACAAGGATCGCACCTGAGACAGAGTAGAAGACTGGGATGCCCGACTGGGATTTCAGCTTGCCTTGCGCTTTGTATTGCTGAGTACCAGGTATCCAACTAAGACTGTGTTGCCATAAGGTCAAGTGCTGATCATCTTGTACTTGACTCTGACCAGGCGGAGCAGCAGCCAGCTTTCTTGAAACTGGGTTTGGCATGAATGACACAAGAAACAAAAGTGAGGGGCAGCTACCACGGCGAACAAGAAAGCTCAGGCTGTCAAAGAGGGGTCAACCATTGGTGGTGCTTGGACATGGACGAATCTAGGTTAAGGTAACGTCGTATTAAGCGGAGTGGTGCTGCAGCTCGTGTGCAAAGTGTCCCTGGATGGAACTCATAGGGGCAGTGGGTGCCATGGCATGAACTGTTGAGGAGGAATTGGCGGTTGATGATGTCGTCTGCCAGATTTTGGCGGGGTTCCTAACCAGCTGGAGCTTAGGGGCCGGGATGCCCGTGCCCGGGCTGCCATGTGCCTGGGTCGAGGAGCATTCGATGCTATAGGCGGAGGTCAAGGCCAATGCACTTTTGGGGCCCAGATGGCCGATTGAATTCAAGCGATGTTCAGGGTGTGGCGGCGATCATCTCACAATGTTCTCGTGATTAAGGTATACTATGTACAGACACGCGAGAACTTTCGCCTGATCACCATTATTGATATTAGTACATGCAGTTCCTTCACCTGCATTCCCAAGATCCCAACCTTTTTGGCCGATGCTTTCATTCTGAGTTCCCGACCCGTTCGTTTTGGTTCATTTTGCCCATACCTGCTGGATTGTCCCCATACCGCTGCAAAGAAATCCATAATGTTAAGTCGCTCAAAATTCCTCCCCCGGTCGCCATGTGCCTGGGTCTGCCCTGAACGCCGATAGAATGAGGCGTCGCCTCAGTCTAGAAAAGCATGTCCCCGGAATCATCGTTACTGGCCTCTCTGTCCATCATCTCGTAGTCGTCCATGGTTTTCCTTCTCTTCACCTCCATTGCCCTCTGGTCGAGCTTTGACCCATCCAGTCCCGGTGCCTGAGGCGTATTCTGCCGGCCTCCCCATGTAAATCTTTTGATCAGGCTTGACCGCCGTTTCGGATCCGCACTCGATCGCCCAACATACCCCGAGGATGATGGGGATCGTGGAGGCCCAAAGTATGACCGTCTTTCTGAATTGGGTGTCATTGGAGAGTTGGCTTTATCCCGAGGAGATTGGTTGTATGTGGTTTCTTGCAGCATCGGGTCTTCATTACTGCTGGAGCTGAGGTCACTGGGGTCCAGGTCCCATCTCGAACTGAATAATTTCATGTCTGGGTCTGTCGCGAACAATGTTTTCATATCGGTGATGTCCTCTTCGCCCCGAGGTGCCACACTTGCACGCCGCTTCCACATATGCCACAATAAATGGTCGTTCCCAATTACCTCCGCCAAAGAGCCGCTCGAACCTTCCCGAGTCTGGCGTGTTGACATCGGTGATACACTGGCTGGAAGACGCTCCTCTCCAGGGTCGTGTTGTAGGTCCAGACAGTCGTGTACCCTTGCCTTTTCGCTGGGACAGAGAGAAATTAAGCAGGCGTCGTCGAGATGTGAGTTTCTATATTGCTCCTCTTCGAGGGGTAGGTCGCTTGCATCACTCGTATCTGACCACCACCCGAGGTCGGGCCTCTCATATAAACTGTGCCTTTTCCGAGCCGAGCGTTGTAGGTCCACTTCGTCGTGTTGGTGCTGTTGCTGCCTCAGCGGATGCATGCGGATGACATTCTGAGTAAGCCAGCTCGTCCCACCAATAGCCTGGGGCTGCCCAATTATGCGGCCATCTTTCATAGGTCTTTCGCACGGGAGGAGCATTGACACATCACTCATCTGTGACACGCTTTTCGAGTACTTTCTGCTTTCGTGCTGTAGTGGACTCGTGGCTGCCTCTCCTTCAAAAGGGAAACCGTAGATTTCAACCACTCTTTGCACACCGTTTCCATCATGCAAGCCTTCCCTAGGCAGCCTATCACCGCCTTTGACAGCTGCCGCTGTTACCACCGGGATGGCATTCCAGGGGATATTAGCCTGGTGATCGAGATCAAGGTGAAAATCCAACAGGTCATCTTCGCCAATAGCCTCACACGACCCAGATTCGGATTGTAGGCAAGCTTCATCTTGAGGTTCAACATGTGACGATCGGCTAAAAACATGGGGGAAAATCAACATGGAATCAGATACTCTGACTCTGTCTGACCACTTTAAGGGATGCAGCCTTCGAGAAGACTCGTGATTCCGCACGCCATTTCTGAGGAGATGCCACAGGTGTGTCTGGAGCCCTTCTGGGCCTTGTCCCGGTATTCCATTGCTGTAAGGTCCCTGGTAAGATGGGTCGCTGCCTGATTTGGATGATGATGCCAAGGTGACAAAATTCTGTAACAGTCTGGATATACCTGGAATGAATTGGCTTTGCTCCTTCAACCTTTGAAGGTAGTTTAGTGCAAATGTAGTAGGTGCAACGTCGCAGAGATGATATCCGTCCTGATCCATCAAGCACTGGACGCCTGCCCCCGGGCGGATAGGCTTGGGGCATATGCTGGTGCGGAAGCCCACGTCGAGTAAAGCAGAGAACACATCCTCGTCCAATAGCGTCTGATCGGGTATTCGCTGCTTTAGGTGAACCCGATTACTCGATTGGAAATGCATGGCTGTGGAATGCGCAGTTGGGCCTGCTGGACGCTGAAAGTCTGACAGCTCGTCTCCTGTCACGCTACTGGACTGAGGTTTTCCAACAGGGTCACCGCTGCCAAAGCTTTGCAGGTGGCAACGGATGTGCTCCTGCACCAACTTCGACGTCCCCTCTCTTGGGACCGCATCTAGGCGGCGGTCTCCGGTGAAGTGGAGGCTTACTTGCACGGACTGCAGATTCCAGGAAAGGGTTCCAGCTGGACACCACGACTGGGTGTCAATGTCTCGGTGGCTCTAAATCCCATCAGTGTTGACTCACAAGAGGACGGTGACGTACATGAATTTCGAAGTCCACCTTCAGACAACGCTCGCCCCCATGGCGTTCAAGTCTCTGACGTTCTACCTGAGAAGCATCGTAGCCAAGCTGCGCCCACAGCTATTGTGGATGGGTGAGGACTAGAAACGCTCAGGACACTGTTAGGCTTACCTCAGCACCCTCAATGAGATCTGTAATGATTGAGTCAACATCCTGTGAGAAGATTGGTGTAAGATCTACATCATCAGCAACACGGAGTTGAAGGGACAGACGGAACGCTCTTGCTCTCGGAAGCCACAAACGGCAGGGCTGAAGCATTTCATCAGACCATGAGGCATGGTGATCGGCATTCTTGCATAAGATCGTGGTTGCGACCTTCGTTCGCAGATGAACATGTGATTTCCGATGAGTAAACAAGCTGCCTCCTAGCTCGATGTCATGCTTCAGCATTTCGAGGAAGCGAGAGCCGGGTGTGGCCATGGTTGAAATGGCCCGAAAGCGACGGCGCGATGAGGTGGACTGGCACATGCCTTCGGATCGGAGCTGCTTTCATCCGGCTGCGGTCCGATCAGCCTCATTCCATCTTTCCTCATTTCGGGTATTCCAGGAACTCTGGTCCAGGCCATCAGCACTTCCGCAAGAGACGGATGAGGTACTCGTGCCGGCACCGGACACAGTCACACATTTCTCCCGCCTTAAAACTTGGTTGGTAACATGCCAGCACGGCCATGATCTGCTACCGTGAGCTGTCAATCACCTGATGTCCTCCTTTCCGTCTGGGACCATGGTTCGACACCTAGTATCCTGCGTGCTACGGGCGAGGCTCGCTCCAACGTCAAGCCAGAAGGTGGCACTCGGAAGACACCCTGTGTCGCGAACATTTCACGCTACCACGTATGCTTGCACGGATGGAGTCTACAAGGAACTTACGGAAATGCGGGTGCGGACGCCTTGGATTCAAGCTCTCAAGGAAAGGAAAGAGGCGGAGAAGAACCCCCGGGCAACACAAGTGCAAAGCGTCAAGCCCGACTTGACCCCCAAGAAGATGTCCGATTCCTACGTTAGCCTCGTTCTCCCGCTCTCTGTCAGTATCCTCGCCATCTGTTCTGCTTTTCCACTTGCCAATAGTTGATGTGTGTAGAAAGATCCATGGTTGCTCGACACCTACGCAAACTACACCGGCCAGATTCGGACCGGCACCCTGCTGATGGATTTGGACGCATTGGCTGGCGTGGTCGCGTACAAGCATACGGGTGAGGGAGTGAGCAATGTGACCGCGGCTGTTGACAGGATTTCGATCAAAAACCCGATCAAGGAGATATGTGACCTCGAACTGAGTGGACAGGTCTCCTTTGCAACCGGGAGGAGCAGCATGGAAGTTACCCTTCAGATTGCCAAAGCTCCAGCGCCTGGTCACAAAGTTGCCCCGGAAGACATCTTCATGACATGTGCTTTCACAATGGTCGCCCTAGATCCGCAAACCAAGAGGCCCGTCAATATTGCTCCGCTCCAAGTCACCACTCCAGCAGAAAAAGCGCTGTTCGCCAAGGGCGAGGAGAATTACAGGAACAAAAAGACCATCAAGTCATCGGATATTATGGCCAAGGCCCCTGATGCTGAAGAATCAGCTTCAATCCACAAGATGTGGACGGATTCAATCGCGTACGCAGATTCCAGGAACCCAAAGCAACAACCCGCCAACGTCCAGGCCATGTCCAAGACTACCATTCACTCGACACTGATCATGCAGCCACAGTATAGAAACCGCCACCATTTCATGATCTTCGGGGGTTATCTGCTCAGACAGACCTTCGAATTGGCGTTCACCTGCGCGGCATCCTTCTCGCACAGTCGCCCTCGTTTCCTGAACCTCGACCCAAGTACATTCGAGGAAGCCGTGCCCGTCGGTTCCGTGCTTTACGTCTCAGCTGGTGTATCGTATACAGAGCCCGACCCCAATGGCGGTACGCGTGTTCAGGTCATGGTACGAACGCACGTCCGCCCTGTGGAGCATCAAGATCAAGAGAGAAAGTCCACGGGGACATTCTTCTATACGTTTCTGACACCGGCGACGGTCAATGTCTTGCCGCAAAGTTACTCTGAATTCATGCGGTGGGTGGCTGGCAAGAGACGTGCAGCAAGGTTATCCGCGACATTGGAGTCGGATCCACACCCTATCCTGGCACGACTTCAAGAAGAGAACGTAACGGAATGAGCCACTTCGCCCTTACGTTCTGGGACGCATAAACTACAGGGATCACCTGTCGATCGATGACAGCCGACCGCTATACCATCGACAACCTTGATCGGGCAGCGGTGTCCTGCATGCGGGCGGTCCATGTTTCCGTGGCTCAGCCCAAAAGAAATGATTTGGACACTAAGAGGAGTAAGCCAGATTCGGTAACCATAGCTGTTTGGACTGTTGACTCTGATTCTGTACGGAAATCGGCGGTCCGGGTTGCCTCAAACTTGGATGTTCGGTTGTCGGACGTCGTCGCTGCCGAAGACGCCATTCGGCCACTGTGTCTTCGCGTGTCGGGAGGAAGGCAACATAGAAGAAGTGTGCCTCTCTCAGTTGTAGGTCCGCCTTGAGCGAACGGACACGGACAGGCGAGCAAGGAGGCTCTGTAGCAAAGTTGGACGAGATGGTCGTCGGACACGACCCAAGACGGCCTCGCAACGGCCTCGTGTAGAACGTTAGATGTGTTGATAACAAGCACCACCTCCACCTGGTGGACTCGATCAAGTCTCCTTGCCTTCCTCGCCTTGTTTTCCTCTTCCTTGCACACTCTCTTCCCCGAGGACCTTGGCGCTGCCCATGAACAGTGCGCCCACGTAGCCTCCTAGGAAACGCATATCTTGAGCCTGGACGGCCGTCATCCTCAACAAGTTCTCTGTATCCGCAAGATGGGCGTTCAGCTGAGCTAGCTGCGCATGTAGATGGGCATACTGGCGGTTCTTATTTGTAGATGCTGCGTTGCTGGAGGTGACGGAGGAGGGGCGGGGAAGGGACGGCTTTGTCGACGTGGTGTTCCGATCCATCATTGTCGAGATACAGGATAATGAGTGGATACCGTGTACAGTTCTAGGGACGGTCGACGCTGGATTTGACGGGTGTCACAGGAATCTCGAGTCGGCAACCGCGATGTCAACATTTGGATGTTGACGCCACCAACACACGCGTGCGCGGTTGGTGCACAAGGCTGAAAGGCACAGAGCTGCCTGATTGGCTGGCTTCAGATTCCCAGTCGGTTCTGCAGCCTTGTCACTTCCGACTTTCACAATTATCATGCCCTGTGCGAAGTCGTACCGTCTATTCTGCTTTCCTTCGTATCAAGTGGTTGTCGCGATGCAGCATCCTAGGACCTGCTTGCGGTACGGTACTCCACGAAGCTCTCTAGCTTGTGGCTAGCGCATGCACGGTCACTTCGCACAACTCGACCAGCCAGACTGCGAAAGCTGTCGAAATCTTGTGAGCAAGTCTGAATGCAACTAGCGGCGTGGGGTCCCGTCACCCAGACTGGAGCTCCTTTTGCTTGAGGGAGGCAAAGTTCCGGCCACCGGGTCGACCCCAGGTCTGTACATTGGCCCGCAACGATGAATTCTGCGGGGCTTTCACGAGCCTTCGAAGGAGCGCTGAGATCTTTAATGGTTGTGAAAATTTCCCCCTTCTGGGCCTTACCTGGCGTGCCCGCAATATATTACTAATAAGACCGAGGCTCGCTGGGCAATTGCATTCGCTAAGCTGCAGGAGCGGCGGCGCTGCACTCTAGGCTTTGCAAACTCCTTTGATCGACTGCCAGAGCGACTCTTCCCAAAGCGGTAGTTGCTGTGACACCTGGGAGGCATCTTTGCACCTAAAGCCGCAGGTGTTCAGTGTCGATCTGAAACTCAAACGCGTGTGTCTTCAGCCTTGCAGGCGCTGCTTGTTGCGGGAACACCAGCAAGCTAGGTGGAACAGGAGTCCGGGATCCGAATATGTTCAGATGGCAGTGTTAATACCACTTCGGGCGATCTGTCGCGACCCCCAATTGGCCGCCAGTAACGTCACGGTCGCACTCCGATGCGAGGCGTCTTATGCGTGCATGCTCAGTTCAGCTTCTCCCTCCATCATGCTCTTCATCCTGTCACCAAACCATGGTCGACCCTCCAAAGAGACCAAACGGCCAAGATGACCTACTCTATCCTTCTGCTTGGTGTTACGACTTCACTTGGACACAAGGTGGTCCGATCCCTGGCCCTCCGAGCGCAGGACTTTGGCAGGATCGCGATATTGACCGACGGTGACACGGAAAACGAAGCAAGAGCGGCTTCAAATGGATTGGAATGCATTGCTGGAAGCCTGACCGACCCCAATTCCTACCGGGGCTTCGACGTCGTACTGTCCATGGTTGAAGACGATGTTTGCGCTGCACAAAAGGAATACATTGATGCGGCAATTGGCGGCTGCGTGAAGCACTTCTACCCTGCGGAATGTCAGCGCTGCCGAGTCATTTTCCGTCGTCCAAGATGCACCGATGTCGCTAACTCCTCGCTAGACGGAGCAGACCTGACCCATGCGCTCGTTCGAGACGAGCCATATTTTGCCGACAAGGTCTCTGTGCGGAAGTATCTCGAGGCGAGGGCCCAGGCTGACAATTCCCTGGGGTACACATACATGATGACAGGCGTGGAGGCGGACCTTCTTCTGAAAGCCAACCTCCTGGGCTTAAGCCAAGACAAGAAATCTGCTACATGCCTTGGACATCCTGATGCGAAGGTTTCGACGACTTACAGCGACGAGTGAGTTTACCACTTGGATCGTGTGTTGCCCTCCGTGTCCTGGCCTTTGACAGTCTTGATAGTGTGGCCCAAGTCATTGTTAGGAGCCTCCTCCCTCAGCATCTCCCCAGCCTCAGTGTGAGGCGACACGTTCGTTTCACAGGCTCCGCCATGCCCACATCCGCTCTCTACGATGCAATCTCTTACGTCCTCCACCACCCGATTGACGTGACATACCTGACCCTCGATTCATCTCACAACCACGAATCCAAAAAATCGCACGGCAGCCTCCAACCGAAGATTGCTGCGTACAGGAGAAGTCTCGGGTTTGGCGGGTTTGAGATCAAAGAGCCGGACGAGGATCAGCTTCCAGGTAGAGACGTCGTTTGCAGCGGGAAAGAATATCTGAAGGAGCTGCGGCCGAGATGCTGGGCAGAAGTGGTGCATGAGTACTTCACTCGCGGAGGTAACGAGACGACGACGACAACGGCGTGGAACTGAGCTTTTCATCTCCCACGGCTTGAATCCAGGTCGCATACGAGGTTTGTGAGTACCATCCTCGGGCTAGCGTTGATGATTCGGTGTTTGTCAGTGGCTTATCTCTTTGCTGGTGCTGGAGAATTCTACGACTAGCAAAGACGGTGGATGACACACGATGACAGCCAGCTTGGTGTCGAAGCCATCGGGCCAGCTAGTCTGAAGCCTCTCTAATACAGGATAGCAATTTGGTGTACAACTCCTACTCAATTACCTTCCCGGCCCGTGTACGGCTCCTCGCCCGATCGCTGTGCTTCTCCAACGTCCCAGTGCCAGGTCCGGTTCGGTTCAGTCTCGGGCGCCTTGCTTGCTCGTCATGGAACAAGAACAGCCCGCCCACGTACCTTCCCGGCGGACAGATCGTCGATGGCCCTCTGGAACTCCTCCAACTTATACACCGATGTATGCAGGACGACCTTGCCCTGGGCGGCCAAGACCATCAGCTCGGCCAGATCGTTGTACGACCCAACCAAGTTCCCGATGAAGTTGATCTCGGTGGAGATGATATCGATCGTCGGCACGTTGATGTTCTCGCCGTATCCGACGACGTAATAGTTGCCCGCCCTGCGGAGCAATCGCACGCCCCTGGCCGTCGAGCCGCCCTCGGCCACGAAGTCAATCACGGCCTCGGCGCCCTTGCCCGCCGTCAACCTGAGCACCTCGTCCACGACCGCGTCGCCTGCTCCGGCATCACCGCCGTCGCGAGCCAACACCACATGGTCGGCACCCAGCTCCCTGGCCAGCCGCAACGCGCCGTCGTTCCGGTCCACGACAATCACCGTCGCCGCGCTGATGGCCTTCATGACCTGCACGCCGATGTGGCCCAGCCCGCCGGCGCCGATCATCACGACGAACTGGCCCGGCCGGAGGGACCTCGCGGCCTTGGCGCACACGTGGTACGCCGTGAGCCCCGCGTCGGCCAGCGCGGCCACGTCGACGGGCTCGAGCGCGTCGTCCAGCTTGACGACGCTGCGCGCCCCGGTCTTGACGAACTCGGCGTACCCGCCGTCCGCGTCGATGCCCGGGAACGCACTCGCCTCGCAGTGCACGTCGTCCCCGGCGCGACAGGCGCGGCACAGCCCGCACGTCACCAGCGGGTGCAGGATGACTTTGTCGCCGGCCTTCAGGCCCGTGACGGCGTCGCCCACCGCGTGCACCCAGCCCGCGTTCTCGTGCCCGATCGTGTACGGGAGCTGGACGTTCGTTTTGGCCGCCCACTGTCCTTCAAGGACGTGGATGTCGGTGCGGCACACACCGGCGGCGCCGATCCTGACAATCACGTCCAGCGGACTGGTGATCTCGGGTTCGGGCGCCTCCTGGAGTTGGAGCGGTTCGTGGTAGTTGACTAGTCGGACGACCTTCATCGTGGAGGGTGCAGCGGGCACGGATTTATGCCTTGATATGCCCCTATGTGAGTTTCATATTGTGTTGGTCAGTCGGTACGTTAATATCCTCGATTGCCTTGCCTTGTCTTGCCTTCCCATAACCTCCAGGTATGTACAAAGACAGTAGGCAGTATGCTTAGGCTTCCGTAACAACGATCGGCCGCTTACTGGAACTTACTAAATGTATTCCAAGCTGCTTTGCTTTACTTTCACAAGGAGGGGACTAATTGGTCTGCCAACAATCTCGCCCCCGGTTCTGTTGACCGAACGATAGGATACGTGACGCTCGCCTTGCCAAGGTCAACGTTTTGTGTATGTCGCATTATATCGCAAATCAGAATTAGCTGGGAGATTTGCACGGATGCCAGCAAAGCAAGAAAGCCGTCTATCTCCTCCTCCTTCTCCTCCTGGTCCCTCCTCGTCTCCATGCCTACCTTGCACCTGCCGTGCCGTACCGTGCCATGTCACACACCACACAATTTCACGCAACGCACGTAGAACGAGTCCTCGTCCTCGTCCACGTCAAGGGCAGGGCGGGGGCGGGGGTGTCTGCCCGAATGGCATCTAGAGTTCTCGATGTCACGTTGGCGAGACCAATGAGTACGAGGAAAGCACTTGACTCCACTAATGTTGTTTCGCGGGGAAATGGATGACCGGATGCCATATTTCGATGGTGCCCACAATTTTCAAGCCTTGATGGAATGCGGGGAATGGACATGTACTACAGTATGTGCGCACTCTCGTACTGCAGATCGTGGGGGTGGGTGGAGGGTTCAGACAGCACGGCTACGATCAGCGTAGATGCCGTTGTTGCCGGTGTCTTTGGTCCGGCTTCGTGAACGAGGGAAAATTGGGTGGTGTGTCGGGAACGAATGGGTGGACTATTACCGTATTAATATCCTTGGTTGTAGATCCAGTCACTCACTCCACGTACAGGTCGCCGTCGTGCGTTTCATGTCGACGTTGCCCTGGCTGGGTTCGTGTCCCCGTGTTGATCATGTACAGTATTTACTTACTGTGCGGTTCGGTTGCAGACTGTGGCCCCCTCGTGCCGACATCCACAAGGCCCGCCTTCTGCGGTTGTATGAGCGTTGAAAGGGGGACACCCTCACGAGGCAAGTGGAGGTGGACAGGTCTTAGAGCATGCTGCCATGCCGTATACAAGTATAGAAACTACCGCAGAGTGCTTTGTACTGGCACCCCGATCACAGAATGTTCATCTTATAGTTGCCTGCCTCGTCCAACACGTGTTGTGCTTCTTCCCAAGCCCTTCTGACGATTTCTGCCCGCGCCTCACTTCGCGCTTTGATGTCACATCTGTGGTTAGCGTGGCGTTGCGTTAGCAGGATGCTTCTTTTGGTTGTGGTCGCGGGGCTCATGCTCATGCTTACTTGAACGGAAGGGGCCGGGATGCAATCGCCTGTGTGATCGCGTCGGGGTCGACTTCGATCTCCCTGCCTTGGTCGTCCTTCGCTTTGGCGATCTGGAAAGCCCACAGGATCCGCGCCATGGTCAACATCATGGTGCTCTCGGCGACGTGAATCCCGGGGCAGATCCGTCGTCCGGCCCCGAATGTCCAGTGGTCGCGGTCCTGGATGTCACTGGCAAGCGCTGCTTGACTCATTGATAGGTCCGGGTTTTGTCTCGACGGGTCAAAGACTCGAGGGTTGGGGAAGAGCGTCGGGTCATTGTTCGCAGACCAAGTCGAAATCAGAATGGTCGCACCTTTGGGGATAATGTACCCGTCGATTTCGTCTTGCTCTCGTGCGGCGTGGGGGACTGCTCCGGTGATTGCCGTTGGCATCCCTGATGGCGGGAATTAGCATTTCGAACATGTTCGAATGAGCAAGCCGAGTAAGTGAACGGCCCTACATCGCAATGTCTCTTTCATGATTTGGCGGATATACCGCAGCCTTTCCACGTCGCCGGGGCCAGGCATGCGATCCGGACCCACGACTTCCTCTAGCTCGTTCTGCGCTTTCTTCTGACATTCCGGGTAGAGCATCATAGCCTGGAGGGTTTGATATTGGTAAGCGCCAGATTTGGGACAAATATCGCTGCGGACGCATAAGAATGACCCCCGTACCTTGATGAAGGACACTAGCTGGTTGCTCTGCGTATCGGTGGCGGCCTCCATCGCAATTCCAGCAATATAAGCTGCAGCCCGATCGGTCAAGATGGCGCCGTCCTCCTTCCCCGTCCAGGATTCTTGGGCACGGATTATGTCGGCGGCGAAACCTGGATAGACGATGAGCGTTGGTTGACTTTCATAAATGTTGAGCAGAACATACTTGGCCGGGCATTCTCATCGTTCATCATCTTCCGAGTGTCGTCCAAGAGCTGGTGGAATTGGATCTTCTCCCGCCGAAACACCTCCCTCGCATCTCGGTACATCGGATACATGAACGAGGGCAACCATTTCACGATCGGTCTCAGTTGGGGATACCAATCGAACAGCTGACTCTTATGCACCATGGTAAAGAACCCGTGCGCGTTTCTCAGCAGTTCCTTCATCACCGGATTCTCCGGATCGGTGACGCGAAACCCATAAGCCATACTGGTGCCCGAGCTCAATGTCATCCTGGCGACCAGCGCCTCGAAAGCCTCGGGGTGATGAAGGAGATCGAAACACAACTGCTTCGACTCCAGATCCTGATAAGGTGTGTACCGAGCTGCTTTGGTGCTGTTCAGGAATCCGTGGTATAGTTTCCGCTCAACTTTCCAAAGATCGTCGTAGCCGCGTAGGATGATGCGGGAGCCCTCGAAGACGTCCTGCATGAAAAGGGAAGGGCGGTCCGCGTAGTTACCGCTGCGTTTGTCGATGAGGCGCCTGATAACCGAGCCGCTCGCGAGGACAATGACGGTCTGAGAGCCTAGTTTGAGGGAGAAGATGGGTCCGTCTTCCCGTGCCCGATCGTTAATGCTGGCATTAATATGGCATGGCGTTGGCGACATGCCCGCACTCACATTCTCGTGCCCATTTGAGATGCTGTACATGAATATCTTTCTTCGGCAGCTGATGCAGATTCCCAATCAGCGGCAGAGTAGGCGGTCCTAGAGATCGTCAGTCTGGGGTCAAAACGAGCAGTGCTGACAGACCTGGTGGCAAGTTTCGACCTCGCCCTCCGACCTTCAAGAGCCTCAGAATGAGCACGCATGCTACCGCTGTTGCGAGGACCAGCCTGACGTCCATTACGTTAACGACCGTGTCGTATATTGGCCAAGTTGTGACGAGAGGGGATTGACAAGGAAAACGAGCATCGAGCTGGACATCTTCTTCAGATAAGGTAGATCCATCGCATACTTCTAGACTTGTGGCACGCCAAACTGAGCCAGCCCCTTTGACACAGGTATAGCGCTGATTGTAGTAGTATTCTAGGGCGATCTCCCATAGGCTGCCTGTATTCAAGGCTGATGTAAGGCGGCCGAGCGAGACTCCCAGCGAACGGAAGCCAGTGTTATCCTCGTACATTACCATCGTTGATTGGGATCGGGCTCGGGACTCCATAGGCTGTATCCACGTTGGGATCGCCATCCAGACAGGCCTCCCTTACCCCGTTCATTGGGATGTCAGGCCCACGCCCACTTATGCGGATTTGCAGCCATTCACAGTGAGGTTGAAGACCCCAGGCTGGAGACACGGTGAGATCTTAGCCTCATGGGCCGGATTTGGCGGTGGCAGGCCGTAAGGCCCTCAGTCAGGCAAATGGTGTCGAGCGTTGCGTTCTGCTCCTCTGCCTGAGCCGCGACCGCTTGTCCCGGAACGTGCTCCTCATTACCATCCACAATTAGGTCTCGAAATATATGGCTACACAATTTGGAGTCCTGTCTTCCTATCCCAACGTCATTAGCATGCTCTAATATGCCATCCGACCTTAAGCCTTTGCGTAAATGTCTGTGTCGAACCGGAGATTGTCGATTTTATCCCTGCCCTCTGCGTCCCTGTTTACCCACACGCTGACACTAGTTCCAGAGCACATAAAGTCTCCAAACCCATCGTCATCGATTTTGACCTCTTCGGGCTGCCAACCCAGGATATCGGTCCATGTCTCTCCAGAGTGTTCCTTACCGACAGCCATCCTTCTCGTTTTCGGGTCGGCGTTGGACATGATACATGCCAGGCCAGACTTTCGGTCGTCAGTACCTCTGCGCACGAACGCGTAACAGTTGGGGTCGTCGTCGATGTAGTCTTCCTGGTTTCCATAGGCGAAAAGTTTCCTGGCCAGAACGAGATGAGGCAGCTTTTCCCCACACGATGGTGGTTCCGGGTGCTCTCCCTTCATGCCGTATAAGTCGCCGTAGAAAACACATGGATACCCATCTTGCCTCAGCAAGATGAGGCTGTAGGCCAGTGGTTTGAAGAAACCCTCAATGGGCGTCTCGACTGTCTGTCCTGGCTGAGTGTCATGGTTCATCACCACTGTCACGGCACTGTCGGGCTTCGCCTGAACCAACGTGCCGTCAAATACCTTCCGCAAGTCTCCCTTCTCTGTCTTGGAGATTTGCGAGAACTTGTACACCATGGGCGAGTCGTACAAGCTGAATTTGTGATCCATGGCCTCCAGGTATTCGAGCATCTCTCCGGTGTTACCAGACCAGTACTCGCCCACTAGAAAAAGCGAGTCCTTTCCGAAGGTCTGCTCCAAATGCTCCACGAAGCCATTGGTGAATGTTTCGGAGAAATGCTGGCAAGCGTCGAAACGGAATCCTTTCAGCTTAAGCGCGTTGACCACCCATTCACCCCAGTGGATAACGTCCTGCCCAACCTCGTCGTGGGCGTAATCTAGGTCGGCGAACATGAGAAAATCTGCATTGCCGCCTTCATTCCCGACCGACCGAGACCAGCGTTTGTTGTCGCCTAGAATGCGGAAGATGCCGGTGCGCTCTGTGCTCGCATCATAGTCGGTTCCTGAAAAGTGATACCAGTGGTACTTCTGCGAGGAGTATTTGTCGCCGCGACCCGGGAAATCGAAACCCACCCATGCTTCGATCTCGAAAGGTTCACCAATTTCCTTAGTGCGATCTATGAAGGTATAATTAGCCGGTGGTCAAAATGCATCAATGGCCGACCTACCACTCTGGTCTACCTCGATAACCGTGCACTTTTCCTTGCTGTCCGCGCCAGCCTTGTGGTTCAGGACAGCGTCGAAGTAGAGCCCGACCTCAAGTTCTTGCGCTTTGTTGGACAACTGCTCCAGGTCGTCCCTCGTTCCCCATTTGGTCGATTTCGAGCCTTTCTGGTCGAATTCTCCAACGTCGTACAAGTCGTAGATGTCGTAGCCGTTCGCCTGGCTGCCTCCCTGGCCCTTGCACGCAGGCGGAAGCCAGACGTTGTCCACACCAATGTCCTTCAGGTCTTGGAGCACATTCTTTAGGCGGATCCAATGTTTCTGGTCGGCAGGGACGTTCCATTCGAAGCCCTGCAACACGCAATAATTTTCCGGCGTGCGACCCATATTCGTCAGCAATAAATATGATAACACTCTAAATGGTCTGAGATAGTCTATACTCTGTAGCGAAAGTCGACGTGGCGGAAAGAGGCAATATATAGATAGGGAGTGATAAAGAAAATCTGCTTGTACCTGGTACTGTATGACATCAAAGGAGTGCTGGATCTGGCACGTGGGAAAAGTCACCCGTTTCCAGGGTGCCAGCCGTGCCAGGTTTATTCGTTCCATTCCGCTTCCTTGGAATAATCGCAAACTCTATCTTGGCGCTCGTGCTGGGCGAAAGTATGAGATCATCGCACCTAGCACAAAGCGCCTTGACCAATGAGGCGCACTCAAGAGGCAATTCGGACATGCGCGAGGAAATGTTGGGCTGCGCCATCGCTGCGTGTTTGCCATCCTCTCAGAAGGAAACAGTGCGCTGTCTGGATCGACCGAGCAACATCTAGTTCCTCATTACCGGAGGACGCGAAGGGCTAGCGATCCGCGAATTGAGCTTGCACAATACTAATCCGGTGTATGCCGGGCACGCAATAATCGGTACAGAGAGGGTAAATGGTGGACGTCGGATCGTATGAGAGCGGTACTCAGAGCTTCGGATTCTCCCGAAAGATGATACTGGCCTTGTTGTGCTCGCACACCGAGAGCAGGTCGCCCGTGGCTTTGTCTTTCATGGTTCCTCGAATCGTAGCTGCTCCAGTAAGTGCTTTGCTGGTCGCACGAGGGCAAAGAATGGCGACACGCACCGAATCTCTTGCCTACCTGCAGGACTTCGCATTCGACCACCACGCGTGTGCCTGTTTTGGTAGGTCGCAAATATGTCACGCTCAGCACTCTCGAGACGCCGCCAAAATGCCAGAAGTCCTCCCTCGCCAAAGGGGCCATGGCCATTGTCGTACACATGTCGTGGATAAGTGAGATGGCAGCTCCTTGAGCGTTGCCCATTCGACTTCCATACATGGGCGTCATCTCCATTCCGAAGACCGCTGTGACATGTGGTGGCCCGGTCGCCCCAATGATGGCAAGGTCTTTAGTCATGAGAGACTCTTCAAAGCCCTAGAAAAGGTCACTTTCCCTTTTCGCGCTGGACGAAACCGTCCTGGGTAGATGGAGCCTACCTCTGCGACTGGCTCTCTCTTGTACCTGTCCATGAATTCCTGTATTCTGCCAACTGGGTCTTCAATGTCAATTGGAAACGACATCCCAGGCCGCGACATATAGTCCTTAGTGTAGAACTTCTCGGGCTTGCCCATTGTGAGAGTTCAGCAGGCAGGATGCGTCACAACGTGTGCAGTCTGGGGACTCGATGAAGCGCGAAAACAAACGAGGGTGAAGCTGCGATGAAGAACCACGCATCTGTGTAGAATGAGTACGGAAACTTCACCTTAACCATGGCCAAGAAGGACGTGAGACTGTTCCATCTCGACTGGTGAGGCCACAGCCGAGGGTTTCGGCATGGCCCCGGCGGCGATAAAGACCCGAGAAGCCTAGGGACAGTGTTGGCGGTAAGCTTCGACTGTCCGGAGCACGGATTAAAGAGTCAAGGGTAAAGCTGACCAAACTACGCTTCCCGCTCATGGGCTCTGCCGTACAGATGGCCGGTGGCGCAGTTGCAAACGAGCCGCAGTCTGTCCGGATCTCATCCTCCACGCCCGCATTGCCACATTCATCGTTTCTGATGGAGGCGTTCAACATGTAATGCTCCTATACCACGGCCGCGTCGGCTTTGCGAAAGCCTGCAGATGCACCCAGGCGTGTCTGAACCGTTTCCAACCTCCCCGAAGGAGATCTGTCGCTTCCGCAGCTGGCCCCGACGCGTGGAAACACGATTCCGTCGAGCTGCCGATCGGAATCAGCGGCCGCGTCCAGCTCGAGTAGGTAGCAAGTAGCTGCAGAAAACGACCCTCTAACCACAGCCGCAGTGTATTCTCAGCTCACGAACGACATGAGAGACTGAATGAGCCGCGGAACCTGCTAGTCTATCTCCCTCCAGGCCCTTGCCATGCAGTCGGCGCCACATCGAGCCTGTTGCGGAGCACGGTCAGCCAGCTTCAGAATGTCCTTCCGCCATCCACGTCGCTGGTGAGGATCAACTACAGCCTGGCAAAGTCGGCGAACGCTCCATCTACCTCAAACGACCTGGCAGTCTTTCCGACCCCTATCCACGAGGTCACCACTGCGTTCGACTACCTCACTTCTTCCACCTCCGCGTTCAACGCAGACCATGACGAAGCCCCTAAGATATGCCTCCTGGGAAGGCATATCGGCGGCGCACTGGCGACCATGCTTGCTCTGACCGAACCGAATGCGATTCACGCCCTCGCGGTCGCCGAACCAGTGGTGGATTGGGTAGGACTGGACGAGGCGCTTGAACAGTTGCGCGCCGTGGCGGCGACCAGATCTCTCACGTCTTCTTCGAAGATGCACGCGCAGAAACAAGCACGGAAGCAGGCGCGTGCGGCCAAAAGTCTGGACCTGCGCGACCAGGACGCTCCGTCCCTCGTGGCTGCGGCCGAGGAATTGGTCAAGCTGCGTTCCAAACTGTTCAACACGCCGTCGGCATATTTCGATCCATTCGCCAGTCCGATCTTATTTCTCCGCGCCCCAGGGAGGGATACGCCCCTCGCCACCACCGCGGGAGATCAACTGCTCGGCGAAATGAGTTTGAACGACACTGGCGGTCAAGGTGAAGTCGTAGACCACGACGGCGACGATCCGCAGCAATCAAGTCCGTCAAGCGTGGCGACTTCCGCAGACACGTCAGACTCTTCTTCCGGGGACACCTTCGCTAATGTTGAGAATGGTGCCGCCACGCCCGAAACACCCGCCATGTCCCCTCGTCGCCGGAAAGTCCTGCGCCGCTGGCCCGCTGTTGATCCGCCCGAGTCCGTCACGTTGCCACACGTCCGCGTCTTCGTGCAGTCTCACGTGGCTGGTGAAGGGGGCAATGCCGTCGACATAGCGAGGGGCCACGCGGCACTGATGCGCGCCCAAGGCACCGAGATGGCCGAACTGATGCGCCGAGCTTGTTTCCTTGGACGGGAGAAAGGATTTGCAGATGAGAGGGTCCAGCTTAGTCTCTGTGACCCACCTTCCCCGGGTGTGATGGTGATAGGCGGTGGCATGCACGAAGCGGCCATGAAATGGGTGGGCGAGATGTTCGATAAGGACTGAATCAAGTATCGCCTCGAGTAAGTCTCGAAAGGGGGGAAGAATGGAGGAAATACTGTGCCATACATACATTACCTGCCCGCTATTTCAGGCTCTACTTGTTTTGCGGTTCTATGGGTTTTGTTTCATATCCTCGCAACCCTATGTCTATATTTTGAAGTGTCCGCTCCAGCTCCAGTTCCTTGATCTTCCCTGGATCGAGGAACGCGCAACATTGTGATACTGGACCACCGGTTCCCAGCACCGGCCGGGGATTTCCTTACTCAAAACAGCAGTATCAGCACGGGATATCCTAACCCGAGATCTGTGCTCTCGCTTCTTTGATCGTTTGATGCGCAACAGCAGGTCCCACCCCGCCCGGAGTGTGTGGATGCTTATCGCACGCTCCGCCCGCACTTGTCGAGGATGCTGCATGCGGTAATCATTATGATGGTCCGCACGTTGCTTTTGTCTTGTCTTGTTCGCCCGTTCGGTCGATCGGTCTAAGATTTGTCGGGAAAACCCCCCCAAGGGTTTCTTTTGAAGTTCGATTTGTGCGGCGTGTGAAGGGGAGCGTACAGCAAAAGGCAGAAAGAGAGCGCGGTCGTGACTGCTCACACACGGACCTGCTCAGGAAGATCCAACAACCGTAACCCGGTTCCCCTCTTGCACGCCACCTTCTGCTTCGTCGGCCTTGCTCGCCCTGCTGCGTTGGCGTTCGAGATCACTCTTCAAACTGTCCAGAAACCGCGCCGCCTCGGCCGAGTACTTGCACCTCCGTCGGATGGCCTTGCCGTATTTGTAGAAAAGGATGGGGAACGGGAAACATGCGAGCGCGATGAAGCCGGGGACGGCGGACGCCCAGTGAACACCCAGATCGTTGTACATGTAGGTCGCAAAGAGGGGGAAGACAGCACCGAATGTCGAGCGGAGGATGGAGTTGCCGGCGAAGACCGAGGCAGAGTAGATTACATAGGAGTCGACACTGACGTATGGTTAGCATGGTCGTTATTTTATCCGGAGGAGATAGAAGCGAAGGTGAGAGTGTCGGGACGGGGGCCTTGTCTAAACTCACAGGTAATTCGAACAGGACATAAAGATCAGGATAAATCCGACTCCGAACGGTACTCCCGAAAGAATGGGAACGATGAAGTGAATGCTCGGGTCCGCCGTAGCAGCAAACCAAGCGAGGCCGACAATGGCGAGGACCCCTCCAAAGATGACGGGCGGGAGGCGGCTTTCGGGAGGTGCAAAGCCCCCGTGGGCCCTCGAAATGCGAATGTATCGCTTGTTGTCCATGATGATCACGCCTACGGCTAGGAGATTGCCCACCATGATCCCCAGAAAAGCGAGGCCTTCCTCTCCGGCATTCCAACCGTAGCCTTCCTGGAAGACAATCGGGAAGGCGGCAAAGAAGAGGTAAAGCGTCCCGTATATGACGGACATGTAGATCTGTTGTTGAGCAGTGAGCAGCGTCAACGACGGCGCGTAGTTTGGGGGGGACTTACCGTGAGAAGTAATACAATCGGCTCTCGGAATAGAAGAGCCCATGGCCGAGCAAGAGATCGCTTCACCACCTCTTTCAACACAAGCGGCCGCTCAATATCGATATTTGTCATATACACCTTTCCAGTGACTTTTGACAGCAGCTTTGCCCTTTGTCGGAGCAAGACCGGTGCATAGGTCTCTGGGACGAGGATGAATCCAAGGCTTGTCAACACTGCAGCATAGAGAGCGAGAAACCCAAAGAGCCATCGCCACCCCGCAGCCGGGCTCAGGAAGCCGCCGACCAGCGGTCCCAGAGTCGGGCCCAAGAAGGGAGCCGCTGCAAAGACAGCTTGCGCCACTCCGCGCCTGGGGTCTGCATGTCAGCACAGGTATGAAATGCTCGAGTCATGATTTGAACTTACTGCTCGGCTTCAAACATGTCGGAGATCTGGCCCGCTGGGATGACGAAGACGGCTGAGCCAAAGGTGCCGCACAACAGACGAAGAATGATGAGTGCCGTAATGCTCTGTGCGGCGGCGCAGACCGCGGTGAAAATGATGTAAAGCCCCAAGGCGATCAAAAGGATGTCTCGACGAGATATGGCTTCTGAAAGTGGCGCCCACAGCAATGGTCCCAGCGCGAAGCCCATCACCATCAGACTCAGGCCCAGCAGGAAGACCTCCCGGCTGCAGTGGAATTCGGGTATGATCAGACCGGCGGCGCCAGTATAAGCCGACGACGCCAGCGACACGCACAAGGTCATGAGGGAAATGAGGAGTGTCATCAGCCACTTGAACAAGTCGCTGTAGCTCTTCGGGTCCTCTGGATCATGGTCAAGCCATTGCACCACGAACGGATCACCGAGAGTCCCGCTTCCTCGATACTGGGCTTCCATAATCTGCTGGAAGTCGGTCACTCTTCGTCGCCATGGTCTTTTCCGAAGAGTGTACCGTGACCAGTCGGCAAGGCGGTGGTCAGTCGAGGTCTCGCTAGGTGTTCCGGTATTGGTCACAGGGGGCTCGAGAGCTTTCTCGTCCACGGCGGGTAAATGGACTGGCGAAGACTCGGGGTGGAGAGAATGGGACGAGCGCTGCGTAGTGGACTGCATGCTAGAAGGCACGATCTTGCGATGAAGTCGGCTCCGAACGAAGGGACAGTTGCTGCTTCTTAATAGGAACACAGATTAATGCAGCACACAAAGGCGCACAAACAAAGCCTTTGAGGCTTCCATCCTCCGTGGCCCGGCGTCGATACAAGCACGATATGCCCCTTCGGCCTCCCAGTCACTTAAAAGCGATCGTCCCCCGAGGGCCATGCTGTGCCGTGATTCCAGGTCCTGTGCATGGATGCGGGGGATCAGGAGCAGGTTTGCACGCTGTCGGTCTAGCACATGGTGCTGCCGCGCGCCATCCGACGTCGTGGATACCGATCTTCGGCTCGTCCGGCCGTCTTTTTGGTCCCGGACGCCGACTCTCGTTTCCACCGGGCCTCCCGCCGCGTGAGCGTCAGCTCCGGCATGAATTATCCCTGGCGGCCCACAGTGCTTATATGCCCTCCTCCTGCACCGGCCCCGGCGACGAAACGTTCAATAGCGTCTTGCTTGGTCCCTAACCGCAGTCATGGCCGAAATCGAGAGGAAACACGCAGCCTGCGCAGAATGCCGCGAGAAGAAGCTAAAGTGTGTGCCCAGCGAGGAAGGGAGCGACTCCTGCCACAGGTGCGCAACGGCTCACGATGCCCGATCTCTCGACTGTTCGCTTGCTAATCAATGGCCTTGCGTAAGTAGATGTGCAAGACTGGGCAAGGACTGCCAAATCCCCGAAGTCAAGCAGAGGAAGCGAAAGGCCCGATGTAGGGGTGCCCGCAACCATATCTCCGGAGCCTCCCACTAACCCATGTGGCAGTGCGCGGCCGCGTTGAACAGCTTGAAAGCAGCTACTTGGAGATCCTATCTCTGCTAAAACAGAGGCCGCAGTCCGAGATCGATGTAGCGACAAATGTAGCGACTTCGGTGTCCACCTCGACGCCTTCGCATACAGACACGTCGCGGGTGTCGCAGCCCACGGGACTGACGTCCCCGCTGTGCTTCGAATCGGCACGTTCGGATGCGCCTAACAGCTACTTGCTCGACATACCCCTCGAGGAATGTGATGTTCTCGTCAATGATTACCGGCGCATGTCAACCAACCATTTCCCCTATGTCATCATCCCCGAGACCTGTCCTGTTGCGACGTTGGTCGAGGAACGGCCCATGCTCGCCCAGGCGATCTTCGTTGCAACTACATGGCGCTTCCCAGAGCGGCAGCGTGCGCTGAAGGACAAGTTCCTCCTGGATCTGACCCATCGCTACTTCGTCAAGTCGGAAAGGTCATTGGATCTGTTGCAGGCACTCATTGTATATTCCGCCTGGTAAGCATGAGGATTCAGAATGGGGACGAACTGTATTGATGCTTCAAAGGTGTCACTGGTATACTACCCCTGTCGCAACTCAGGTCTACAGGCTAGGCTCGCTGGTTGTTTCGCTCGCCGTGGAACTCGGAATCAACCAGAAACCGACGAGCGTTACCCAGCATGAGATCATTGTTGGGCCCGGATCCGCGCTCGAGCAGGGGAGCGAGGCCAACTCATCAAAGTTCTGGGGTTACGAGGCTCGAAGGGCGTTTCTGGGCGCGTACACGGTTTCCACATAGTACGAGGTTCTCACGGGCAACGCCGCCGCCGCCTACGACTAACTTGTTCTAGTTGCTTGTTATTATTCAGGAGACCGTCCATGCTGCCATACAGTCAATATCTCGAAGACTGCGGGTCTTCCCTTGCCGCGGACCCACAGTATTGCACTGACCCGACTCTGATTCACATGGTCCGCGGCATGCGCGTCGCCGAAGAAGCCACCCATACGTTCGATCACGGTTCGAGGGAGAGGATCGGCGAGCTGAGTGATGAGAAGATCGAAATCTTGGTCAGAGCATTGGCCAAGCAGACAGAAGAGTGGAGAGCGTCTCTGCCGCCTGGTGCGTTTAGCTTTGGTACGCGAAGCCATAGTCCAGGTTCTCCATTTGTGAAGGCCTCCCGCTGACCATCGACGCGCATCTAGGCCGGCTCCAACGCGCGTACTACAGCTGCAGAGGCTACATCCACGAGGTCGGCCTATACGGCCTTCTCCAAGGCCAAACGCCCTCAGTGACCCGAATCTCCATCCTGTATGAATGTTTCAACGCCACGATGAAGTACCTCTCTGTTGTGCTTGAGACTGCCCTCGACGACATGATCGACTGGACGTCAATTGACTGGCGGGCCCTCAACTTTGGCATCATGCTGTCGACCAAGTCTTCTATCATCCTGGACTCGGCATACGTCAGCGCAGAAGCATCCCAGCGTGCCGTGTGGTTGGGCAAGTGCCTCGACACGTTAAGCTTACGAGCACAGGAACTCCATCGCATGAAAGGAGAAAAATGCAGCTACTTCCTCAAGCTCGCCCACGAGTGGACGAACATCAAGATGTATCACCAGAACACCATTCAGAGGACCTTGTCGGCAACCACGGCGGCAAACACAACACAGCACCCGCAGCAGCAGCCGCCATTGTCAGCGCAGGCGCAGCAACAATCCACTGGCGTTACATTTATGGAGACTGCCTTTGACGTGGATCCGTTCAATGAACTGTTCTGGGCCGGTTTTGGAGAATCTGAGCCATCCCTGACCGGAATATACGCCATGTGATTTGAACCTGACGGTGCCTGATGTCACGAGCACGCAAGTACTGTTGAGATGGTGTCTTGACCGGGACTGAAGCCTACTTCTACGAGTCCTACGTGTGATGGGCTCAACTCTGGCAAAAGTTCAGACCCGGTTCGAACCTTCGATAATAAAGAAGTGCCAAGGTCATAGTTGCACGTGTGCATGATATATTGGTACTTCGGCCACACGCCATATCTTTGCTCCTCAGACATGATGCGGAAGAAAACGGTCCCATGACTGAGATGGTGATGCACCGCGTGTTGACTATGGAAGTGGCAGCCCGTGATCACAGGCTATGGACTATGGCACGAAAGACAAGCCATCAAGACGACGCTAGAAAAGAATACCCCTTCATCGACTTCATAGAATACGAGTGAAGCCGATTCTGGACGGACGCAGACGCCGACGCTGACACCGGGTCAGTCATGAAGCATGTACTCAGATTCGACGGCCACGGCGCAGCTACACAATATACATACAGTACCGTACACTAGCCGAACCTCCTAGATAGACATTCCTGCGAATAACCCTTAATCACTTCTCACGCCACGCCATTCAGCATCCAGTCCGGAGCTCAAGCCTCACACGGCAGGACAAGGACTACCCGTCTCGGAGGGGTCACGAGAGCCTCATAAGGGGTGTAAGTGTAAAAGTCTTCCTTGACCGGCTTCTCTGGTATGGTGATGGGGTACATCATATATTGTATATGAATGTCCCTCCCCGAGCCACCGGCCGGTCATAGGAGACATCTCCATGTCGCTGCAACTAGAGTGTCACTGTATCCAATTCTTGAGCATGATCAGTGGGCGTGACCGGTAACATCCCCATCTTCATGGCCGAGAGTGCCCCTTTACCCACACAAGAGGGAGAACCGGATAAGGATAATCTCGTCGTTTCCCCGCGGATCGAATTGCTGTCGATGGGAGTTGTTTGAAGATGAAGCCCAAGTTCGCTGGTATGTAGATCTGATCTCGTGGAAACACTATATCCTACTGTGGTTTCGGGAGGCTCTTCTGCCGCGTCTTGTCGTTTCCTAGCTATTCTATCCGTCCTGGCATAGGCCTGTATTTTGAGTAACGTCCGACGTTCGTACTGGGGACCTGAAGGCGCGACCGGCGAGGCTGTGGTGTTCTGCTAAGTTAGTATCCACTGGCCCGTCCATCAGTTTGATTGAGAGCGTAAAGAGACCTCGTCGAGGGAGGATATACTCACATCTGATCGGGTGGCTGCAACGGTCTACTCACCTTTGATCTTGCGGCTGGTGTGATCTGATCTCTTTTCCGCGATCACATTCACTTGCAACCGTTTAAACTGCCAACTGCCCAACACTTCACCAATTCAGACCGATTCTTCACCTCACTCCGCCAAGGGTTTTGCGCGCAACTGCCTTTGTGCTTGAGGATATATTCCTCCTCGCTGATCGACGAGGATTTTTCCTTTCTCTCTCTGTTGATTTATCTTCTCGTCCCTCAACACCCAAACCCTCAGACATCACCCTTATCCCCTTCCATTTCCCTTTCCCTTTCCCTTTCTCTGCACAACACATCAGCCATGGCTTTCGACATGGACAGCGTTGTCATCATGACTGCAGCCATCTTCATGTGGTCGGTGTTCGCAACACTGTGGGTTCTCAGCTTGGGCCCTCCAAAGCAGGCACAGAAGGTAAGCAACCGCCATCTCCAACAGCCCGAGGTCTTGTTCCATGCTTGAGGCATGTGTTGGTTGTGATGGTCACTGACTCGTTGCTGTTATAGGCCTTCGACCGCAAGAGCGTCGCTGGCCCACCACATTCACTTGTCCTTCATCCTTTGAGGTCTTCTCACCTCAACTCTGGCCTGATTGACCTCATGTCTTCAGCTGCCACCAGTGTAAAGGCATCTCTCTCCATTGCAGTGCCAATATCACCTTTCTTCCTCCGTGTTATCGTGCCACAAAACCTGCTACACAACGCTCCCCAACGCCGTGCCTCATCATTGGCATTGGTGATTGCTCCTCGTACGTCGCACAATGATTGCGGCATCTCAATCTTGCGTCTCGACTCCAACAGTGGCGGCACAGCTCCGGACAACCGACGGCAAGTCGTCGACGAGACGGATGAAAGCGACGTACCAAGCAATCTCTGGCTTGTACCCGCCAATTTCGACTTCACTGGTCTCATTTCTGAGCCAGCAGAAGAGTCGGCGGCAAGCTCGAGCTCTGGGAGTGCATCACCACTCCCTCAGTTCTCCCCTCGGTCACAAGACCTTGACACAGCCACCACTATTTCCTCACCTGTGAGCGTTCACTCAGACAGCGACCTCCAGTTCCAACAACATGAGCAAGATCATCAGCATCAAAGTCGGGAGGAGAAGGTGGAATTGGAGAATCGGGTTCGTGAGCTGTTGGCCGAGAATACCATTTTGAAGAAGAGGATACACACACAGCATCGGTTCATTGCAATCGGTATCACTCGCCTCAGGGGTGCGAAATCCGATGCCGAAAAGTGGAAATCCCTTGCTGGTTACAGCGTCGACCCGTTCTCATACAGAGCCACACCACAGTGGAAAGAAGAACCTGCAGCACATGATGCGCACGCCGAGATCAACCGGCTCGAGTTCCATCTGGAACAACAAGACAACGCGCTGCACCACTCACGCCAACAGATCCATCGCCTCGAGGAGGTAGTCGAGGACAAGGACACTGAGATCACCATGCTCAACAACGAGATTGACCAGTGGAAGACGCGGGGCGAAAAGGCACACAAATTCTTCGAAGTTCTCGTCTTCAGATACAACTGGCTCGAGAAGCATTGCGTCGATCCTGTCACCACGCATCAACAGCTTGCGGATGAGTGCCTGTCACTCCGACACGAAAAGCAGCATTTGCAACTTCACCTGGAAAATATCCAGGCCCAATACAACACGCTGCTGACGGACCGCAACAATCTTCACACTTTGTATGTCGCCCGAAGCAACGACCTCCGTGAGGCGATCGACGAGTTCAGCGAACTCGATGCCCACAAATACAACCTAGAAGTTGCAAACGCCAAGCTCGAGGCCGAGAAGAGAGAGCTGAGAGTTGCCAACACCAAGCTGAAAGTCGAGAAGAGAAAGGCAAAGGCTGCAAACATCAAGCGGACTGCCAAGTTCAGAAAGCTAAAGGTGGACATCCACACTCAAATAAAGAAGTTTGAGGCGAGGAGAAAGGTCATCAAGACCTGCGTCAACAAGGTCTTGGGTCAGGTGAAGAACGACGAGTGCGAGGCATCCAGGTTGGTTGAGGAGCCTCAGGCGGAGCTCCGAGATTGTCAAACAGCAAACGAGAGTTCTGACTGCTGGCCTGATTTCTTCGAGCCCAAATTGACATCACTCCCCTCGCCCCTGCCGGAAAGTTACCGTGTTTATCGAAGCGATGAAGAAGATGACATCGACGAAGAGGACGACATTGACGAAGAAGATGAAGATGGAGAACCTAGAAATGATGGCTGTGTCCGCAACCTGGTGAGCTTGATGGACATGCTTACGATCGAAGACGAGTTGGATCTTATCACATGAGTAAAATAGTTCGAGGCACCTGTTGGAGGATTGTGAATGGTGTTTGGAACAGCTAAGCCTCCTCTGAGCCTGCTAATTCAGCATGGAATGAGGCGGTCGCTGGTGGATTGGAAGTGTCAAGACTGACGATGTTTGAGGTTGGTCAACAAAACGTTCAACATGGCTAAATCGAGCATATCGAAGGCATTGGATGCGTCAGCAGTTGGAGCATAGCGAATGCGAAAGGGTGTCGAGTTCCGTCGTCGTCAATGTTCGGGATTCGTTTCAATTCCTTGTGATGTGTTGGTACCGGACATATGTCTCCAGGGAGCCAGGCTGGTACTGGGAGATCCCTGTGATGTGATTGAGTGTCGTGGAATTTCGGCTGGTTTGCCATGGCAGATTCAGGTCACAATGAGCGAGTGCCATAATAAGCAACTCACCCATGTTTTACTAGGCATTAAGAACCCTGATGGAACAATGACGACAGCTTCGCCACATGACTGTTTTGTTTTCTCGTACTCATTTTCCAGCAGATAGCATGTCAGACGGTTCAGGAGCAAATGAGAAGAAAGTGACAAGAGTTGAAATTCACGGCCGTGGCCAACGGCGAAGCATTTGCGCCTCTTACCACAAAGAACGACGCGTGGGGCACACGCAGTCAAACAGGTCGTCCTTCACCCAGATCTACAATTCTGGAAGCCACAAACGATCCTGATAGTGGTCCATCATACAGGGCACTGCATTATTGCCTTAACTTCCATGTCCAATGGATACAACCGGCTCCTCCATGGCTCGGTTGCGTCCAGCTTGGTCTCTCCAACCTTGACCTTTCACACGACCTGCTGTCACCAAGAGATTTCCCTCAGCCATGCATTGCGACTGGAACAGAATCGAGCCCCGAGAGATGCTTGCTGTTCCCGATCGCAAGCTCGGCCACGCCCCCGTCACCATGCTGCCGCGAACTCTGCACATTCTGGCTGGTCTGCAACAAGCATGCAGCCTGTCACCCGGAGTACACAGCCCGGGGTAAATGTCACTCGGCGGCCTTTACACACCACCTCGACATTGTCGCTGAGAAATACAGGGGTTAAGTGCGTACCTGTTCCCAATATGCCTAGAAAGACGATCTCTGCCCCGCCCTCGACTTCGCTTCTCCCTCCACAGTCTAGTCTTTCAAAACGACCGAACCGTCCACGGCCTCCTCTCGCCGTGCCCAGTCATCCGGCGGGAAATAAGAATAGGGTCGGCAGGGTGGATGGCTCCCATCTTTCACTACCAAACAGTCCGATTCAGGAACGTCGACGCGCGGAAGAAGAGGCGGTGAGACAAGAGAAGGAAAGAGTCGAAAGAATGAGACAGTCTTGGATGCATAAGCTGCATGAAGTTGAAAAAATCACTGATCTCGTTGAAGACTTCCTGAGGAGATTTCGGCAGGAAGAAGCAGAGGCCCGACGACGGCGAGAAGCAGCGGCCCGAAGACGACAAGCCTGGACTTCGAAGCTACGGAAAGCCGAGCAGATCGCTGATCTCATTGAAAGCTTCGGCTGGAGCGACAAGACAAGCGTCGATCGTTACCTCAAGCTTCATTCACTGGTGGAAAGGGGAAAAGAACTCGAACGCCGTCTGCAAGACTCCTACAAGAAGAGCGGCTTGAATCCCCGTACGCGAGAGGTTGCCAATTCGGCGTGGCATTCCCTTGTGGACGCTTTTGCCGATCCGGATCTTGCCTGGATCCAACAGCGCCTCGATGAGAGCCGACCAGGTAGACGGCGGCTCCCCTCTGCCAGGGAGGGAAAGCCTCGTCCACCCTTGCCCTTCAGTATTAAATGCCCATTGATCAGTATTATGGCTCTCCAAGAGGATATGGTCGACACGGCTTCGATGATATGTGTGCATCTGCATGGGTTGCGCCAGCTGAGAAGAAAGCGACTTCAAATGTCTTGGTCTACAGAAATTTACAGCTATCAGAAGTTCACTCTCCCCCTAGAATACCTTACAGAGGCGGCCAGCCAGACGGCCACCCGTATCAGGAACGGCTATATTCAAATCAAGTGTAGGGCCAGGCTGCTGTACCATCCATCCTCCCCTCGGCTGGCAAAGCTCATCAATGACGATCAAATCCTCCACCACGTAGGGAAAGTGAGCTGGCTGAGCAGGGTCATCGTCCGCGACGTTCGGCACGAGCTTTCACAAATATCTGCGTCAGTCCTACAGAGGGAACTGTTCTCGAAGTACCAGCCTCTGATCGCATACAACGCATACTTCTCACATTTAAGAAATGAGCTGGAATATGTCGCTCGCGGCCGTTCATACGGAAAACTCCTGAACCTTTCAGCAAAGCACGCCGAAATCCAAAGAGAGATCCGGCTGCTTTACGACTTCACGTGGCTCTGGTCAGGCATCCGTGGAGCCTCTTCCCTCGATCGCTACTGCTCGACCGACTATGATGCCTCGATGGACCACGCGTACACGGGTCCCCCGGCTTCGTCTATCGTCCGCGCCGTTGTGCCACCGGCTCAAGTCAATGTTGCCGATACTGCTCCATGGGCGACTCCAACGCCCCTTTATCCCCTCGGGCCCGCAATCCCCGTCTTCTATGTTACGACATTTGCTAGCCTCACCAATATCTTACACCGCTTCAGCAATCCAGAGCGGTGCAAGCACCTGGGCTTCGATACTGTTCAAACGCCAGGCACACAATGCCATCCCTTGGTCCAATTTCTAACCCTCGCAAGCGAACACGAGGTTGCAGTTATCCAACTCGGCTTAATCAGTTACTTTTCGCTTCTTCAGGATGAAACATTCCTGGACGTCATGAAAAACCCCGCGATCCTCAAAGTGGGTGTGGACGTCGAGTCGCAACGACGATTGCTGGTAGACGGCCCAGGTATTGAGGTGGAGGGCCTGGCTGAGCTGCTCCATACGTCAGAAGACCATGGTGCGTCTGCCCACAGTACATCTCCCAACAATGATCGCGGTCAGAGGATCTCGTCAATGGCTGCGCGATCTCTCGGATCTTTCTTACCGCCATTGGATCTGGACCACGCGGTCAAAGATATGCTCGCTTTCAAAGTTTTTCCGCGCCGCATCCATGCTACTGAATCAGCCAATCCCATGCAGTTCCTGACCCGTAGGTTATGAAAACCTTTTCTTTGCCTTGTCCCCAACTGACATTGATGATAGATCTTGCCTCACGGGCCTACGCAGTACTGAGAATCTATCTAATGTCCACGAAGGGGGACTTGGCGTGCTCAGCGCTAGGTGCCCGTCCATCGCTTGGTCCCGTCGAGGTCTACGGGCAGGCCAGGAATCCCGGGAAAAGCCCTGAGTTTCGAATTTCGCGGATGAAATACCTCAAAATCATGGCGCAAATCCTTGCTCTGAGGACCAACTTCTGGGCTCAGTTAGACTTTCGGGCAACAGATTCATCGTCGAGACATCTACACAAGAAGCGGTTGACAGCTTACTTTCTTTTCACAACCTTCAGCGAGGGCCTTGAGACTATTCACGAGATTCTGGCGATGCCCCAGGTCGCGTCGAATATCCTAGCCATTGTCCATGACGCAAAGCTGCCACTGCGAACGCAGGACGTCGCCATACTGGAGCGTCATCGGAAGATTCACCATGAGGACATCCCGATCCAGGACATTCAGTCCATTCGGGAAATCCCCGTACGTGTAAGGACATACACGGCTGCTGGAGGGGTAAGCCACAAAGCTAAACGCACGAGCGGCACAACAGTCCAACCGGCATGGAAGCCGACTGGTCCTCCTTCTGTGAAGGAAAGGAGACCGCCGATTGCGAGCTCAACCCTGAGGCAGTCAATCTCACGATTCGCCGATCTATCTGCTTTCCCATCCTTGGAGACCCTTCCCTCGGGCAACTGGCGGCTTGACTCTGAGGGTATACCCATCAGAAAGCTTGCCACTGATAGATTGAACAGGATAGAGCGCAGACGACTGCAGACAAAGATCAGGCGACGGCTCGATCGAGCGCGAATACGAGTCGGGGAGCGGCAATTCGCAGATCCAACTGCCTCTCTAGCACCGGATTCACATTTCGTCGGCAAGAAACCTACGGTAAAACCGCACGGTCAAAAGCAATTAAAGAAGCGAACCACGAGCAAGGATGGGAAGTCGAGGATATCGAGGAAGGCAGAATTTCCGAACCACGTCAATGACTCACTCGGCAATGCTGGGGAGGTCGGGACTCTGTTATCTCCAATTATATACCATAGATAGCCCAACGAGATCATTTCGTTGTCCGTGGCTTGAATGAATCGGCACATAATCTGTGCTTTCTCGAGGTTTGCTCCGTACCGAGGAGAATATCATCATGGTCCTGTCTCTCCTTGGTATGTCTATGACTAATCCCTCCAGAGACGGATACGGAGCTGGTGAACTCTCATGTCAAGCAGACGTTAGAAACCGCGGTAGAATCTCATCCGTCCACTGCTCCTGCTAAGCCATGAACCGTTCCCGTGGCATTGTGCTGTACTGCTCAACAAGCTCGCGTCTCCAGCTCGCGCTCTGCATCAACAGTACTGGAATAGTACCTACAGGAAACATCACCCATCACACAAGGTACCTAGATTAGTAGATACTGAGAGGTAAAGCCGTTGTACCTATAGAACATGCTACATGTACCAATGAATGCTTCCCCGTCGTAGCCACCCGCCTACCTACCTAGCCAAACCACAGATTTCGGTCCCCGTCCCAAAGGTCGGTACATCCAAACGCTTGACGGGTTGGTTAATAATGTCCACCTCCGCCGGGGCCTGCGCTGTGCTGTACTGCACTGCACTGCGTAGGATACCCGGGATGAGGACACAGTCCCTAGGTATATACCCGTCTCCTCGCAGTTCCGTTCCCCGCAGCATGTACAGGACTCGGAGTCCTACTCGTCGCAGGGAACTGTCTGAGTGAGTGAGTGAGTGAGTGAGCGAGTGATTTCCCCGGACAAAAGTACGAGGGACGTAATACTGTACCACTTACATAGCTTGGGAGGCAAGGCAACTCTCTCCGTACCTTACCTTAATTACCGTGTTTTTGCGTACTCTGTACCCCTCTTCAGCACTTGTGCCACCACTTCGCAAGGCTCTCCTCTCTTCGTTCACCCTTTGTGTGTGCGCACACGGAGCACCATCCAGGAGGGCGGTACTCGTATTAGTGCTAGGTCCTCTCCCGGCCCGAACGAAGAGGATCTTCGTCCATCCACAGCCTGTGCCCCCATAGACTGTGCGATTGCGATCTTTCCATATCCGGTTTACGCAGGCGCTCTCCCTTCTCTTTCTCTTTCGGGAAACATTCTGCCGTGCGGCGAGGACTAGGGACCTAGACTAGACGTCCACACGCGAAGAAACTATACTGTACCCAGTATTTGTGCGGTATACTTATACAGTAATGTGTTAACTTGGAGGGGGATGGAACGTGTGGATGGCTAATATGGCATGCTTACACCTACCTACCTATGCGTGGTGTATTAGCGTAGCGTAGCGTAGCATAGCATAGCATAGCATGGCGTAACTTTCCTCGAACGCAGGGCGCGCGACGTTACGCCACGAAAGGGGCTACGCTGCACACGGTACTGGGTGGCACTGTGGCTATCCTACCTAACAGCCCCATGCCGAAAACTGGTGTTTGGTCGTGGTCTCCGGGGTTCGCCTGTGACGTCATTTTGGCGAGGCCCCCATGACAAAATACTCCGAATTGCCTGCCTTGGGAATGACGAGTTAGTCATCATCAACTTCAAGCCCGACTGATCTGTGGGTTCTGGTTGAATCGATGGAAACTAAGCAAGCGACAAGCAGGTTTGTGGTGTCAGTGCTTCAGTTTCTCTCCCCTTCAATCGATCTGCATATCCTACTTCGTTCGCCACACGCATGAGCGGCAATGCAATGATGTGCGCGCGCACGCCCAGTGGGTCCGAGGTACGAGTGAGTTACTCTGGACGTACTCGCCCTGTGTCCTGTGTACACAGTACTTGTGTTTTCGGGCATAGATTCCTCGAAGGGTACAGTAATGTCCCGCTTACCTCGTACACAAAGCATTTTCCTGACCTCCAGCTTGCGGTAACCCAATCCGGCTAGCCCCCCGGCTGTGAGATCCGGAGAAATGCACGGCAGACCCGCCAAATTCAAGCTTTTGGCGCGCCAGACGAGGGTACGACGGCCCTAGAAGGGTTTAGCCGCGCCCCGCCTGCCAGAAGACCATCGTCTCGGTAAGGGGACGTCTGCGTGCGGCGCCCTGCTGGAGATTCTTTTGTCGATGGTGCCAACTGCGCGCGGTGTGGACTGGACTGCCTGCCCTTCTGGGTCGGTCCTGTCGGTGCAAGAATCAGATTTTCCTACTTCATTAATATGCTGCTGAGCGGGTAGGCTAATTGAGAAGCGAGGTATGGACGGGATCAACGATTTACCGTCCGGGTTGATGCATTAAGCGGGGGAGAGGGCGGTCCTCCACCCCCCCTAGAGTCGTAGAACTGCAGGGGACGGAGCGGAGACTCAATCCGACAATAATGCATGCATTGGCCCTCGACGTCGAAGAACACGAGGCTGGCGTCTGGAAGTGCTGATTAAGATCGCAGGATGGGGCAAGGAGTATTGCCTTGTTTCGTCGCCATCAAGTCGCTGCTCTTGCTATCCAATTGAAGACAGGATGCCACAGTCCTGGCTGTGGGTATCGCCATACTGACGACGCCTCTCCTACTTGTGTATACCCAAAACACATGCACAATACGGCCATGCTTCGCCAGCCCCTATGACCGACCCCATCTCCTCCAGAAGCGTCCCTCCCTCCCCCTCTGACCTCTGGGGAGGCTGTTCTCATCCTTCTTGGCGACCCGCCAGTAATACACTGGCACTCCAGATACCACAAATGCAATGACAATAACCGTCTGCACCGGCTGATTGACCACCGCTCGACTGACAAGGAACAAGGAAACGCAGCAGAAGATGATCGGCGTGGTGATGTAGGTCCTGTACGGCCGCTCCAGGTGTGGTTCGCGGATGCGCAGGACAATCAGGCCAAGGACGGTCAAGAAGTAGAACGAATACCCGGCCACGCCATAGAACGTGATCAAGGTTCCGAACTCGCCGAGGACAACGTAGATCATGGTGAGAAGCATGTTCAACAACATGGCGTTGACCGGTGTATAGCCCATCCCGATGGACTCGTCGCCGAATACCTTTGCCAGAGATTTCGACAGCCAAGATCGTTTCCGTGTCTTGTTGAGTGGCGTAACTGGCTCTGGCCCCGAAGAATAACCGAACCCGATCTTGCCAAAGACGGCGGGAATGTATCCTTCGCGACCCGCAACGTAGACTAGGCGACCGGAGGTGAATGTTGTGGCGTTGAGTGCGCCGAAACACGACGCACCGACGATCAGGGCGAGAATGAGAGCGCCGACGGGGCCGAAGACCTTGCTGCCGAATTGCACCGCGACCGTGTTGGACTTGTTGATGGTCTCCAGAGGGAGAACGAAGATGTACGCCACGTTGGCGAGGATGTAGCATACGATCACGGCAGGCATGGCGGTGTGTATCACACGTGGTAGATCCCGGCTTGGATTCTTGAATTCTCCCGTCACGTAGTTTGTGTTGTCCCAACCATCGAACGCCCAAAGACCGGCGTACAGGGCGACGGCCCAGCTGGATATGTCGGTTGAGGTGTTCGCAAACCAGCTTTGGTCGCGCCAGTCCTTGTTCGCGGGACCGTTGAAGGAAAGGCCCGTGGCGGCCACGATGATGCCGATGACTGTCACCGCGATAAGCGCGACGAATTTGAAGAACATGAAGAGATCGCCCAGGCGCGCGGCAAAGCGTGTCGAGACACAGTTGAACACCGTGACCAGCATGAGTGCAGCCAGCGCGGGGATCTTGTTGATCCAGGGGTTGACGTCTTCGACTTCGGCACCGATTGCTGCACGGACAATGTATTCGCCGAAGATGATGGCGATAATGGCTGCGCCCCCGGGTTTCAACACCAGGATCGCGCTCCAGGTGAAGAGAAACCCAACGACTTCCCCAAAGATCTTGGCGAGGTAGATTTGCGCGCCTCCGTTCAGGGGTATCGCGCCGCCGAGTTCCGCATACGAGGCGGCGCCCGTCCAGGCCAGCAGGCCTGAAATCGCCCAGACCACCAAGGCTGCGCCCGGGGATCCGACATGTGAATTGACCTGTGCCGGCGACGAAAAGATCCCCGACCCGATTATCAAGCCGACCACCAACGACAGGCCGTTCAGGTATGTCAAGGTCTTGTTCTTTTCCAGGTTCTGCAGATTGCCCCGTCGCTCGAGAGAAAGGGACACGGCCGAGGGATTGCCTAGCGCCGTGTAGCCTCCGCCGGCCGTCGAGGAAAGAGGAAACAGGGCAGGGGTGAAGTCGAAGGCGGACGAGACCGAGTAGGATCGTCCATGCAGCCGTCTCCGCTCTGAAGCTGGGTTCGCACTGTCGAGAGGATCGTCGTTCTCGAGGGACAGTCGTCGGGAGGAGGAGATGCCCGATCGTGAGGACGCTCCAGAGCTAGGCAAGTCGTCCGGCTCCGAGTCTGCGAGGGATGCAAGCTCGAGTGAATCTCGGCCCGGCTGTGGCCTGTGGACTTCGGAGAAGCCAGAGGAGGGAGAAGGCATGGTTGTTCGTCGAGACAGGCTCGGCGAAGTTGAGCGACTTTGCTAGTGCTCGGGATTCATCGTCGCGCCGCCAACATGGTGTTGCGCGACTTCAACTCGAATCCGACTCTCATCTGACCTCTGGGGACGGCGGTGTTGGAATTGTCTCGGATGGGTAAGCGGCAGCGAGGCGAAACCACGAAGAGAAGCCAAGCCGCTAAGCCGCACTGATTGGTGGGACGATGCTGCTGCTTTAACCCGGTTGCTCGTGTCCGTTATTATCTCAGCAGCCAACGATCGTCGCCCGCGCTCCCATGCAGCTAAGCTCGCGCTTGCGCCCCTGGCATTGATTCCGAGCCTGTCTCGAAAAAACCTCAAGCCATCGTGTTGATGCTCGCAACTTCTCGACAACGGGATGCTTTGCGCTGCACCTCTTTCCGTGGAGATGAGACCGTGTCCCTTGGTCTCGGTGCCGCTTGGCCAGGAGACCCTCCCGATGGCCCTCGTCCGGATTCACCTGATTGAGCCACCAGGTCGAGGGTTGTGGTCAAGTATTGTCAACTCCCGGGAGCTCGCTTGACTGTAGAGAGTAGCGATACGCGAGACGCTTCTCGTGGCAGTATCCAAAGAGGCAATCCCACTGCTGTTGCCACTGGGATGTCGCTTGGACGACTTAGCAATTGCACATGGAAGATGAGAGAGCAGACGTGGAGGTGGAGAGTCGAGACTTCTTATGGCGCTTCGGGAACATCAATCGGATACACCGGCCGGCCGTTGATCCCCTGCGCTTGTGCTGCAGGGTTTACCAAAGAACTAATGCAGTCTGTCACGGCCGGAGCCTGACGATTCTTCGAATCCGTGAAGCACATTGGTGGTCCTGCTCGTACCACACTCGTTGTGAACACCGAATGCCACACTGCCGGCAGCTGTTCATTGGCAAGATGCCATAATCGGCTATGGAAAGATCGAATATTACCAAAGCTATGGATCGGGATCCTCTATCGCTAGGGGCTCATTAGTCATGTTTCTGGGGGTATTCAAATGCCCTCCCAACTACGAGATTGGAGGAAATTGGCCTAGCGAGTCATTGTGAGGCTACCTGATACTGCAAGGCATTTGCTAATAAGCTTCAGACGCGTCTGTCGTTCTTGCTCATCAAACGTCGTACGAGCCAGGCCAGACCTACTCTCATATATCTACCTCCTCGGATTAACTAATCTCTCCATGTTACCATGCAGCATTCTCGGACCAGGGGCCTTCTCGACATGTCTCAACAAATTCATTTTGTGGAGACGAAACCCGGGACGGCTTTGGACTCGAGCCAAGTACGTGCACTACGATCGCACGTGCGGAAAGTCAACCTGGAAAGGTCCAACCAGAAGAGTACTCGGCGATTGGAGAACTTTCGCTCCTTGACCATCACCGATTTCTCAGAGGCAGGGAAGGCGAAAGGTGCCAAGAAGAAACAGTCGTCCCAGCCCGATGTCACTCAGCTCGAAACGGAAATTCAAGACCTTCCATGGGGAGAAGACCCGCCACAGGATTGTCCACTGGCCCCGGGCAGCCCTGAGATTCCTACAAGAGCCTTCCAGTGCCTCTCGACTCCGGATGGCCAGTTCCTGCCAAAACGGTGCAACTGCAACAAGTCGAGCCCGCCACATCGCCAATCGCCGGGTCCGAGCCGGCGTTCGTCCCCAATTGATTCTCCCCAGAGCGACGGGATACATCCACATGCAGTGCAGATAGCGAATGCTATTGATGTCGATGAAGCCCGAATCAACGATTTGCTCAGAAGCTGTACGTCTCTAGCTACAGAAACCGGGATCTTCAGCTGACTGTTCTAGGTGCGTTCCAGGTAGCGGCCGAACCACTGCTCCCTTCCAGCGTGACCGATGGCGACTTCTCGGCGCTCCCGTTATTCCCGGAATGCTTATCCAACTCGGCATTTCTGTACGCCTTTCTTTACTCCATCCTCCATATCCACAACTCATGCATTGCAACAAGCGAGTCACTGGCCCTGAAAACGAAGGCCATTGAGTGTCTGAGAGGAGATCTCCGCAAAGATGATCCCAACATTCGAGCCCTGACCATTGGCACCATCCTCCTGCTGTCATGTGTTGCTGTATGTGAATCCCACGAAGTCAATGTCCCACAGACTAACAGGGGCCCAGTATCATTGCGGAGACCTTGAGGAATCTACAGCACATTCCGAAGGCCTGTACAAACTCTTGGAGCACTGCCATACGGACGGCATCCGCTTGCGAGCTGAGGTACTTCGCGCAATTTTCTGGTAATGCATCTCGTCACCTACTCGCACCTTGTCAGACTAACTTGTTGATGTAGGCAGCATCTGCTGGGCACTGCACTAGTGTGTGATCAGCACAGGTTTCTGCAGCCGGACTTTCAATTTCTCCTCAACCGTCCTCAGGACTTTCCTACTCTCAATGCACTACCGACAGTGCCTCTGGGATTCGAGTTACACGAATATGTGATCAGCGCCGATGTCCTGCTGTCCATCCGCATCATCTTATACCTCCAGAACCCTCCTAGCCCCGGCACATCCGACCTCACGATGATTGAAGACCTACAAGCCCGTGTTGAAGCGCGACTGGTCTTTCACGAAAAGAGCTGCAAAGAGTTCGGCCCGATAGCAGAATGTTGTCGTGTTGCGGTCTACATTGTCAGCTACATCAGCAGCTCGACGACGTGGAAAAGCGCCTTTGTCCCACTGCGTCTGGCAGAGAAGCTCCTTACCTATCTTGAAAAGACAAACCGACAGGAACGTTGGCGCTACCGACGCGACTTGTTCTTGTGGCTGCTACTCGTGGGAGCGTCGGTTGGTAAGGGGCAGAACTGTTTCGCTGCTGAGCTTGCTTCACGCTATCAGCAATTCATTGAGAGCATCAGGGGAGATGTCACAAATTGGACCGATTTGAAAAACGGACCACGAGCCCTCCACAATATGATGAAGAGTTTCATCTACGCGGACGGTTGGGTGGCGAAGAGGCACCTGATTCCAAGCTGGAGTGACCTTGAACGGACCATCTTTCTGTGTGGTTCGGAAGAGGCCGACACTGACATGGACACCGAAGCATTACTCCAAGAGCTGGTGCCAGACACTAACCTTTTTGAGTGACTCCGAGCACCCTATGACAAAGGATGCATAGCCGACAAACAGCCCTGCTAGGCTGTCCGCCAACTCTGGTGTCGTCGGGATTGGTCGTCAATGGACTTCACTTCATTCCGGACAGTCATAGTACTCCAGATGGCTGCAGAGCGATGCGTGTTGCCTGGTGGGTCGTCCCAACGAGGCGGAACTTATATATACGCAACAGGAAACGACTCTCCAGCTCAGTCTCAAGCCAGTAACCAGATCTACTCCCCTATTCGATGTGTTCACTGAAGCTGAGATTTTGGTGGCAACTGAGTTGTTATCCCAGCATGAAGGCCCCTCAGTCTAGATTACGAAGAGCTCGTTGACCCCTTTGGATAGAGGCTCACGGAAACAGGCCAAGAGGAAGACATATACAAACCTATAAACATACTCCACTCTCTCGAGTTCGCATTGGTTCTCCCCCTCGAACAGACTCTGTGCTTCTGACCACGCCACGATTGATCGACCCGCACAGGAATTGGGCTCATGGAACCATCCTGGCATGGCTATCAACAAATGGAATGCCTACAACTGAATACGTACATCCAACATGACATCACAGTCACCAGTACAGGCACCACTTGAACATCCTGAGTTCTCAGACCCAATCTACGCCATTCGATCGCAATGACGAATCCGAATGGTACCTTTCGGGAGCTGCCTTGCCGACTAGAACCAGTCGAATGACTCAAAGACGGCTAGCTGTGCTGGTAGTGGTCTGCGAGCAAACGGGCTGGAGCGGTGGTGAAAGGATGAATGTATCATGTCTGCGAACGGTTCACGGAGAATAGTCAGGCACGGGATGGATTGTGAGAATATTGGGGGCAGAGCTGATATCTCCCCGTGCCGTATCGGAATACTGCTCCAGGAATATACGACAGCAAAGAGGTAAGGAAAGATATCGTTCTGTCCTGAACGCTGCTCGATAGGGATGGACAGTGTACCGTGTAGGATACCGAAGGAAGTATTCTTGGAGACCAATATTCTTTGCTCTGTGGCATAAGCACTTGGTTCCTTCCATGTTTCATTGAACAGCTTTGCTGTAGCTAATCACCAGCCCCATTTGCTACGAGACCATTTTCTGCAAGAGGCAATGCGCTCCTTCTGTTTCTGGAAGGTGACACAACTCCACTGTGGCGCGCCGCAGTAATCCACCCTGCGCGTTTGGACGAGGTACGAGGTAGTTGGGGGTAGAGTACGTATTACTGTGTCGAGTCCTTCTGGATCGACACGTGATTTGATTCCGGATTTGCGGATTCTGCGTACTTTTGCAATGACGTAGCTCCAAAATTGGCTATCATCAAGAATTGACTAGAAGTTGTGGCCCTTTCTTGGCTTCATCACCAACACGAGGCGTGGAGACGAAATAGGCTTTCGTCGTCGAGAGCAGCCAGAAAGCGTTAGCGTCGCTACGCCGCATTTCGTCATCGAGGGCTTTTCCCACAGTTTTTCCCCTCACTGCGAGTAATAATGAGCTCGTAGGCTTTCAACTTGAAACCAGCACTTGGTGCACGTGTTATCACTGTTTCCGTCGCCCGCAGCTAGGATCTCGATCCAGTGTTGGTGCCTGGCTAACGATGGCTTTCAAGCCTCCCACGAGCCGTCACTCCTCTTGAAGCTTAGCCCCATGCCCTATTATTACTAGTATTCCTACGAGGTACAGGCCCAAAAAGCTCCAACTGAGCCGACTGAAGAGCAGCAACACAGCTAGGCGAAACAGTTGTTAACAACTTGAATTTTACATGTCAAATACGCACTTGTTTGTAGCGAGATGTCCTTACCTACTGTAGGTACTTAGGATAGTCCAGGGCAGCCAAAGTACGAGGACCTCGTACCGAACCATGCATTCAAGCTCCCATGATGGCGGGTGCATGCTTTGGCAGTAGTTACATAATGCGCTATGTATCACTCGGTACATACTTCATCAGCGGAGAATCATGGCTGGCGAACGTACGCGGCATTGATACAACTTATCCATCGATCGTGGGAACAATAATCTCGTATTCTAGGATACCTATCCTAGATCACGAGCGACTTCGCGGCACAAGGCACGATATGAGCCTTGACTAGTATTTCGTATGTGTGAAGAGTGAGTACCTTCAATACATCGCATTCTCGGTACCGGATCTGGACATCGATGGCGAAGGAAGACGTGACGCTACTCTAAGATACGAACTGTCCTATCCTACTGTAGTTAGGTAGACTTGGCGCGCCCGCTCGGCTATTTGCTCAACGATGCTCCTTCTCCATGGAACGTCCCCTGGGCAAGGTAACCCACACAGCGAGCAGATGAAGAACGGCCAGCTCTAACTCGTCATGTACTTGTACAGTATCGTCTACTGGAGCACAGACACCCTTGGGGCCGCAGGGAACCTGCCGTTTCAAAGTCCAGCCCGCGGAGTTGATCGGAGTCGACGCTGCTTTCAAGATTTGGCTGGTCGGAAATGATACGGGCACTTCATATCACGCTTGGGATTACATTCTCATAGCAGATGGAGCGGAGAGGAGCCCTTCGTATCATTTGACTGCGCATTCAAAGGTCAATTGGCATTCTTGGTGCTTGGCACGGTTGTCTGACGTCATTGCTGTCGACGCTATCCTATCCGGCCACCGACCTGAATGTTCGAGCCTGTTGGCTCCCCTTCTCAACCCCCCCGGGTGACAGCTCTCCTTTCTATCCTCGCTCACATACACTGATGACCATGAAGCACGAGCCCACTTGCTCATGAGGTATCCATCATGTCATCATCCTGTCGTCCAAAGTTCACCTCTGAATGCCATGCGCCATAGTCTCCCGCGTACAGCGCCGTCGATTCCGACTGCGCTGGCTCCCCCTCAAACTCAACATCCTCATCAAGCAACTCTTCTGGTTTCTTCTTGAAGTCCTCTGCGTTGGTCAGGTGCTTGTACAGGGTCTTCAGCGGGATGGTCCACGTCATATCGTCCCCGAGACGTCCGCCCGTGGGAGAGAGTATGTCGATTTTTAGCTTCGGCATCAAGTCCTCCAGGAGCAGCTTAAGTTGATATGGAATGTCGACATAGTGCACCGGCGGTAGGTCTTGATTTGCAAGCACCTCCTCTTTCAGCTCCCAGCCGCCCTTCTCGAGATTGGGTATCGTCACTTCGAAAACTCCAGCTGCGTCAGGGGAACCCATTTCTGGACAACTCGTCACAAACAACAGGTGCACAAGCGGGAATTCGGGCCGCGTGACACGGAACACGCCAGTTGTTTCATACTTGATTGCTCCGCTCAGGTCAGCATCCTGGGTGACGAATGGGTTCTGTCCTTCGATGCCGAAGTCTGCCCGTGCCTGCTGCACTTGTTTGACGTCCAGAGATGAGACGTAGACAAAGTTGCCCCGCGCGACAGCAGAATCGACCTCCGACACCATCATTTCGACAGCCACTCGCCCATTTGCCGGCACTGCGTCGTCACCCGTTCTCTCAAGATGTTGTTTCAGATACCTCAATACGTATGGCGGGCGACTGCCACCACCTGTCAGAGCAACTGTACAAGGACTGTTGATCTCAGACATGCATTTATATAGCATGCATTTGATGGGATCCAGCCAATTGTCGAAAATCATCTTCATGACAGGCGCTGCAAGAATCATTTGATCCTCCTTCATGACCAATGTGGGGAGTTCGACGCCTCTGAATCGAGCGGTTTGTTCGGACTTGAAGACTGGCTGAATTTCGTATCCATGAAAGGCTCCGTCGAACGACTGTTTTGTTTTCTCGAACCCTCTTTCAAATGCCTCCAGCAGGTCATCCTCCGTGCCGTCGAAGCTGGGTACGAGCCGCAAAAGGCCTCCTGGAAACTGACCCGTTAGATATTCTCGGAAGAGTTTGTTAAGACGTTGCGAGCCGTTGAACGAACCCATTCCAGGAACAACCTCACTCAGCTTGGCGGCGCAGGTATTGGAGTCTTGTCTTGTACTCAGCCCGCAGAAATCGTTCGTCATATTCTGAATGGCATGTTGCTGACTCACTGTAATTATTGATGGCGTTTATCCGCTGATCGCGACAGGAAGTCAACCGTTCCTGTGTACAATAACAATCGGTGGCTGTTCTGATTGTAGAATGAATGCATTGATGAACAATACTTAACAGACCAATAAGACCCAATCTTTATTGACACCCAAACCAGGCGCAGCCTTTTGTGCTGCACAATGGGAAGGCACAATGCTATGGCCACTTCCGCTTGCGGGCGTGGAAACAAACACTTCGCATACCTAGGTATCTTCAAAACCTCATCTCAAACAGCATATGCCATCTCTCGTCTTGAAATCTCCATACATATCTCATACACGATCTCCAGCACATACGGCTTGAACTTGGTTGCCAAGTCGACTTCAGTCTCCATTGAACCAGTCGAGAACCTCCCCTCGATCACATCCCACATGGCAAAGCGCAAAGCCAAGAAGGTCAACCCAACTTGGACCCTCGAGGCGGAGGTCCTGTTGCTGAACTGGCTAGACGACAACAAAGGCACAGACGGCGCGTTGCGTCAGAACGACGAGGCAGCATGGAACGAATTCGTCGCAGGCGATGAATTTGTGCGGCAACATATGGGCATCCAAGACTTCTCGACCGAGGAAGAGAAGAGACAACATATCCAACTCAGGCTCAGATACTTGTGGAGCAACTTCCGGTCCACGTTCTACGCAGAAACACCTTTCACGAAGACCATCATCTACACACAAGGTAGTGCGGCACTGGACTGGGGTCGCTTGGAGAACAGATATCGCTCTCTCTACACGCCAGAAGAGTATCAAACTCGCAAAGCCCTCGCCGAGCTAGCCACATCAACCCCTGGTGGGACCGGAGGCAAACGCAAAATCCGCGAAGAGGAGGACTTGGGAGATGGCACCGTTGATGGTTCAGGCGATAGCTCAAGACAGAAACGTCTGCGCCAGCAAATTCGCGAGACTCCAGGTCAAACAATTTCTTCATCATCGAGCCCCACAGAGATCAACAGTGGCCCAGGGACCTCTCGAAGCCAACCGCAACATTTGCTTTCAGCCGCCATGCTACCTCCTCTGAGCAGAATCGAGCGTAGGACTCGGCAAGACGCCATGCTATCCGACCTTGAGCTTTCAAAGCTTCCGAAATTTAAACGTTTGCTTGGGGATTCATGGGACGAGAGAGCCCAGCTCACCGATGTGCTGAAGCTCCAAACTCAGATGATGAAAATATACACCCAAATCGAACGATCAGTGAATGAGTACATGGGGAGTTGCGCCGTGGACAATTTCCAACCAATCGTGCTCAGACCAGAGTCTGCCTACCCCCGAGACCTCAATAAGCTGCTGAGTCTGATTCTCGGCGGCCATACGGGACAGGTTGAAGAACGCCGGGCATTGTTCCAATCTCTTAGGGATGAGAAGGTTATCTCCTATACCTACTTCATTCGGTCTCTGCTCATTGCTGCTGTGATGGATTGGTGCCTTCGACCAGCAGTGGAAGAAGCCAGGATCTACAGGAGCTACGGTGGGGGGGTGATCCAGCAGGTGTTTGAGAGTTGTGAGTTCATACCTACCCTGTGTCTTATTGTAAACGTGCTAATCTTCCTAGCCCTCGATCCCGTTGTCGAAATGAGACTTAGACAAAAACTCGTGGAGTCCTACGTTAAGATGGAGATCGAACCACAAATACCATCAAAGGCAAAAGACATGGCGAGCATATTCCAAGGATTTGTTGACCTAATATTGCCTCGCCATGACCCTTGTGTCTTCCCACACCAAGTTACCGATGTGAAGTCTTGTCCAAGGACCGACCCAGATCGTCCCAATACCGCAGCTGATCTTCCCGCGCTCTTCGAAGAGTCAGGTCACCGCATCAACTTCAGACAGGATCTATACACTGTTTTCGAGACTACTCTCCAGTGGCGTGCTGAAAAGGACAAGATGATGCACGAGAGGTATAGTTTCAGCTTTCCTAGCTTCGGCGACGAATACGTCAAAGATGGGATGATTCAAGAAATGGACAGCGAAGGGAATAAGCGCGCTAAACCCGTCATTCTCTGTCTCCTCCCTCTCCTATACCGCTCCATTGCAGCAAATCTGCTCGACGATATTGGGTTTCCACACAAGGTGGTCAATGGAATTGTGCTCTAGGAAGAGGCAACTTTGGGGTGCAACGCCAGCAAATATTAGCAAAAGATCTTCAGGTGGGAAATCTCATGTACTTCGAGACAGCGGGTGACATGGTGCAAGATCAAGCATATTCCTGATAGCTATCAAGTAGGCATGGCAGCGGATAGAGGATATTTCTACTATAAGAATTTCATCTGCGTATCACATCAACGACCTCCTACGCTTTAATATCATCAGCAAGCCAACGCCAGCATCCGTGTCCGTCGCGCACTTTTTGTTTTGCCCATTGATGCAGAGGGGGTGTACGTTAAGTATTTGGCATAACATCTGACACATACCTTACAGTACAACCGAGATCTGTTGTTGTGGTGACTACCAATTCTATGGGCAAAATACCGAGTACACGGACTGAGTAGGGTGCTGGACATATCCTATTACCCCTTGCTCTCGGAGCCTTGTTTCTCGCTCTCTTAGTTTTCTTTCCTGAAAGGGCCAAGTTAAGAAGGAAGGTTAAGGTTCAGGTTTGCTAAAGGTAGTTAGCCGACGATCACTGGAGGTGGGCGCGAGGGGGGGATGCTGCCGCTTTTCTTGTCGATCACTCCGAGCTCCCTCCCTCCCTTCCGACCAAGCCTTCTAAGTTCTGCCTGTGCGAAATCGAAGCCAGTTATATTGAAAGCTATGGTCCCTCATACTACATTCGTGCCAAGTCATTAGGATCAGTTCGTTAAAGCCGTTCGGAAACTGTGACTCCGCCCCTCAATTCGGTTCCGCTTGTTCCTCGTTCTCTTCCTGGGCACCCTGCTCGGCTCCGTCGGGCGTAGGTAGCCTGCCTTGACATCTCCTTCTTGATCTCCTCAAGGGATATGTCCCACTCGCGCGCCAAGGTCTCCTTCCACGCCTCCACCGCAATCTCCTTGTGACCATCGTAAGAAATTTCCAAAATCCTCTCATCACCAGCCACGGCCTGCACCTTGGTCGGCACCGGCACACTCTTCGCCTTCGTCCCGACATACATGTCCTCCCCTTGCCGGGGGATCCGTAACCACCGATGTTTTGCGCTGCACGCCCTAATGTCCGAGTCGGGCGCGCGCAGACGTGCAAGACAGTCGTGGCAAAAGTCCCGGTTCGAGCAGTACGTGCAGTGATAGAACTCGTGATCGAAGTCTGCCTTATTCTCGCAGCGCTTGCCGTCCGCGTCGCGGCCATCGCATGTCCAATGCAACTGGAAGGTGTCGGTGTCCACCCGTAGGTCGCGGAGGCGAGACTGAAGGAGCCTGTACGCGAAGGCGGTTCCAGGATCTGAGACAGTCTGTTCGCCTTCTTGGCTTTCGGATTCCTTGGCCTCTGTGTGGCTGCTGCTGCTGCTGGCCTCCGGTTCGGTTTTCATGTTTGCCGCCGCGACGAGAGACTCAACGTGCGCTCTAGCTGCTTCAATGCGCTGGATTTGCTGCGAGGCATCTGGGAAGCGCCTCTTAGCGACCTGGATGGTTTCCTTGGCCAGCCTGGTCACTACTTCTAATACCTGATCTCTGCCCTCCACGACGTCGCCCGTAATGTCCTTGGCTTCGAAACACAGCGCTTCACTGACGAGATCTGGCTGGCCCATTAGAGACAGGGCAATGGCCGCGTTCTCAAAATCCTGGTAGTGGCCAAGCGTCTTGAAGATAGCCGAGAACCCAAGCGCGTCGTTCTCAGGAATATCGTCCGAGAGGATCTGTAACGCCCGTTTGATCCGGGGAACAAGTGCTTCTCTGGCCTGCTCCTTCTTGCCGTACAGCGCATACAGCACTCCCAGGAACCCGACTGAGTCGCTGCGGTCGTTGTAGTCGTCCTTGGTTAAACTGGCCAATTCCCCGACCTGAGCAAGCTGCTTCCCGTCTAGCATGACCTGGAAGTAGTGTTTCGCCAGCGCCGTACCAGCATCCTGCCGTGTGATAAAGGCATTGCGTCCACCAACGCTGGAGAGTAGGTTGCGGCTATCCTCCCACAGTCGTAGAGCCTTACGGACTGTATCGGTGCCGTCAGATGTGATATTGTACGTATACGCTGCCACGCCCCGGTCGTAGAGGAGTACCCCGCGCGCCTGGTCCTCGGCGAAACGATCGTCATCGGTCGGCTCGGCCGTGGGGTCCTCGATTGGCGCTGGAGCCGCCGTGGCCACCTCCACGGCACGCACGATGTTTCTGAGGAGATCCGGATGGCCCTTTGTCGAGTTGAAAGTCTTCGAGACGAGAGCATCATGGTCAACATCTCGAGCAAGCATCTTCAAAGTGCTGGCCATTCCCCCCTCTCCATCCTTCGTCGCTAATGTGCTCTTTAGTAATTGCCGCGTCCCATCTGGGTCCGTGAATCCCAGTCGGGCCTTCAGATGCCCCAGCTCTCCCTCCTTCGCCTGCGTAGGGTCTTCGCTCTTGCACGCGACCAGGTAGTGCTCCGCCGCCGTCTGAACATCGCCCGACTTATAGGTATACTGCGCCAACAGCAGACGTAGCTCCACGACATCCTTCGCTTCCGGCTTGGGCGTGCACCTTCTTGCTTTGCCCTTTCCAGCGCGAGCTCCACCTGCGCAATGGCCTGCTGAGCCCAGCCTTGAACAAAGTGCGCTTTCGCCAAGCAGCTGTAGCAAAGCCAGCTAGGGTTTTCCTTTTCGATGGCGCGCTGGTAGAGTGATATGATGGTGTCGGCCTTGCCGTACTGCGAGTCCACAGCCGAGGCGAGACGCTCGTACCAGAGGGAGTTGAGTTCCGAGTCTGGAAGCCTTAGAAAGCTCTGGCACCAAGCGCTCACACGCTTCCAGTCAAGATCATCGGTAAGGCCGGAGGGCTCTAAATTATCGGCATTGTGTGCTCTGGGGGTTTGCCGGACCTTCAAGTCGTCCTGTTTCCCCGGGGGCCTGTATAACTCGTCGGGGCATCACAAGAAGTGCAACGGCAAAGCAAAGACGAGTGCCCAGCTTGAGTTTCAAGACAACGGTAATCCACCAATGTCCAAGCCAATCTTGCGTCTCATGGAATCTGCCGAACCACTGTCCAAGGCCTGCAGAGAGCAGGGACAGATGAACGGACCTGAGGTTCGGCTCGACGTTCTCATTCTAAAATATCGGTCTTTGCGCTCGGAGGGGCCACAGACCGGTATGGTATGCGAGTGCCTCTTTCTTGTTGAAAAAAAGTGGGTGCCCTCGACTGTTCAGCAGAACCCCTATAGCTGGATGGGCTGCATGCCCCTCAAGGCAAAGTACGTTGCTTTGCGGGTGTGTCTATCGTGTACAGGGAGCCACTACGAACAAAGCGGCACGTGGAAGCAGGATGGACCCGAGGATCGCGCGGAAGTTGGGGCTCGGAAGCGCCCTCCACATTGACAAGTTCGTTTTCTGCCACCGACTTTATTCAGGACTGCGTCGGAAAGATAACCAGATAAATTGGGGGCCACGGCGGCCGCTCGCACTGCCATCAGATCTCCGCTTGGCTGGTTGGTCTCGCAATTCGAGTACACACGAGTTGGACCCAATTGGGAAGCTGAAAATCACCTCATCCGGATCATTCCGATTCCTAGGTTGATCACAATGATGAGCTGACACACTCAAACGAGCCTGTGGGATATGCTGAGCATCCCTGCCTCCAGGGGACACCGTTGAATGAAGTTCCTCCGGAGTTTCCAAGCAAGCATCGTGTGGAGGTGCAGTTCCGCCCCAGGGTAGCGGAAGAAATGCAGAGTCAATGTCTGTAGTCTATAGCAAACCTTGTCTGACAACCTTAGGTCATCCTCCCTCCTGCGGGGGGGGGGGGGCTTATCTTGATGCGGGGGAGAGTAAAGTTCGTCTAAGCCCCGGTCAGGTAAGCCGGGCACCCACCTGGCCCACAGCATAAGGCGCCTAGTAAGACTGACCGACCCCGCATTACCCCCAATGTATAAAACCGACCGTCGCCGTGGTTCTCTTCGCAAGCTGTTGATTTCCATCTACACCTCGCCAAAATGATCGCGCCCATGTCCCACGATGATCTGCCTGCCTTCCCAGAAGGGTTGCCACTGGCTCCCATCGCCCGCATCTCGCACAACAAGCTCCTTCAGAACGATGCAACGGAGGCGGAGAGGGTCTTGGAGGCCTGCAGAACGCACGGCTTCTTCTACCTCGACCTCAGCGATACCGACGACGCCCAGACCCTGCTGGGGGAAAGCGAAGACCTCCTGGAGCTCGCGTACCGCGCGTTTGACTGTCCGGTCGAAGAAAAGCGCAAATTTGCCCTCGTCAAAGGCGTCAGCCTCTTCGGGTACAAGGAAAATGGCACCGTCAAATTAACGGACCCGGAAAAGCACCCTGACACGACCGAATTCTTCAACGTGTCCAAAGACCATATGCACGCCATCACTGAGAGTCGGACCTATCCCTCGGAGATCACGAACAACAAAGATCTCTTCAAACAGTTCACTCGCAACGCGCACCAAACCTGCATGCTTGTCCTGACGACGCTCGCGAGGCAACTGAACCTTGCGCCAGACGCCTTTACGAACAAAAACCTCTTCAACGAGCCCTCGGGCGACCATTGCCGCCTGACGCACAAGTATGCCCATCACTCGGACAAGTCGGCCATCGGTCTGCCGTCGCACACGGACTTCGGGTCCATCACGATGTTGTTCAACTGGCTAGGCGGGCTGCAGATCCAGTCCCACGATCCTGCCAAAAAGGGCGAGTGGGAGTACGTCAAGCCGATGCCGGGCCACGCCATCATCAACCTCGGAGACGCCATGGTCACCTTCACCAACGGACTCCTGAAATCGGGCAAACACCGCGTCATTCCGGCGCCGGGCGAGCAGGCCGGCGTGGACCGGTACAGCATCGTGTACTTTGTCCGGCCACATGATTCAATTCTGATGCAGCCGCTTCCCGAGTTTGAAAACTTGAGCGCCCATTTGAAAGTGGCGGGCAAGTTCGAACCCGAGGGCGGCAAGACCCTCACGGCAGGGGAATGGATGAGACAGAGGTCGATTCAGCTCGGATCCTGATTGAATAAGTCCTCCTAGGTTTGGGTGCTTCATTTTACTGTCTTGGTAATTGACGAATTAGGCAAAAATTGCCATCTCAAAAATAGGTCATAATAATATACTCGAGATAACACTAGCTCGGCCGCCGAGATATCGAATGCTAGTATCTTTGCCTTTTTGAAAATGTGAGACCTCTATAAATAAGCGGGAAGAATGGTCAGTCTTTACTGGCAACCGAGACGCTTTTCCCGAAGCGACTGGCTCAAAACGTTTCATTGAGGCGATAATGGAGTCGACTATCAACTGCCACAACACGGCTTTCCATATGCTCGATCATGGTCCGCATGACCATTGCAATGCGCCATGTCGGAGATCAGCCAGACACCAACACCTTCATCGAGAAGTACGTGGACATATACCGATTCGAACAACTGGATGAAGATTCCTTGCAAATCCAGCCCTCAAGGCAAGTGCCCGCCTTGACCGGCTTGGCTCTCTCCGAATGCCTGACGGATTCACTGGTCATCACGTACCACCTGAGGGAGGTGTATCCAAGCCTGATCCCGGCGGCGCACAAGACCTACATCGTCCAGCTGCTGAAGGATCTGTACAAGATCCAGTACTTGAGTTTGAGTTTCACGCTGGGTCAGAATCGAGCCGGCCATATTACGGCTGCGACTGAGGTGCGGCTTTCTCGACCAGACATCTCGGAATCGCATTGCCACGCGCTGGGAATCCAAAGCCAAACTTGTGAGTTTTTCTATTTCTGCCGCGTCTCAACTGACCGACCCCCTTTTGCGTAGCCACGAAAACACCCTCGTCCATGCTTTTGGACCGCATGCTGTAGTCACCGCGGAGCCGACTCGTGATATCTTCGCGGCGCGTTCCGAATCCCGATCCGACACTGGTGGCTTGTCGAGTTCATGTTACATTTAGGAACGGGAACAACTCCCACTGCGCTGGACGCGCATTTAATCACCTTCATTGCGCGGCTTTCCGACGCCGGAAAACAACATCTGATCCCGGACGAGTGGCAAGAATATGGCAGGGTGCACATGAGCGGCTCGGCGTGGAGGGAGGTCATGGGAGACAAGCCGACCTTGCATCCATTGTATGTCCGGCAGGACCAAAAGAATTCCAGGAATATCTCTCTGTGCCTGAGACTGGACTCCATTGATCTTGGCCACTTACAGACTGGTCGTACGTGCTAAGCCCGAAGGAGTTGAGGTTCCTGTTCGTTCACACTGTTGACTCCAGTTTCCAAGGAGAAAAGACAGGCAAGAGGTCTGATCAGGCATCTCCGCGATGAGCACAAATCTCTGCGCAGACCAACGCCGCATCGCCTTCACCCTTGAAGGGGGGGGGAAAAACCCAGTCCCATCAAACGTTGTGGCCAGGATCACGAAAGGAATCGTGAAATTGGCACTCGTGTTTCATGGGATCATGGCATGCGGCGAGATTATTCATGCCATTACACGCGGCCATGACGGTGTCTGGAATGGTATGGTTCTCTGTCAGCTACACAGCGGTCGCAGAATGAACACTTTCACCGATATCACCAGCATAATTCTCGGTCTGCTAACGTTGTTCGGTCCCATGTTGTGGCTCAAGCTTGGGTAGAGTGGCAACGTCTGGCTGGGCATCATAACAGGATTTATCTTGACCGTTGCCCAACTCGGTCTCTTTGGTACTAAAAGTGACACGGTGATTCCATCCGCCAAGCGGTCGTTTGACTGGCCACAATCTCACCACGGCCTCCTATGTCTAAATATACGGTGCCCAACCATCTCTCTCACCTTGGGCAAGTTTGACGATGTCATGGAGATGAGTGTAGTTACATCTCGCAAAATACTTCAGGCCGCCCGTGTCAGGCCTGCATTCAATGCAGACACCGGAAGATCGAATGTGATTGCGAAACGCCCGACGGTCATTGCACGCAGGCAAACGGGCGACGAGCTGCTTTTCTGAGCTAGATGATCCCCCCAATTCGCCGTATCAGCATGGAGCTCCTGCCCCAGTATTTCATATGATGGAGATGGTATTAAAGATCTCATTTGCTATGCCCTCAACAATCACATGCGTTAGAAATCTCACAGCGGCGTCCTGTTGCTCGGTCACGCCCTGTCAGTAAGAGATCCGGGGATGCTTCGCGTTTCACAGACCGGGGATGTCGGGGGAAGCTGGAGCGGATTGAAGCAGGCGAGTGAGACCGAGGGTCAGATCTATTCTTCGGTGAGGCCCCCCCCAGCCTCCAGGACGCAACGGAGATTCGTTGCGAGCGAGATGACATCAATTCTGTGGGGCGCTCCTCATCCTCAAGGTGTACACATAGACTTTTCCATCTCCGCTTGTCTTTCAGATCAAATTCGCCTGATGCTCACCCTCAGTTGCATCGTCGTGAACCCGGTCATAATTGCGGTTAGAAGCAGACCTCTATTGCTCCATCACCCATGGCGACCGAAGGACAGGATCAGACACCCAAGTCCGTCTTGTATTATAACCAGTACTCAATCTGTTCGTTGATGGTGCTATACACCCTGGCACTAAAAGGGAAACCCGAGCACGCGGCAGACGAGATCAGCGTTGAGTCCAGCGTTGTGGATATTTTCCACGAGGAGCAGTTAGAGGAGCATTTCCTCTGCGAGATCAACGATCATGGCCAGGTGCGACGACATAACGCTCTCTAGATCCGACTCAGTACTCTAATTGCACGTCCCAGGTCCCGGTGCTGACGCACCCGACGCAGTTGGAAGCACCAATTGCCGATAGTCTCAAAATCACCTTCTGGCTTGCCTCGCACTATCCTGAGCTTATCCCGAGCGAAAAGGAAGAAGAAATCCGTCAGGGTCTGACCGATCTCCACGCACTGAACTATTTTTCTCTGTCGTTTCCTGGCCGCCCACAAGTCGCTCAGGGGTTTGAGGCGGCGGTAGACCGTCGACTCGCAGACCCCAATATTTCAGATCGATACCGGAAGGCTCTCGAGTTCAAATTACGGGTGTAAGTGCTCGGTCTTGGCGGATCGATCTCTCGTCCTACACCCCTTTGAGTACAATTTCACTGCTAAAACGAAAGCAGGATCAAGCGCGACAAGTCCGGTGGGCTGGTGCCGACAGAGGTGGCCAAGAACGAGAAACGTGCTCGAGAGCTCCTTGCGTTCATGGAAACACTTTTGAATCGGCCGGACAGCTGGATATATGGACAAAAGCCGACCGCCCTTGACGCACATTTGGTCGTCTTCATCGCACGCATGACCGATGTAGGCAGGGACGACCTGATCCCGGAGAAGTTGAAGGAGTACGGCACGTGGGCGATGCAAAAGCCCGAATGGATCTCGATGATGAACGGGAGGAAGACCATGGTTCCACGATAAAGAAGAACGACTTGAATGGGCTCCTGAAAAGGGTTCTGTCTGTCGTGAAGATATGATGAAGCACAGACTTAAGTTTCGCCCACTGCAAACCTTGGAGATCTCGAGGCCTCGAAACATACTTGACTTATATGAAGTTTCTCGTCTCTCACGTCGTGTTCTTGATTGGCTAGGTAGCTCCGGGCTGGCTGCCATACATACTTGATTCTTGACCGGCTGTACATAAGCGCCACACCCCTTGTCACGGTATAGAAGACCCCGCCATTCGGTACAAGGGACCCAAGGCGAGTTGAAACAAACGCCCCACCCACTTTGACTTAGGCGGTCCATACTACCCGCGGCTCGCGCCTCTTGTGGGTTGGAGCGGTTCTTTGATTTGGGGCACCTACTGAAGGGTATCTAAGCCCTTGTGCTTAGCGACCTTTCTGGTCAGCAGCTTGTATTTGGCCTTATTGCGGAGATAGGTGTACTCAGCACATTACTGAACTGTCGGGCTGACGTACGGAAGGACGGCACATCCTGAGTGCGATTGACAGTTTAAGATCAAGTTTCTTAGCCATTTAGGCGAATTCAGGATCAGGTGAAAAGGATCGAAGAATAATGATGGCAAGACGAAGCTGCAGTATTGTCTGTCGACCACGACGAGACGCGTTGGCGAGTGGGTGGTAAGAGTGAGAGTGCAGTTACTGTGTATGGTGAGGCTGCGCAATAGGTAATGACACAATCTGTGCCACTTGATTGGTCAGATTCAAGGTCCAGGCCCTGATTGGCAGAGGCACCTACTTTCGGGCATGGCCTCGAAGCGGCGTGAATCCTCTGCCTATTTGGCGCTAGTCTGGGCCGCGTCCTGAAGCGGCAACGTTCTGCACTCGTGGTTTACTGTGTACGAGTAATTATCTCGCGCATCACACGGGCAGGCAGATTGGATTTCAGCACCTTCTTCAATGTTTGCGCGATGTTCGCGAGGGACGCCGAAGCGCTTGCATCATGCAATACCCCCCCGGCCGCAATCCTTGCTCCTTTGTCCCCGCTTCAGCTCGTCTGTCCCTGAGCGGACCCGAAAACTTCCCAATGCACGGGGCTCCGTTTCGAAGCTGCTCTCCGACTGGCTGCTCAATCGCTGGTTCCTCCTCGGGATCGTCTCTGGCGCTGCCTTGAATGAGTATTCCAAGCGTCGCGGAGATGACTCCTTCGTCACATACACCTTGGTTGGCAAGGAGCCCGTGTCCTCGACCGCAAGCATCTTTCACCTCCAACCGAAACGCCGGTCGGAGACTTATGAACTCTACAAAGAGGCGTGGAGAAGAGGCATCTGGAACGTCCAGTTCAAACAGCCGCAGCTCCAGATTGTGAGGGCGTACACGCCGCTGCCGCCCTGGGATGAGAGGAGCGGGCAAGATACAGGAGACCTGAGGTTTCTCATCCGGCACGATCCACACGGAGAGGTCTCGAGCTGGCTGCACAGACTGCCTTCGAACGCGGAGATTGAGATGAGGGGTCCGTACCTCGAATATGAGATTACGAAAGATGTCCGACAAGTCGTCTTCTTTGCGGGAGGAACGGGGATTGCCCCCGCTCTACAGGTCGCGCACGCGCTGTTCGAAGGCAACAAGGCTGCAGAGCAGGATGTCGCATGCAAGGACCGCACGCTGCATATCCTCTGGGCGAACCGGATGCGACAGGACTGTCTGGGCGGTGTCAGTGACGAACCGCCCGCGGAGGCCTTGCCGCCCAAGTCGAGCTGGTCGGGCTTCTTCTCGGCCCCGAAGCCGAAACCATCGCCTCCGGAATCGGCGCAAAAAGGTGCTATTGTGCGGGAGCTCGAAGCCCTGAAACAAAGATATCCCGGCCAGGTTACCGTGGAATACTTTGTCAACGCGGAGGACACGTGGATAGACGAAGACGCCGTTATTCGAGCACTGTCCCATTTTGATGACAAGGATTTCTCCGCAGGGACGCCGACGTCCCACGAACAGCGACAAATCTTGATCTCTGGACCTCCTGGATTTATTGCACATCTAGCAGGTCCAAAGGAATGGAGGAACGGACGGGAAGAGCAGGGCGCTGTCAGCAGGATTGTTGCGCATGCCTTGGCAAAGAACCCGCATCACGTCAAACTTTGGAAGATCTAAATCGCAGCGCGTGCTGCTCTAAGACACGGCAGGCAAGGACAGCCCAATATGCTCGTCATAGGCGCCGTTTCTTCTGACCAGTATCTCCATGCGGGAAGAATCTTCCGCCTAAGAAGGAGCAAAACGGGCCGCACTACGCAACGAGTCTCGCTAGACATCAGCATTTGTCCTGTGGGCATACCGTGCGCTGCAAGTGAAACATGTTGTACTGGACAGGAGAGTCTCGACACAATAACGTAGCAAGTTTGGTTAGGACAAGGCCGACCTCGAAGGCATCAACGGCGCATCATAGTCCTAAAAAAAGCAAAATCGCTGTGGCGGACGACACTGTCTCAAAGGCCTGTCATCCATGGGCACGAATATCAGTATCCAGCGGTGCTTCCCTTCAAATCGTGCAGATCAGGCGAAAAAGGGAGCTCCGTTCCTAGCTTTCATTTGACAAGAGGGTCTAAACGACCTCATCTAGACTGGTCCAGTTACCGCCGTCAAAATGGCTTCTCCAAAGATTTCCATTCGGACCACAAGCAAAAACATCGGCCTGGACCCCATACCCCACAGCGCACGGGTTGTTGAAAACCTGCTGGGAGATCACCTTGACGGCGTTCGCGTTGTTGGCTCCAAATTGATCGGCGCCCAAACGTTTGTCGGCGATGTGACAAACAACCCTGCCCCTCATGTCGGGATCAGTCCCACTCGGCACGTCTATGCCCCTGACTGCGAAGACGAAACACCTGTCGTCCGTTACTGCGACGGAAGGCGCCGAAAACATCCATTTGCTCTCCAACTGGATGCGAGTCGAGCGAGTTTGGGCATACGGCTGACCCCAGACGTGTTGGGCGATCCAGGTGCCGGATTCACCGTTGCCCGTCCAGAGAAGGACCGCCACATCGTTGGCCCATGGCAACGTCGCCGCTGTCATGGGTAGATCTGGGCGGGCGGTTTCTTCCATCTTTTCTCCTGGGTCTGGGTCCTGCCCGTCCTGGAGCGTGAATCTGTATAGTGTACCAAGATCGGCGCCATTGGTGACGCAATACAGCCGACTGGGGCCACCCTCCTTCACCAGGTTAAGTAGACACGGCTGGCCAATGCAGTACATGCCAAATGACACGACTGTGGGTGCTGACGCATCTCCGTCCCACTTCAGCCAGTTGATGTGGCTTTCGGACGTACGGATCGCGACGTCGACTCGGCTCAGGCCGGCAAAAGCAACAGATGGTCCGGAATCGTAGATCGTGTCGTTGACCTTTTTCCAGGGTTGCCAGCCGCCATTCGCGTACGTTTTGCGCCAAAGCTTGCGATCCGCGCCCAGTGCGAAGATGTCGCGGAGGTCTACCGACGCATTGCCCCTGTAGATGGCGGCCATCTCGCGGTCGGCAGCAAGTACAATGCTGTCGTTAGGCGTGAAGAGCTCCCATGTCCCGGGCGCCGACCTGCTTGCGGGACCTTGCTGTGGCTCGTTGATCCACTTCCGGTAAAGGTGGCCATCTCCTGCTATGGCGAATATCTCGGTCAGTCCGGCGGCGGTGCGGTACGCCTTCGGATTCCCGACCATGATCATCGGCTTTGTGCCTTGGTTTACCCCGGCGTTGGGATCGGTCTTTCGAATCGGAAGGCGGAACGCAAACAACTGAGGGTCTGTGATGTCTGGGAGCGGCGGAGGCTGCATTTCAACGGGAGGCGCTGCGGTTCCGGGCGATGATGTGTCCGTTCCGGGCTGCGCGACGACAACCGCCGAGTCCGAAGACTTCGAAGACGGGGCACCTGATGTGGCTCGAGGATTTCGGTCCTCTTCCGCAAGGCCTAGAGAGGCGTCGATCGCGCGGTGTGGATCAAACGTCACATAATCAACCTCTTGGGTGATGAGTGCCATTTGTTTCTTAATCTGCTTCTTTGTCTGGAGAACGGCACCGATCTCCACGGGGACAGCGTTTGGGGACGCAGCCACCTGATAGTCCGGCATGCTGCGGGCGATGTCATTGAGTTGCTTGAGCAGAGTTTTGTACTCCAAGAATTGATCGAGCAGGTCATTCGTGTAGGTCGAGGCCATGTCATAGTCGAGCAGGCTTGACGACCACCAGGCAGGGGCCGACTTATGGAAGTCTTTCAAGTGGTCCCACTTCGTAATGATCGCGTAGCAGTATTCTGGATGCACCGAGACCCGCGCCGGAAATTCCGTGGCCGCTTGGAACAGGCTGGCCATGTTCCATGGTTGTTGAGGATCTTTGACCTGGCCACCACCCCGCCAATTCACGGCATAGTTGACCTCGCTGAGCGATTCACTGCTTGTTTTGTCGAAGCCTCCGTTTCCTTCGCCTTGGAATGCACTCATTGAAATGCTGAGTTGCGCCTTGATGTGCTCGGCGCTGTCCGTGTCCTTGGTGACCATGCTCACGATCGCATTGAACTCGCCGCCCTTGACCCACCCAGAGATGAACCCGTCTCCATAGGCGTTAATGAACTGCTCCTTGCTTCCGTAAACGGCGTCGACCTTGTTGAACGTCATGGCAGAGGTATCAGGCTGCACGAGGTCGTTCATGACTTTGACCGTCAGAATATAGGTCAAGCTGCTGTCCCTGACTTTGTCCTCCTGCACAAACGCGCCGCTGCCACTAGCCGTTACTGTTCCCATCTTCACCGAGGCCGCAGCCGAGATGTTGAGGTTCTCCAGTGCATCAGAGACTTTGTTCGTCACCGTGGTCTTGTAATCAACCACCTGTGGGATGGTATCGTCGGGGTTGACCGGGAAGAGCTTGACACGCTCTTTGATATTTTCGATGTCCGCAATGTCCTTGGAAGCGGTAGCATCTGTCGATGAATCCGCCGCTTTGAGGGCACGGCGTTCTACCTTGCCAGCTGCGTCGGGACCAGTAGGTGCGGTCGTTGAGCCGCCGACGGAGGTGTCGGTCTGCGATGGACTCGGGATCAAAGACGTCGGAGCAGTGAGTTTCAGTTCATTGGCCGCCTTGAATGTTACGACATTTTCCATGCACACTTGTTGAAGGTATGTATTATAGCCCTGAAAATGTGAGCTGGCAGACAGATTATGAGACACAAAGCGACAAAACTCACTTGACCAAGTCGCATTGACTGGTCAAAAGGCACGAGTATCAAAGGCATGCTGAAGGTGGTTAAAAGCTGGGAGTGAAAACAACGAGCTGTGACCAGAACGGCTTCCCATAGTTGACTGAGGCAGCACAGGCAACAGACCTTATAGTTCTGGTGATCTCTCGACTCACTGTTCTTTCTCCCTGCGAGTTTCAAGAATTTGGAGCAACGCAGCTCCCGCGGCCAGCTTGACCTTCAGCTCCCGGCCTGGGGATCTCGAGAATCAATCCGGATGTGGCTGTCGCACCTTGTTGGTCTCAGCCAGCCCCAAGACGGCTGGTCAGCGATATGGACTGTAGCACTCTCCATTTTGAAGGCAATGCAGCTTATTGATCGAACCCATGTGTTGATGGGTGCAATGTGAGTGAGGAAGGGGTGAATGGAAAGTGAGGAAACCGGGCGTTCTTGGCGGCGGGCGGGGTCGCTTGTGGCTGGCTGCGCGGGCGCAAGCTGAAGGAAGAGGCTTTTCGTTTCCTCACATACACACCTTCGGCTTCATGGTGAGCCCTGGAGAACGGTTGCCACTTCTAGACCTGCGGAGTACATGACTGCATGGCTTTCAGCTTCAAATCCAGACTCCTGGCCACGTTTGGCGGCCTTTCTGCCCGTGTTAGTGGTGGTTTAGCGAGCTGGCTGGCTTGCAGAACTGAGGGCGCCGTCCCTTCTTCAATGCAAAAATCCGTCCATTCTAAGAATGGCGGCCCGTGAGGCTGGCTTTGGTCCATATGCGTAGATGCAGAAATTTGCATTTCTGACCCTTTCCAAATGCCGCCTTCCTCCTTGACTTCACCCAGCATTCAACGTGCGCACAAGACGGAGCTCAGCTCAGCCCCTGAAGAATTAGTCTAATGCCAGAGCTTGTTCTTGGAGATTTGGCTCCTGTACCTATGACGGAAGTTCTTATAGCACCAGCCGTGGTCTTGTAGCAGTCTACGTGCGACTGACTGCGGGATATCTGTGACCCCGCCCAGAGTTCTTGCCCACAGGTCCAAGTTGTCATCAAGGCAATCTCAAGGAACACGAAGCGCCAATGGACAGCGACGACGACTGGGATATTCGACTCCTCTCAATCCACAAACAAGCCTCAGCAAAGGCTCCCTTCAACGTCCCAGTCCCTGACCTGCGCGACTTTCAACTACAGAACAAATCATTCGGACCCGACGTCTTTGAAACGAAGGTGCTTGAGATTGGACTCTTCTCTGCTTTCGACTCAAAACTAGCGAACGCACCAGATCTCGGGCCGCTCCAGGCAGACTCGCCCTTCCAGCTTCAAGACAGCTACGACATGACGGTCACACCATTAGGCCGGAACAGCTTCTCGGATGTAACCAGCACCTCATCTTCATCCTCATACGAGCACCTTTCTGCGTCAGTGGGAGTAGGAATTGACTGTGCGGTTTTCGGAGGCTCCGTGTCAGTCGCGTACGACAAGTCCGTCACTACGAATACAGACGTATGTTCACTGTTTGCAGGACTTCTTCGCACCGAGTTGACTTGACAAATTAGGGTCTCAAGCATAGCCAGCACGCCGTGTGTTACGACCTGGCCATACGGTACCTAAGCGCACCGGCGCTGTCAGCCGCGGCCAAACAGATTCTTCGTGAGCAAGGAGAAGCCACATTCCAGGAGAAATTCGGCGACTACTTCCTGGGCGGAGTTGTGACGGGCGCAGAGGCCGGTCTTCTCATGTCGTATGCTCACTCCGACCGAGAGGAAACGGAAATTACGCGCTTTACCATCACCGTCAAGGTCTTGTTCTGGAGCGCAAGCCACACCGAGGAGACAGTGCACACTGACACCGTAGAAACTTCATCTTTGACATTCACATCATTCAACACACTTGATCCCGCATCCTCGAGGATCAATACCGCGCCAGGGCCCGGCGGGATCGGGATAGCCTCGCAGAATCCGACCGTGCTAGATACACAAGCGCGAGTGCAGGAACTGACGTTGACGGCTCAGGCGATGTCTGCACTTGTAGCAGCGAAGAGGCCGTCCATCTTCGGGACAGAGATAAGCACACGGGATTGGAACAGTGGCGGCATGCTCACTGTAACCCATGCCGCAACGCGGTTGACGAGGATGTGTCAGTCCGGCGTCCTTTTGCAGCTCCAGCTCATCCCCTATACCATCTTGCGGGAATACCAGGAATCGCTCGGCTCCATGATCTGAGCAATGGGAGCATGTGTGGGAAGCGAGGCTGGGCGTCCCTGTCAACGGGTCGACGTCGCATCCACCAATCCGAGGCGAAAGAATTTAACCGAATTCCGCCTCGGCATCATCGAGAGGGCAGATCTTTCCACCATCCCCCTCCTCACCAGGATCAACAAGCCAAGCGGAAGCGAGGCTTCAAATGCGCCTTCGACCGCAACAATGTGTTCTTTGCCTTGTCCCATCTCCGAAAAGCTGCCAGCCTTGCAATTCCATCCATCCTGACGAGCGGAAACCGCCAAGATGCCTCCCCGCAAGACAATTTACCTCCCGACAAAGGACTATGAGATCCCGGACATGGATATCTTGACCCTGATATACGACTCTCCCGAATCCTGGACCCAGGATTCAACGGTTCTTCACGCCGAGGCCGCGCTGCCTTCCAACGCCGTCACCAAGGCTCAAGGCCGCCTGTACACAAAACGACTGGCATGGGTTTTCAGGCACGTCTTCTCCATCGGCATGAACGGGCCAGGCACAGACGTCGTGGTCTGCATCTCTTCCGGACAGATACTACTGAGTAGCGTCTTCTATGGAGTGATTGCCGCCGGAGGTGTGTTTTCGGCTGCGAGTTCATCTTTCACGGCAGGAGAGCTGGCCCGGCAGATTAAGCAAGGACGAAGCTCCTGTATAGTGTGCAGTGAAGACTGCAGGGATGTGGCAATCAAGGCAGCAAAGGAATGTGGTGTGCCGACGAGCAGAGTTTTGGTGTTGGAGAGTATGGGTGGGAAGAGGGTGCTCAGGGACGTGGAGAAGAGGGAGCGGAACTGGCTGGATGGCGGAGAAGAAGAGTGGATTCGGAAATGTGAACTGTTGGACTGGGAAAAGATCACAGATCCAAAGACGTTGAAGGATCGAGTGGTCTGCCTGCTGTATAGCAGCGGGACGACCGGCGTCCCAAAAGGTGATTGATTTATCCCGAGTTGTCTTGAGGGTGAGAGCCAAGCTGACGCCAATATCCAGGAGTCAACATTTCACACGCAAATCTCGTCTCCGAAGGCTTGATTCCGCAATACCAAATACGCCAACATTTCGCGCACCAGCGTCGCCTCGATCCAGCATACAGGTTTGAATACCGCACACTCGCGCATCTCCCCACAGCCCACATTGCCGGGTGTCAGGGCTACTTCGTCAACCCGTCCATCGCGGGCGGCCCCGTATATTGGATGCCGAAATTCGACTTCCCACTCTTTCTCGAATACAACAGACGCTACAAGATCACGTACTTCTTCACCGTCCCGCCGATATACCTGCTCATTGCGAAGAGTCCTCTCGTTACCGACCAGTTTGCGAATCTCGTGCAGGCGGTGTCCGGCGCGGCACCCATGGGCGCCGAACTACAGGCCATGGCGGAGAAGAAGTTGGGATGCCAGATTTCTCAAACGTGGGGACTTTCGGAGACGACGGGCAGCGTGACGGCCATGCCGTGGGACCAGAAGGACGACACGGGAAGCGTCTCTCCGTTACTGCCCAACGTGCGGATGCGAATCGTAGACGATGAGGAGAATGACGTCGAAGAAGGTCAGGAAGGAGAATTCATCGTCCAAGGACCCATGGTCACCACGGGCTACTGGGGCAACGAATCTGCCACGAAAGAAGCCTTTACGAAGGATGGCAAATGGTTCAAGACCGGCGATGTGGGCCTCTGCAAGGGAGATAAATTCTACGTGGTGGACCGCAAGAAGGCAAGTTTCCTTTTTTCGATCTCCCGTCGCATCGCCACGAAGCTCCCCACCCTAACTGAACCTCCCAGGAATTGATCAAGTACAAGGGCCTCCAAGTCGCGCCCGCCGAGTTGGAAGCCGTTCTCCTCTCGCACAGCCTCATCCTCGACGCAGCTGTCATCGGCGTCCCCGACCCGTCGGGCAGTGGCAACGAATTACCCCGGGCGTACGTCGTGGCCGATCAGTCCAAGATCTCGGACCACGAGATCAAGGCCTTCGTCAGCCAGAACCTCGCTCAGCACAAGCAGTTGCGAGGCGGGGTCATTTATCTGGACGCCATCCCCAAGAGCGCGAGCGGCAAGATTCTCCGGCGCGAGCTGAGAGAAATGGCCAAGCGGGAGCGCATGGCGGGACAGGCGAAGATCTAAGCGGGTGGTACAAGACCGATCTCTACATGTGGTCTCTCATTCGAGCAAGTCTAAGAAAAGGCGCAAGAGAAATCATCTAGACATGGACTCTTTCTCGCTGGGGCCACCCTTGCGGCCAGCCCAGCCAGCAATGGAGGCAGGAATGAGTGTATGGACAGAGGAGATAGACATGTGGGGTTAGATTGAAGACGGAATAGAAGCGGCGCGGAGCGGGAGCGGACACCAACCTAGCCGTTCGTCCATGGTGTTTTCTTGATCGCACCCACTCCACGTGCAGAGTCAGGATGTGCCATTGCCCGAGATTGGACCCCCTTTCTGCTGGTGGTTCCAGTGGTAAAGAGACTAATAGTAAAGAGGCCGAAGATGGTACCAATGATGGTTACAAAAGGTTGGCTTACAGCGACAGGGTGCCGACTATACAAGTCCTAAGCCTGAACAGACATATAATGTTGAGTGAACATTAGACGAGAACTAAAGATGTGACGAGAGTGTGTCCGGCACGACCCGTTTGCATTCCCTTCGTCTTATCGAACGAATTCTCACATCTAGTTCGAATTGTCGGCGCAAGTCCACGCCGCCGACCCTCCAAAGGTATTGTAGGAATCAATGATTTCGACGACCGACCCGTAAGTGCCGCCGATCATCAGGAAAGTCCCCGAGACAATCACAAAAACAGACCAGCAAACCATCAGGGTCAACCTGGGGGTTCGTTCGGCCTTGAATCTGCCCCAGTTGTCGTACAACCACATGCAGCCCATGGGCTGGAACGACGTGAGGGTGCAGAACAAGGCGCCGATGAGGGAGACGAGGCCGCCGAAGACAGGAACCGCGCTCGCGACCACATAGGCCACGATTGAAATCCCACCGGTACAGCTTATCCAGGTTGCCCAATGCTTCGGCGTGTTCTCGGTGAGGTGGCGGGTGCCGCGCAAGGCCCGCACGAAGATATACTTGGCTGCGATGTGGATGACCAGGGTGGTTGAGACGAAGAGCCCTGGGAGGGCAAACCCGTACCCGAGCTTCTTGACCAAGGTCCCGGCTGAGCCCATAGCAGGTGACGCCACGTGGGAGCCGCAGAAGTAGTAGACCACAACGCCGATGGTGATGTATATCAGCGTGACGCCGGTCTGGCAGATGAGCAGAGACCTTGTGTAGTGTCGGGGATCTCGCATTTCGCAAACAATCGAGAAGAATGCCGGTACACTGCCGTAGGCGAACACCAGCGAGGAGCTGGCGGAGATTGCGTCGGTGAAGGATGGACGGTTGATCAGCTTGTAATCGGATTGGAAGACCCCGTCTGTGGGTGCGGCAGCAGGGCGGTCTTGGACGCCGACAGCGATCGTGACGGTGAAGACTTGGGTCGGAAGAATTAGTCTGGACTCTGTAGGATATCGAGGTAAGATGGGAATGAATTGACTTACTTGCTGTCAAGATGCACACCAATCCGACCCAGGCCAGCCAGCTGATTTTATGAAGCGTCTGGATGCTTCCGAGGCCGAAGCCCACAATTGCAGCAACGGCAACGAAAACCGCAGTGCATGCTCCATTGTAGAAGACGGCATTCAGACCAATCGAGATGCTCAGCATGCAAGCTCCGGCGCCAAAGATCCAGACTGGGCAAGTTAATAGTTAGCCAAGAGCCATCATCGCCAACTCGGCAAGACTTACAAAGGAGGAATGCTGCCGCGAGCGTCTCTCGCCCTATCCGACCGAATAGCAATTGACCAACGTCGTCGATGCCATAGACGGAGCGATGTCGAAGTTTGAATACGCCGATCATGTAGCTCGACCAGGTGGTGATCACGGCAATGGTGATCAGGACGATGATGCCGGGAATCATGCCGAGCACGTCAAAGACGGCGGGAATCGAGAGCACCCCGGGACCAATCTGCACTTTCATCATGAGTGCCGCCGTGCCTATGCAGCTGACCTGGCCAGGACTGTCAGTTTCTGAAAGACGGTATGCTGTGAACAGAGACACTGACATTGCGGTAATTTGGACCACCTTCCCCAATCTTCCCAAAGACATGGTCGACGACGACAGAAACACGTCTCTCCGTCACGGAAAGACGATGGCCACTCTCGCCTACACCATCTGGGCACTCATCTTGGACAACAACAGGCCATTCTACCTGGTCGATTTTCTTTTCTCCCATTGTTTGAAGGGAATAGGTGGTGACAGATGAAAAAGTGAGGTGGTCATGATATTATCTGAGTGTGACACTTCCGGGTGTGCAAGTTCTAATAAGCTCGAGAGAGACGAGAATTCTGCCCTGAAACTCGCAAAGAACACTCGCAGCCAGTTCTTGGAGGTGACTATAGGATGTTAGTGTCTATACAAGGACGCTACCCAGTGGGCTCAGGTGCTGGGCTAACTAGACTTGTCAGCTAGGGTTTCCGTCGTGCTCGGCTCCTCATCCGAAGTCGCTCCACTTGACCCAGTTTGAAGGGGACGCGATGCGACAAATGACTGACGCCACGAGCACATGGTTTTGTGGCAACGGCGCGCAAGAGTCCGGACGGTCGTATCACCTGCTTCCAGCTGAGCATCCAGGCCAGTCGAGGTGTCCGGATGGTCTTGCTGCAAGTCCAAATTTTCGAACCTTGAAACAGCTCGCAGAAATGAGAGCAGCTGAGCACTGGACAACCGTCGGGAGACAAAGATGAAGACCTCCGAGGACAGACAAGTGCAAACAGAGTTGGATTGCCATTTTTGATAGCCCATATTCAGGAATCAGCGAGTGGTAGCACCACACGCCGAACAGGTCAGGTGAGGATGCAGTGAGTGAGCGAGTGGGTTGTTGGGCAGAGAAAACCTGTGGAACGAGAATTCAAGTCCATCTGAGGAGCGCCTTGTCACCGCTGCTTCGTGCATGGTCGCCAGAAGGAGCTACGGAGTATCGTTGGTCATCTGGAGACGTCCTTCACGGCGTGTAGGAGCAGAAACTTGCCCTGCTTGCCTCAGAACACACCAACAAATTGACGTCGAATGCCACGTACAGTACGAGTACTCGGTACCTTACGTAGCTGCGCCCGTCGCCGAGTGCTTGGGTTACAGCACCAGTACCCCAGACTCCCTAATAATGCAGGCTGAGCCACGCCCCGCGGAAGTGGGCCCGATCGCTCGGATCGCATCTTGTCTAGGCTCGCCAGGGTGGAACTGCCTGGGGGCGACTGGTTGCCTTCATTACTGGACGAGATGGCGGTGGCACAATTAGGCTATTTACTCCCCACAACTCAATCGCCTTGCCGTAACGAATGACTTGCTACAGACTTCTCGGCGACGAGCCCTTGAACTCAGGTTGACTTGCATATTTCTGCAACATACTCAAATGAGACGTGGGAACACATCAACTCCGCCGCATCCTCGCGTTGTGGCGCACCCTAAAATAGAAGGGACGCGAGCTTGTTGCACCATCAGGGACGAGTCCTGACGATATCTGCGTGCCTGGTGCGCATGTCAGTAAACACTGGATCTCTGCTGGACGATGTAGACATGCATAACAGTGCTGCTGTTTCTCAGCATGCACGGCTCAACATGATGCGGTTACCAGAACGACGGCAGCATGATCTCATTAGTGTGGAAGAGCTCAGGGTGGATGAACCTGTCATTCGATTAATGTACGTATGTGTGAGTGGTCGTCATAGGCCATAGACTATCTTCATTCTCAGCGCCTCCTCGCCTGCAGAAAAGCTCGCTCAGAATGTCCAAATCCCTCGGTCATGGAAGATCGCTCAACTCCCTTTTATCCAACGCGCCTTGAACAAAGTAAGCAAGCATCTGCCCGAGAGGAATAGTAGACCCGACACCAACTATCAAAGGAGCGACATTCACCTCCTGGGCGTGGTGGGCGACGATGCGCCGTTCGCCCGACCTCGATCCGACTGGTCTCTCTGCTGCCCATCACCCATCATGCCCTGCATAAAAGTAATATAATCGTACTTGGGCACGTTCCTGTCGGCCTCCATGTCCGGCCCGGTATGTTCGGGCATGCTGCTCAGTAGATCTTCAATCAAATCATCTGGAATGAGCGAGTGCCTCAGATCCATCTCGGTGACGTAGGGTTTCCCGTCCGCCACCTCGCGGAATGACTGGAAGACTTGCTCCGAGCTGTTCTGATCTTCCGTCACGGACACCATGAAGCGGATAAACTGTTCGAAGCCCACGCCGCGGGACTCCCGTTGGCGACGCGAGACAGGTGACATCGTGGGATCGATCCCGGTGTGGCACACTTCGACAAACTTGTCGTGCATTTCTTGTTCGTCGTATACCAGTCCCAAACTGGCAAGCGCAGCGCTGAACTCCAGCTCCGTGAGGGCGTTGGTGCCATCACGGTCGAAGTGGCGAAATACAGATTCAAATTCCTCGAGCTGGATTGGCGTGAGGTTGGTCATATCACGAGCAACCATTTGGTTCTCGAGGAATGTCAATTTCTTCTGTACACTTGCCTTGACAAGGCTGAGCTCATACAAAAGCTCGTCGTACGTGTATGTGGTGTAATCATTCTCGTCAATGTTGGCCTCCTGACACTTCTCATCGAGGATTGCTATGCCCTCGAGGTATTGCTCTAGCGGACCCAGGTTGTCGGCGAGACGTTGCGCATGGTTCAATTGATCTTCGACGTCACCTTCCAGACCCGAGACGGCGAGAGAAAGCGTGTTCAGGGTCAACGCAAAATCATTGGCCTTGTCGGCAAAGGTCTTTCTCAGCGCGTTTTTGATGTCTCGGATTGTCTCATTGATCAACTTGCTTCGAGCGTGCTCGTCGGTTCCCAATGCCCCCCATTCTTGGTCGAGGACTTCGAGTCTCAGTTCTGGCGGTGGCTGGTAGGGACGGAGTCTGTACGTGGAGAGTTTGGTCTTGATGTTGCCTAGGAGGGCCGCTAGGTCGGACTTCTCAGCTACCCACTTTCGTTTCTGGTTCCGCTTGAAGTTGGCCAGCGCATTGGCTTGGGCTTTCGCGTCTGCATAGGTTCCCTCAAACTGGGAGTCGCGCCAGGATTGGCGTTGTTGTCGGATCTGCTGCAGGAGAGCCCGCATTCTCTTCTCGTATGCCGACTCCATTTCCCACGCGCCTTGCATGTTGCTCACGAACTTCTCGACCCGTCTGCCTGCATTTTCCACCCTCTCCATCGCACTAAATGCGTGAAACCAGTAGGCGATATACGTCATCAGTGATCTTTCATCGGGTTTGGGGACGTCCGCCACGTCTTCGACATCGAGCAGGTCTGGGATGCCGATCTCTTTGCTCGCAATCTCAAAAGCCAACTTCATGTTTCCCTTGTGATCCGACTTATCCAACGTGTCGAAGTCGATCAGGTCGGGCCGGTGGATATCCAAAAGCGCACAAAAGGCCAGCCCGTTGTTCCATGAAGACGAAAAGTCCCGCACTTCCACCCCTTCGTAGCATGCTGTTTTCCGCTGGCACCATAGCAGGAGACCTTCTTTGGCCGTCAGACCTTCTTCGTTGATGTCCGAGATGGTGAACCGCAGAATGAGCGTCCATATCAGCCCCAAAATGATCTTTCGGTTCCCGTCAACCACATCTTCTGCGCCAATGTTTGTCATCTGGATCCCACGATGTTTGATGAACTCGAGCGATTTATTGACGTTCTCGAATTTTTGCACCCGCAGGCGAGGTTTCGCCGCATATCGACCGAGGGATTCATTGCTGAGGATTTCGAGAAGGTGGATGAGGATGATGCCGTCGGAGAGGTCGGTTACGAGGCTTTGGACGGCGATTTCACGGGGCTTGATCTTGTTATTGAGCCTGAGGACGTCAGTCTATCGAGGCCGGGAGGCATCGGCGTACATCGGGGCCTGTACCATTTTGTAAACGTCTTTTCCTGGACATTCACCCATTGCTTCTCCAATAATACCATGGCTGCATGTCAGACGACAATGTGTCCGGGTTCCTTCGTGGGGGATCAATGAGGGATGTTTGGAAGCCTGCGTCCGCAAGGCTGTCGATGCAGTGCGAAGAGCTAGTCGATGCCTGTGATACTGGTGATATCCAAAAGTTCAGGGGAATGAAACTGACAAACGCAGATTTCAGCGCAGACAGACGACGGTCCGAGTGTCAGACTAATATGTAGTCACTGAGAGAAATGATCTAGACTAGGTGATTAATCCTGTGATTTTCAGCTGCATGCCAGCTGAAGGGAGCGTGAGGGGGTTAGTTCGCTCGGCCTGGGCCTGGTCCGGAAAGTAAACAAGACGCCAGCGGGGCAACGAACCCAAGCGGGAATTCCGCCAATCAGATTGTGTCGATACTTTTTAATGTCTCTCACTCTGCCATCAATGCCTCCTTACTGTACCTGTCCCTTACCTTTTCTTCCACGCGAATGAGCTTAGGTTCACGTTTTGGACTCGATCTGCGCTTGCTTGGCTGTTTCACCCTTCAAAGTAATGTGTGCACGTCGAAGAGGCTGCCACTTCGGTGAGACAAGTGGTGCAGGACTTGCCATCAATGACGCCATGACTTCAGACAGCCGTGAGATGAGCCCGCCAGTGACCTGGAGGCTCGTAAAGTTAGTCGTTCTTCAGTAGGGTCTCGTTTCTTCTTTGCCTCGTCGGAGGAGGAATCCCTGCTTGCAGCATTCTTCTGTAGCACTTAGCGAGATGGGATCCGTGGCAGACGCTTCAGAGCGATGGTGCTGGGTTACACTTGTCACCAAGCCATCGTATCTGCCAGGCGTCATCGTCCTCGGTCATACATTAGATCAGCAGAAGTCCAAGTACCCTCTCGTTGTGCAGTACACCGACTCGCTGGGAGATAAGGCAATAGCCGCTCTCCAGGAAGAGGCCCAGAATTATGGCCGTCTGCAACCCGAGAGAGTGTCTCTCCTCTTGCCCAGGAAAGAACAAGAGAACACCGGTAGCGTCGCTGAGCGATTCAAAGACACATTTACCAAACTCCGAGCTTTCGAGGTTTACAAGCTAGGATACAAAAGAGCCGTGTTTTTAGACGCCGACATGGCCATCCTCCGGCACCCGGACGAGATCTTCGAATGCAAGCTTCCAGGGCGAGACTGGCTGGGTGCCACCCATGCCTGTGTGTGCAACCTTGACTACGATTCATGGGCTCCCCGCGATTGGCACAAGGGGAACTGTGCCTACTCGCCCTTGAACCAACCCGACGAGGTCGCTGCAGAGATCACGCAAGAATCTCGTCCGACATACCGCCTTCTAAATGGCGGCATGTTGCTGTTCCACCCGACCGAAGAACTGTGGAACGGCATGTTACATTTCTTCCACACCACCGACCACCTCAAGACATATCAGTTCCCGGACCAAGACTTTCTGGCAGACTTTTACCGTGACAAGTGGTGCCCACTCTCGTGGAAATACAACGCGCTCAAAACCATGAGATATTGGCATCCTCGGATGTGGTCAGATGATCGGGTCGTAGTACTCCACTACATCGTCGACAAGCCGTGGGAACGACAAGTCAGCAAAGACGGTGTTGCAGGCCATCTTGGCAGAGACGGAGAAACTCACGAATGGTGGTGGAGTATCTATCGTCGGTGGCGAGCCAACCGCGAGAAGACGCAACCTCACAGTCTCGTGCTCAGATTGATGGCGGAACTGGTCGACACGGAGCAGCCATTTACAGAGGTTGTCCCAATCCCCCAAGAGGTCGGAAAACCCGATGATGTCTTCTAGGTCTGCGAAGGAATTTGCAAAGTTGAGGGCGATCCCAAAGGCAAGGATGGATCAGGCAAGACCAACCCCTCTGGGGTATCAAGTTTTCTTGTCCCTCCCTGCATACCAACAACCTCCCGACACGCAAGTACGTTCCAAGACTCGATTCGGCGTCTAAGCTTGTGAGCGAGCCACCCAAGTCTTTGGAGGTGGTAGTCTCTTCTGAGATAATCAGATTCAGGTGATTCTCAAATTTCAGCAGCTCTGTCTGCGACCTGCGGCAATTTCACTCTTTCCGTCTCATTTCTCTCTTGATCTTCAACCGTGGATAGGTGCGCGCCGTAACTGCCCCAGTGCCACATGATCTCAGCGCATCCCGCATCAAGAAGCTGCATAGCCATCTCCGCTCTTTGTCCCACTATATGAGTCGACCCAACATATCCGAGGCATTGCAAGTTTGCACCCACAGCTGCCCTAACTCCTGAAATGCTGTCCTCAACAGTCAGGCATTCGCCTGCCTGAGCACCAAGCTTCTCAAGCGCATGGAGGTAGACGGCGGGATCGGGCTTGCTGGATGGCGGAAAGAGCGAATCGGCCGCAGAGAAAATATTCTCTTCGTCAAAGTACTTGATGAGCCCCGTTGCCTGTAGGCAGGCCCGAATGCGGCGAAGAGACGACGAGGAAGCAACGGCCAGGATGAAATCGTCCAGTTTGTGGAGTCTGGCGAGTGTTTCGGTGACGCCAGGGCACGGGTGGATCTTCGCTTCGATGTTCGCGACTACTCGGTCTTGTTGAATCCTGTCGTATGTTTCCAGCTCGTCTTCATTCAGTTCGAAACCAAGTTGCTGTTGCAGGACCACCAGGATTCGGCGGAAGTTGAGGCCGAGAAACTCTGAGATCAGATCCTCAGGCGAGAACCGCGTGGCGATGTCCCTCTGTTCTAATATCTCGTTGATCAACTCGCTGCAGATTTCTGAGGCGACATCCTCCGATTGAACAAGAGTGTTGTCGCAGTCGAACAGGAGATATTTAATCTGTGGGCAGAGTCAGGATCTAGGGGAGCAGAGCACGCGTTAGTGGATTCCCACCTTCATCGTGCCAAACGTAGCAAGGAAATCGCCGAAAGTTGATGTCGTTTGCCACGGTGACGTTTGTTTGGTTGGGCGAGGAACACGTCGCTAGCTGGTAAGGAAGAAAGAAGAAGACCAGCTACCGCGTTTCCTTGGGCAAGAGAAAAAGTAATGTCGGTATCAAACATATTGGCTACATTTCAAAGGCGGCTTGCAAACGACGCGGCCACCCTCGCGTCATGTCCATCCACGGTCACATTGCAGGACAACAGTGGCCAGCTTGTAGATAGGGACCAGCGTCTCCAAGTGAGTAGCCATGACCTCCGAAACACCGAACAAAGAGTGAATATTGTGTGTTGGAGGAAGAAGGAATGATGGACGCAGTGTCGGCCGGAGCTAAGCCAAATTGTCCCCCCTTTGTTGAAAACAGAACTTTGAACGTCCACGGAAGCTACCAACTTGGCGTGAATACAGGAAGGTATACAACAGAACTTCGCAAGCCCGCCCATTCGTATGCGCCGGTCCATTGTGGTGCCAACGTTCGCTCTTCACGGGGAACTGTTTGCTGACTGAGTGTTCATCACAGTGACTGCCTTTCAACATGTCCATGTTTGGTTGCTCTTGCCTTTGTAGCCGCAGCTCAACTAGGCCGATGGCAGCCAACATCCGCGGGTCATTTACGCTGCCTCACTATTCACCCTTGGTAGCGCAGCCGTGATCATCATTGAGCAGACTCAGGATCTGGGACTGGGTCTCCCTTTTGTGTCGTTTTGGACTTCAGTGCTCTGGCGTCTCATGATCAATTTTCATCCCTTGCATTGAACCATGTCCTCATCCAGTCAAAGCTGTCCGCCCCAGATCTCTCAGTGACCCCGTGACCCTTGCATCCAATGGAGGCTGAATTCCAAAACGGCGATCCGCTTGGGCCATCTCAAGACTTCAAAATGGACGGATCGCCCCGAGGGACGAAACGCCCACACCCCGAGATCTTCGATTCGAGCGAGAATTGCGCCTCAGAGTCAAGTTCAAGTCCTCTTCACGGGTGCGGTAGTCCGACTCTCAAGATGCCGATGCCCCTACACACACGGACTGCCGGTATTCTCAGAACAGAATCTCCCCTGAGAGGACCGCATTTACGAGCATCCTCTCAGACCCCCCGCGGCAGAACATCGGCACCATTTTCTCGCAATAGCAGCGGACCACCACCATACACATTCGGTTCTTCGGTGAGCCTTGATCCTGGTTCCTTGTCACCCACCCCAGATCCGGTGGCAATGGCCGAGATCAAGCGGATGGTTCCTCAGCTCCTCTGTACCAAGGAAGGCCTGAGGAATCTGGGCGGCATGATCGAAGCCTTGGGAGCTGATGTCCAGTACACCGAACACACGCCCGTGTCTGCCTTCAACAAAGATCAAACAAAAACATCCGAATCAATACCTCAAGACATGGTCGGGGTCGATTTCTCAACTACTTTGGCCGGATCGGCGTTCGATGCATTTCTCAATGATCTGGGAGAGGAACAGCACGGCTCCTCGGGTGTCGTTCCTGGGAAGAACACAACGGCACAAAGTCGTTAGAAGCGAACGGAGCCAACGTACCCAGAAACCAACGCAGATGTGTTACTTAGAGGATACCGGACATCTCTGGTCTCGCGAACAGAGGCGATCCTGGTGCGACACTTGAGCGAGAAGTTTGGAACCCTTCTAGGGGGCGAACCATTCGACCCGAATGGTGTCATGGATGCACTCGTTCCTTCTGCGAACCTGTCCAGCACTGACTGGCATATGCTGGCAGAAATAATCGAAGGACGGGTAGAGGCATTCCGGGATGCTCAGAGAAAGGCGCGCGTCGAGGAACATGACTAGGTGTATTGTGGCCCGTTGCCGTACCAGCCGATACGAGCTCCCAGCACAGTCTGCCTATCTGAATCGGTATGGACGTCTGTCGATGGTTGCACTTGAGGAGAGGGTACTAAGGAGGGAAACAGCGTATGTGCCATGGGATCCAGGTATTGCCTCCACCGCTGAACCACTCCAGATCCTGTACGAATTTCATTTTCACGAACCACTACTCTATCACACCCACGCCTTGCTATTCTTCTCTGTATCCGTCTTGGAGATGAACTCTGCCCTTTTCACCAACTCCGATACAGAAGCATCTCAGCGCTCCCATTCTCTTCCGCCATCAGCCAGCGCTCCAGCAAGACATATCTCGTGTATAACTTCGCGCAGGCAGAGGACAGTCAGATCGGGTGTTTTGACTCTCTGGGGGAAGCCGAAACTGCTGGATTGGTCAATTCTACTCGCTCGTTCTTTGTATAGTTCCCACCACTGCAGCTCCTACAGTCAGCCAGGATGTCCATCAAGGACCTACCTCTGCCCCAGACCGTTTAGTCCTTGCTTCCTCCTTTGCCCTGAATCGTAGTTCGTAGTTCTCCTCAGTAGTCCTCCCACTCCTCCAGTATGCCAGAAGATCCAAACGTGTCCAGTACCTACCTACCCTGTACTCTGGTGATCTCGATCAACCTCCCAGGGACCTTACTGGCATTCACATAAATTTTGCCTGCTGTCCTGCCATTAGCTAGACGACTTCGCCCACATACTCTCAACCGTCCCTGTCGCTTATTCACCACAGAGCATCGTGGGCGTTACCGTGCCCGTCTAGTGACTTGACTGTCGAGCACATGATTGCGGCCAGCTGCGTCGCCGTCACTAGGGGTCAGCTACCCCTGGCTACCCATGGGTATTCCTGGCTTTGTCTGAGACAGCGGGTGACTGTGACGCTACTCCTCGTCACTCCCTGTCACGAAGGCGTCGTCGTCACGATCATGTCGTCGTCTGTCACTCTCCGTCATGATCACGTCGTCTTCTGTGCGCGTCATCGTTCTGGCGCCATCCTCAGGAGTATAAGTATCTCCCTCCCCCCCAGCATTTATCTTCTTCTTTTTCCCTTTCACTCTCAGTATTACACAGGTCCTTGGCCTTGCCGGCTGGGACAGTTGAGAGTCTTCCGGGACCTGCACTCTCTTCCGTCCCAGCCGGCCATCTTTGTCGTCTTTTCTCGCACACATACTGAGGTGTCACTTTGGCATCCTTCCCAGCACAATCCCCGTGGTCCAAGTAGGCGAATAATGCCTATAACTATGTCTTTTCGCTGCTGACTTCTCTACAGTGCAACTCCACCATCTTGTTTTGGCCGCGAGCGCCTGGACTCTTTCAGGCGGACATGTCTGCCATCGTCGCGGGCTGTGGGATTCGCGGCACACACGATGATGTCGTTGCCATCACCGAGCGTGATGATGATGTCGCCGCCGTCACACAGACCCACGATGATGTCGCCGCTGTTGATACCAGGCTTGGCATCCCACAGAGTTATATGTTGCTCTTCGAACCTCGTCTCTTTGTCTTTCTTCCTCCCTTTCCTCCTCAGATACGATAAGCGTTGTCTCTTGCATGCCTGCGGGGTTGAACACAGATCGACAGCAGCGATGACTGAACGCACCACTCAAAGAAATCTCCTCTCCTTCCATGGTCATATTCCTCGCTGTTGGTGGAGGTTTCGATCAGACTCCTCAGCGGGATCGGGGCCACGAAAACACACATGTTCTCAGGTTTTACACGCGGTGCCGCGACGAAGGCAACGCGCGAGGATCGTCCCAATGTGGCTTTCCCGCCTCCGCCCTCACTGCCGGACCGCAGACAGCCTCGCGCAAACACAACAAAAAATACGTGAAGTGCACGAGGCCGTGCTGGAGGCAGCTCGCGAGGCCTTGATGGCTTTACGTCCTCCGATCTCTCACCTCTCGACCCTCGACTTACCGCACAATCGCAATTTCGACCACCACTACCACGCACATTCATACCCTCAACCAGCACAACTTCTTTCGACACCCTTCCTTTATCAAAATCATTCGCCATGTCCGACCTTTCTGAAGCGGATCAATTCCTCTACGCTGCCCTTGCAGCCGAAGTCGTAAGTTGACTCTGAGGATTCCCGACGAGTACTGACCTTCCACAGGGTGCGCCGACCACTCCACCACCAGAGTTCAGCGCAGCAGCCAATGTGGCATCAACCGCCCCCGCCTCCAATGAGGTCGACAATACGGCCGACAACGACTCTGGCGCTGTCCCACCAGTTGCTGTTCCACAGGTTGCGGTCGCCGGCGGCGTTGCGCCAGTGACCGACACCACATCTGGCCTCGCCGCCGTGCCCCTTGCCGCCGCAACACCGGCAACGCTCAACAACCCTGCCAACGCCGCCGTCGCCGCACCTGTTGGCACAGTCGGCGGTACCCCCACCCAGACCAACGCCCAACACTGGATTCCAAAGTACCGGAACGTTGGCGATGCAGTTGACCCGTTCATCTGCCCGGGTCTCAACGGGGACTGTTACCACGCGGTGTTGCGTGAGACCGGGTACTGGGACCACATCTTCCGGAAGCACCACTACACCCGCAAGCAGATGGACAAGCCGGAGAACCAACACGTCCGCGACATCTTCGTGCCGGCTCGACGCGCCTCCTGGTATCTGGCCAGGGGCAATGACATCACCTACCAAGGCACCGAGCCGAAGCAGATCGCCGCGCGGAAACGTATGGCTCTCGGCCTCAGATCGACTGACCCGACATATGCGAAGACGGTGTACGGGTCGACCATGACACAGCCAGACACCTGAAGTGAAGTGAGGATGAATTGAGACGAAGGTGAAGTCGAGGTGAATTTCAACGGAATAGGATAGCGCGAGGTTCAAGCATTGGCGCCAAGGCGCAGTGGAGTCACCAGCAGAGACAGTTAGGATAGTCCCAGGTGCTCAATGAAATCCGGAGTACGACTTCGTGAACATCAATGATATGATTCCTTTTTGCTTCCCTCTGCCGATTCGGTTGTTTCGACCTTCCCCCCGTTGCCAAACACGGGAGCTGATAGGACCGAGACGGCGGTCTGTTCTGGTCATCAGATACTATCGCTATCGCGTAGGATACACACCAACAGGGGCCTCCGATTGTCCTAACCCTGGAATGAACCATCATCGCGCACAAGCATGCCTGACCAAAAAGCCTCCATCGCCTTCGATGCTTCGGCGGCCATCTGAAGCTCTTCAATCGGATAAAACGTCCGGCCGCCCCTGTAACGCTCGCTATCGCTAACCGCAATCATATGCTTTGTCATCCTGGATACCCATACATATCCATCTCCCGTCAATGCAGTTCAGAGAGCACAGCATATGCACATGCGTATGCACGCACCTGTGGTTGTTTCATTCGCTCGCTCGCTCTCTCGGCCGCTCATGCAGTGGAACCTCGAAGGTGATGCGCTGCACTGCACTACACTGCACTGTCGTCCGAGGCAGGCTACATACAAGGTGATTATGAGACGTAGCCCTCAGGAAGGAGTTACGAGAGGACAGCGCGTAGACTTGACTGCTAGATCAGGGTATGGCATAGGGGGAGATCTACCACCTGGCCAGCAAGACGGGCGAGCGAAGCCAGTCAGGAATGCAAGCAGATAGGGAGCCAGGGTTGTGTGATTCGTAGCTCGGCTGTCAGGTTGTCAGGCATCATGTACGTACGCTAACGTCGTGACACCGTCCGCTTGAGATATCACATCGACCACACCATGCGCATGTACTCGTCCACGAATGCTCGCACGCGCACAAGGGCGAGGAAATCATGCTGTGTGACACGTTCCCTTCGACCTTAGACGCGCTGAAGCGGGGGATGAGTCCCATATCGGGGCTGGCACCGATTGGGGAGTTGGTTGGAGATGGGTCATACATCCCTTGTACAGTACCCCGGACTGATATGCGGGGACGGTCATAGGTCTAGACAGACACCACACAACAGGTCGGCACAGAACAGGACATTCTCCCGGATAGACAGAAAGGTTGGGTCGCTTCGTTGCTTGAGATTTCCGGAGGATCATGTCTCGACTCGTCGCTTGTCATTTCACTCCTCGTGGCTTGTGGCTTGGAAGTTTGCACGGGGGATGCGATTTGACGCGTACATGGATGATACGGGGGTCGGGATTCGCCATGCAGGGTCCAGATGCATGCGAGGGTCTTTCCGCCGCGGCTGACTCGAGTGCAGACTTACCTGATTTGCAGAATTTACGATTTCAAGTGTTACTCACGTTTCGGTTTCTCCCGGTGGCGTGTGGCCCTGGGATTTATCTACAATACTGCGGGATCAGACCCACCTTTTGTGACCCGGGGAGTCGGTGAAGGCCCGGCGTTGGCATATGCGGTTTGATTGCGGTCGAGTGCTGAACGCGGTTCGGAAAGACGGAACGTCGACACCTGGCGTCTAGATGTCTCTGGCCACAAGAAGACCGTTTTGATGTGTATGATTCTGAACTCTAATAGAATTGCTCTCTTCGGGCTACCAGCACTTGGTCAATGCCCGTTGCTTGTCGTAACATTACGCTCGTGATCAAATGTAACAGTCTCAGCCCCCGACCCGCTCGACCCGCTCTTGTGAGTGTCTGTACTTGGTGGAAGGCAACAGAAACCGACGTCGACATCGCTAACAATAAAGCCCGTCCTGACATCCAGAGCCTACCACTTGAGGACCTTCACCGGGAAGAATTCGTCAATCAGCTCCAGGTAGTAGGGCTGTATTGGCAGGTTAGCTCGTTATCCGAGAACAAATGCCGGGTGGACGTACCTTGAGTTTTTCAATCTCCGGTCTCTCGTCACTCTTGCTGTAGAGATCGTACGGGTTGAATTTCTTGACCGCCTTGAGCATCTCGTGATCCTTCTCGTTCATGAACTCCCTGTAAGCGCCCTGTTGGTGCCAAGGGTAGAAGCTGTGGTAGCGGATCATCGCAAGTGCCTCGTCTGGGAGGGTGGACTGAGTCTTGACGACGTGGTAGAGGTACTCATCGTGTCCCCACGAGAGCATAATGTTGTCGAGGCCGCAGCCAGGCGTGTAGATGCCATTCTTGGTGCTGTAGATCGGATCGTCGAAGTCCGGGTTGGCAGAAAAGGACTTGTTGCCGTAGATGATTCGATCGTCAAACGCACAACCGACGACGAACGTATCACCGACAACATCCCATTGGCCCTCGGCGTCGAAGAAGAACAAAAGCTTCCCCAGATCGTGGATGAGACCGGTCAGCTGCATCCAGCGTGGTCGGCCATCACGGCGCATAGCTTCTGCGGATTGAAGCAGGTGCTCGATCTGACCGAGCTCGGTGTCGGGATCAGACTCATCGATGAGGGTATTGAGGCGCTCCATTGCTTCCCAGATGGACATTTCAGCACGAGTTTTTGAGCGGAACGCATGCCGAGCCTTGAGGTTGTAGGCGACAGTCTGCTTCGTGTGTTGCTCGAGGTAGAAGTTCTTGACTCGGTCAGAGGCCGTCTCGTATTGGCGGAACTGGGTCTTGTCCTTTTCAGCGTCGAACTTGGTAGCTTCATCTTCGTCTGCATTGGGTCGGATCTTGAGGGTTTGATCCGCTATGATATCGGCTTGCTCAATCTCGTCGCAAAGAGCTTCGAAAGCTAGACCATCTCGATCGGTGCGAAAGGAGGGTGGATGAGAAGGCTGTTGGAGAATGACAGACATTTTGAGGCAGAGGCGAGCTAGCACGTGTGCTGTCTTCTGACGATGTAGCTGGCTGTTTATTGTGGACAATGCTCAGAGCGAGATATTTGGGTTGAAAAGGGAGGCTGGTGGCTGTCCGGGGATATTTGGGCGACTTGACTGACGGGAACTTTAGTCTTCGCTTGATCTTGTCACGATGACCGACAAGTTTTGATGATATGAGCGATGATGTCGACAGGTGAGGCCCGGCTTAAATATAGAGATCATCCTGCTTAGCCAGTGACACTGCACGTCTTTTTTTGCCAACAAACAGAATGGACTGATGAAGGCACCGACATTGGTCGAATCACCTACCAGAAATTCTCATGGATTCCACCAATTCGACCCGAGTGGCTTGTATTCGCCTTCTCCGTGGATACAAGAGAGGTGACCTCCCGGCCTACTGAGTGGTGAGAGTTGCCAGATCTGGAAGATGAGGTCAAAGCCAAACGCCAGATGGAGCTCGAATGCAACGCTAAGCTGATCACCGACTGCGGGCCGAAGTAGTAGTTTCTTCCTTTACTACGGACGTGGTCGAGGAGCCTGCAATTTAGGCTTCTGAGTGGACGACAATCCCTGTCACACGATTCTTAGTGTGCTGGACAATTGCCATTGTTTTGTAGTTGTCGTGAAGAGCTCCTCGGCGGCTGTAGGTTTTCGAGACGGCAACACTAGAGCCGGAGGGAGCACGAGCTTCGAGAAAGTCGGTGAAAAGGTTCGGGCATAATATAACAACATCGTGACAAAGACTTGTTGCCGAGCGTCAAGGTTACACAATATTTGCCAGGATCTGTCGACCGGTCAATGCCATTGTCAACCCCCGGGGATGGACGGGCGTCAGTAGCTCTCATGTTGTGTAACGGCGACAACATTAGATTGCATGCCTGAAAACAAGGGTCTTCCTGAAAAACGCCGATAGTACGACCACACAGATGCGCATTGCATCTGAGCAGATTTCGTGCTGGTTTCTCGAGGAGCAGATGGAGACGAAGCAGATGCTCCAGAATGAAAATTTAGAAGAACACAAGGCAGGTGGGGCACGGGAGGAATTGCCGGATTCAGCCAGCTTGGAAGGCGCGGCAAGGCTGAGGAGGAAGGAGGCGTTGGAGGTGGAGGAGACCCGTGCAACCCCTTGCAACGCCGACCGGGGCTGCTTCCACCTTTCGTTGCCGACCGAGGACGAGGGCATTCGACGGCTGGGCACACAACGACAAGCGCTCTTCAAGCATTCGAGGCTGGACAATGGCACGCATCAAGGCGGTGAAATCGCTCAACTCGCCGCATGTGTTTCACGGCATCAGTTGATTGCTTCGGATGGCCTTGTGCATTCGGTGGACAGCGTCGGTTACTGAGCTCGGGCGGGCATTACACCGAGAGGGCGGGGTAGTTGCATCATGTCTTGCGAATTATTTCGCTGATGAACTAATTTCCCCGCATCGCCAGCGCCCGTTGAACGCTTCATTAAATTCCGTCTGCGCAAGTTGCGCTGCAGGACATCAGACAACAAGACTTCGACCAAGCAAGCTGACACCATGGTGGACGTACGACTGCCGCTGAACACCGGTGCAACTATTCCCGCCCTGGGTCTAGGTAAGGTTGAGTCGCACCCAGAGTCGACCGGACCCGGTGTAGTATTGACACGCAGTTCTAGGCACATGGCAGAGTCCCAAAGGCGAAGTGCGCGCCGCAGTGGCCCACGCGATCAAGTCCGGCTACCGACATATCGATGCGGCCTATGTGTACGGGAATGAAGAAGAAGTCGGCGAAGGAATCAAAGAGGGTCTGGCTGCGACCGGGATATCAAGAGGTGACCTGTTTGTTGTCACCAAGCTCTGGTGCACATACCATACAAGAGTGGAGCAGAACCTCGACATGAGCCTGAAGCTTCTGGGTTTGGACTATGTGGACCTCTACCTCATCCATTGGCCCGTTGCCATGAATCCCAATGGCAACGATGAGAAATTTCCCAAACTGCCCGACGGGTCGAGAGACCTTCTCCGGGACAGATCCCACGTCGACACATACAAGGACATGGAGAAACTGCTCAAAACCGGAAAGACAAAGGCCATCGGGGTGGCGAACTACTCGAAGCGCTATCTGGAGGAGCTCTTGCCCAAGGTGGACGTTGTCCCAGCGGCCAACCAAATCGAGAACCACCCACTTCTGCCCCAACAGGAGATTGTGGACTTTTGCAAAGACAAGGGCATCCACGTCACCGCTTACAGTCCTCTCGGCAGTACTGGGAGCCCTCTCATGAAAGACCCCCACGTGGTCAAACTGGCCGAGCACAAAGGCGTCACCCCCGGCTCCATCCTGCTGAGTTACCATATCGCCCGAGGCAGCTCCGTCCTCGCCAAGTCGGTCACACCATCTCGCATCGACGAGAACAAGAACATCGTGGACCTCTCGGAAAGTGATCTGGCGTCTTTGGCAGAAATCTCCGAGAAAGGCGTCACACGATTCGTCTATCCGGAATTCGGCGTTGACTTTGGTTTCCCAGACAAGTCATGAGTAGTTCTCCTCGAAGTTTGGATTTTCACACGGCACAATGGTCAGGTAGCGCACAGTAAGCGAGCTGATGGGTGTTGTCATTGCAATGCGTAGAGTCCATAGATCAGGCGCGGACTTGGATAGCAAGCGCGGAACATAGGGATGTTACAGGCACGTACTGCTTCGTGTATGAAGACAGGTTTCGAAAGGATTCGCATTTCCATAAGCTCCCTCCCCTCCTGTTCGTGCGATTCTGCATTTCGCGGAGCCCGCGACGACGATAACCCAACGTGACAGGCTGATCGGCGATTGTAAAACGTCGGCGCGAATGATTAAACTGGAAGACCAACCGACCACAGATTGGAACCCAGGTGCGCATGCATGGATAGAGCGATCGATTCAACGAGCCAATCGTGGAGCGACAGTCTTTCATCTTGGTGTTGCGCATGAGCAGCGGCGTTCGACGCAATTCAGGTTGCTTGATCCGACTGAATTCTACGCTTCCCACGTCTGTCGTAAGAGGCAAGAATATCTGGAGCATCCTCGGCGTGTGGAATACTTCAACCTTCCTCGTTTTCTCTCGTGCCCTATAGCTAGCTTATCAGCTCTCCCCCAACGACGCTCCACGTCACGCAGCACCTCAACCAGCCATGGGATCATACGTCGGCGGCCCGGCAAAGATGCTCAACATTGCGGTTGTCGGCCTGGGGCGTATGGTAAGCGCGGAGCCGCAGCTTAGGACCGAATCATCACTGTCCTGACTCTCACTCTTTGTTGCAAATAGGGCAAACGCCACGTCTCGACTCTTCAAACCCGCGTTCCTCGCGCCCGCGTCGTCGCCGTCTGCAGCATAGCCGCTCACGAAGTCGAATGGGCCCGGTCGAATCCCGACTACGTCGACTTCGGCATCGCCGTGTACGACAGCTACGAGGAGATGCTCAACCACCCGGGTCTCCAGGCGGTTTGGGTCTCCACCAGCACGGACGTGCACGCCAGCCATACGATCCAGGCCGTGGAGAAGGGACTGCACGTCCTCTGCGAGAAGCCCCTAAGCACGGACTTGGATGAAGTACGTATCTGACCGGCCAGGTGCTGATGTCGTGACATTCCGACTGACGGATCCGTCGTCGTCGTCTTGACGCAGGTCTCTGCCGCCATCGAGGCAGCCAAATCTCGGCCGGACCTCAAAGTCATGGCCGGGTTCTCCCGCCGCTTCGACGCCTCCTACCGGGACGCGTACCAGAAAGTCCAAGCCGGCGCCATAGGGACGCCGTACCTGATCCGCAGCCAGACGACCGATCTGTTGGACGAGACGGGCTTCTTCATCGCCTACGCCAAGCGCAACGGCAGCATCTTCGTCGACTGCACCATCCACGACATCGACCTGGCGCTGTGGTTCCTGGACAACCCGGCCCCGAAGACGTGTTTCGCGGTGGGCACGTTGAAGCACCATCCCGAACTCGCCGAGTCGAACGACGTGGACAACGGGGTCGCCGTCGTGGAGTTCCACGGCGGCAAGATCGCGTACTTCCTCGCGAGCCGCACGCAAGCCCACGGCCACGACGTGTGCACGGAAATCGCCGGCACGCAGGGCAAGCTGATGGTCAACGTGGTGCCCCGCGCCAACAACGTCGTGCTCGCAGACAAACTCGGCATGAGACACGAAGTCCAGCCGGAATATTGGCAGCGGTTCGAAGACGCCTTCGCCACGGAAGCTCGCGAGTTTGTGCACAGCGTGCTCGAGGACAAGGACGTGCCCTTGCCCCTGGAGGGCGGATACATGGTGATGAAGATCGCACGGGCGTTGCAGGACAGTTTCCTCACGGGGAACGCCGTCAAGTTCGACGAACAGGGAAACAGAGTGGAATAGTTCACAAACTTGGGATCTAGTCCAGAGCGGCACACAGACGTAAATCTAATCGGTTCCCTTGCACAAGGAGTGTATCTGAACTGACGCTCTTTGTGATGTGATCGATCTGACGATGCGACCGGTACGACGCCTTCTCCAGTCGCTCTCACTCAGCAACCGGCCTGAATTGTATGCGCAAACCCCGAGGTGAAAACCCATTTCATTTTGTCCCTTACTCAAGAGTGAGCAGGACTAAGTAGAGAAAAGAGAAACCCAACAACAAGCCCACACACATCCTAGTACCTCCCCGCGCCGAGGAACCCGGCATACATGAAAAAGGCTTGCGGTGCATTGGATGTCGCCCGGGGATTTGCCAATATCCACCACCCGAAACCGGATGGGATAATCACTGTAATTGAGAAACCCAAGAAAATGAAATGGATACAAAAGACGCCCGCCATCGCCACCGACAAGTTCGTCCCCCCCGTCACAATGAATGCCTGACCGAGTTTCCACCACAAGGGACGGAGCACCGACATCCATTGAGCTCAGCGTCCGTCCGTCTCGCTGACGTCGATTGCATCTTTGTCCGGCTCTGGCGTTGCGGTCGGTGCCTCGCCTAGACAAATTGGGGCGATGGGATTATTGGTGATTCTATTGTTGGTTCTGCTGCCGACTCTGTTGATGTTGAGGTTGCGCGGCCTGCTGCGGAGCGGGTTACGGAAGCTGAACGCCCGGGTAGGCTCGATTGAAGGCGGTCCCCGGGGCTCCGAGGTTCTGTCTCGCCACGATGGCCGGATCAAGGGCTGGGACCTGCGCTCGTGCGGCTTCACCCCGATTGACCCGAGCTTGGACGATGCTGGATTTGGCGGCTCGCGCACGGGTGCCTGCCGGGGGAGGACGATGGGCTGGGATGCCTGTAGGCGCGACATCGGGGAGCAGGTCATTCCAGTGCAGGCGCACCTCATCCAACGTGCCAATCTCGATCTGGCCGGCGTGGCCGGCGACGTTGCCTCTGACGACCCAGCGATTCCAGGGATTGTCTCTCTTCGGTAAGCCGATGATCTTCTCCATCTGTTCTGGCCCTGACGCATAGTCAAACCAGGAATAGCCTGCGGGGTGGACGATCTGGAATTGAAGGTCTTCGGGTCTTTGCAGCACGGGTCGAGTGTCCTGGACGTTGCCCCCTTCGTAATGTCGAACGTTGGCTTGTCCGTACTGGAGCGTGAGTACGCATCCGGTCTCTGGGTGGAAGAACTCGTCGGCCTGCTCGAAGGCTGAGTAGCCAAGGTCCACGTAGGCCATCTTGTAGAACTTGGTGGATCGGTAGTTTGGCTGCTTGAGGAGTCTGCGCAAGAGTCAGGACAATGGACGACCGAGGGCAAGCATCAACGGGGGCCGTGGCTGGCGGGAGAGAGCAGACGGCGATTTCGGGATTCTTCGACAGCACAAAGACATCTTGCTCAGTTGAGCGATCACCACATTGTCGATGCCTGATGAGAGTGCGTCGGAGCAGCATGCCGCTTGAGCGACAAAGCGGGACGCAGGTCTGCCGACCTGGCACAGGAAGAGAGACACTGAGACGGTCAAGAGACAACACTCACCCAATGTAAACCATCTTGGCGGATGGCGGTTTCGCCTTTGCGCTAGTCGGAACGGGTTAGCGGCGCTGTAAAAGACCAATGAACGTTGGAAGGACCGCCGCAAATGCGTGTATGTGATTGGCTGAATCAAGGTGTGTGGTGGTGAGCGGGTGAATGAGTGAGTGTCCAGGATGGTGGACAAGGAAAGACGAAGTGAACTTTTTGTACCTGCTCTTGATCGTCTTGCTTACGACGAAGGATTTTATAATACCTGGGCATCCTACGCGGAGCTGCGTTTGACGCACGTGAACTTTGGTACCCTTGCCAAGCACGACTGATTTGTCGTCCGCCTGGTCCGATAGTTAATACACATGTGCGGTTGACTGATCTGAAGAATACCGTTTGCAGTTGCACAGAACCCTAGGCGGCTAATGGACAGGACGTGCCCTAGAGACAAACTGGCCTCAATCAGCAGTTCTCTCAGTCACAGAGGGTACATGTTCAATGTGCAGCCAGGGGAAGTTGGGAACCAGAAGTCGCAGGAGACGTCCTGAGCAACGCTACATGATTGGACTTCGACCAAGCACTGCTTATGCGTGGATAGCCATACCAGATTGTCAGGCCGGTTAAGGGTCGTTTGGCTTCAAACTGAGAGATGAATCCAACCCGGTGACAGCACGACGAGAGAGTCTTCCACTTCCCTGACAAAATGCTGCAGGAGTGGGAGTGAAAGGCGAGCATGAGCGGCATCGACTCATGTTCCTTGCCTTTAATGGTGGAGAACTACTGTTTTCAGGCCTTTGTGTAGGTGGGAAGCGAACGAGCTCGCCCGTGACAAGAAAAAGTAGTGTATTCCGATTAGAATACCTCTGGGAGCATAGAGGGAAAAAGCGATGGCTGATGGAGAACCGAAACTCCCCTGCACCATTACAATGACCACCACCGGCCAAACAAGCAAGATGCCAACGGACCAGCCGTGAAACGCTCGATGGAAACAAAGCCGACCACTGACTCCTCAACGACCAGCACAAGATAGAAACCGGTGAACGCCACCTGTAATGCAGATGAAAGGAACCACCTCTGGGACCATTCCGCTACCAAGAAAAGAGAATACAACGTCACCACCGCCATGACCAACACGACCGCCATCACCTGCGAGGCAACGTCGCCACCAGGACAGACCCATGGGCTGTCAAGACACGCGTACGCCTGCCCAAACACCATGCACAGAATCACCAGACAGCGTGCTCGTCATCTGTCTCATCGCCAACGTCATCGCCATTGTCGGCTTGCTGCCGTCGGCGACCCTGTCCATCCGGGTGCCAGGGTTGGGTCTGCTGTTGATACAGCATTTGCTGTGTGGGGATCTGTTGTGCCATGGCCGACTGAGGTTGATGAGACACTTGCTGTCCGAGGAAGCCGCTAGCAGCGGCGCCGTAGCCCCAATCCGTGGCGTAGGGAGAAGTGTGCTCCTGCACCATGCTTCGTGGAAAGCCTGGTAGTTGCGAGTGACGGCTAATTCGAGCAGGAGCGTTGGGATCGAGTGGGTCGGTGTGTGTATTTGGCTGGAAGGCCAGATCTTCCACATATTGCCGGTTGAATTGAGAGGGATCGAACCACCCGCGGTGCTGGGCGTCTTGTGGGCGCTGACCTCCATATTGTTGCGGGCCGAGAGGGACGCCGGGAGCGTCGAGATTGGGCAGAGAATTGTGAGTCGGGGGAACCTGGGCTTGTGTCGAAGTGCGTGTCCGAGGCCCGGCAGGTCCGGTCAGGGATCCCGCGCTGACCGGAGTCTTTCGGTTTGGACCCTGAGTGGACTTGCGCTTGCGACCTCTGCCCTTGTTGCCTCGAGTCTGCTCTTCGTCGCCGTGGCCGCCCGAACCTGGGACATCTTCATCGTCGGGCCCCGGTCGCACTTGCCACCTATTGTTCCAGCTGGTGCGGACTTCGTCGAGAGTGCCCAGGTCTTCCCAAGTTGTCGGTTGGTCAGGGTCAGAGCCGGGTGTTGGTCGGAGGAGCTTCCAGTGTCTCCAGGGGTCGCCCACCTTCTTGGCTCCAACCAGCTGTTCCATCTCCTTAGGACCAGTCGCGAGGCTGAGATTGGATAGCCCGTTGTTGCCGTCGACGTTTTCATCAGCCACCTGGAATCGAAGACTCTCTCTCGGTGGGTTGTACGGACGGAGGGGTTTGTCTTGCCGGCCATGGATCTTGGCGTGGTGGTACACGAGCTTGAGACGCTGCCCGTCGTCGTGCTGGAACACGTCGCCCTGCTGGAAAGCCGAGAATTCTGGATCTTGATTGGCCATCTTGTAGAATTTGACATCGTTGGCAGATCCCTGTTTGTAGATCCTGCGAGGTTTCGTGTCAGCGGTACACTCGGGCATCGCTTCATGGAGACGAGGGCAAAGAATCAACGAAGACAGAATTCCCCAGAAATTTCAAGGAATTCTCGGCAGGTAAAGGAGGACGCTCACTTTGGTTCTCGGTCACCCGTTTGTTGCTCCGTCGCCTGAGCCGTCCCAGGACTCATTTCCTGAGCCATTTGGGCGAGTTGAGGCTGTGCAAATGTCGACTGTCGAGAGAACAGGAGGGGGACCACGATTGTAATCGGTGATAACGGGAAGCCAATGATGATGTGATCCAGAAGAATGAAGAATGCGGGATGAGTACAAAAAGAAGAGATGATTAACCTTACGGGACGCCAAGTTTTATGGTGACGGCCTGCCGCGAGCGCTTGATAATCAGTAAATAGCTGGGTCCGAGATTGTCACCGTTTGTCAAGCACGTTATATCGATCCAAGCTGGACGCTGTTTGTGACTGCCGATGAAGCGGACTTCGTTTCAAACTGCGCGAGAGACGTTGGAGCTGCGACTTGGAGGACGACTTGTCCTAACCAAGGGCAGGAGGCCTCTCATCCGCCAGGAACATCTGGTCGGTTCTTGGGGAGGCAGACACAAGAAGGGTTGCGGTGGTCACTGATGGCGTCTTCTGCAAGGCCTTGATCTAGATCCAGACTCACATCGGTATTGGTACCACGTTCGATGGAGCGAAGCAGGTCGATGGGCATGTGGTGAGCGCACGACATCGCTCGTACGAGAGACAAGTCCAAACGGCTTGTTCTGAGTATGCAGCACCGTAGACACAATGTCCAAAAGACTTGAAGACAAGATAGACACAAGAGACGTCACACGCATCACGAGCACAGTAAACGGGCGTAGGGCTATAGGAGGATCCCTCACTCGTCGGTTCCATGTGCATCGACATGTATGATTCAGATTGGATGATCAGAACTAAGGTACGGACAACGGTGAAAGGCAGTGTGTATCCTACTTGGCCATGACGAAGATGGCAGCTCAAGCGAGTGAGTCTTGGTGGAGGCGCCTATTGTCGCGCTAGCGTCGGCGCAGTGATGAAAGCGTGTCCACAAGAGACAGAGACAACTTGCTGGGCTGAAGTTGCCGCTGAAAAGCTGTGAGACAGAAAGAAACCAAAAAACCAGGATGGTGAAATCGACGCAAATAGCCAGGCTCGATGGTGAGTTCCTCACTGCAGTGTTCGGCACGCCACTTAGGAGAGAGGGCTGACCGCGCAACCACTCTACAGGCCTCATGCTGGCCGCCTCAGTCGATGACGAGCAGGTACGCATGGTCGCAACGAGTCTGAGATGATGGATGTGAGGCTTACAGAAGGACTCACAGGTCGAGACCGAACTGGCCGAGGTCAAGTCGCAGGCCAAGATGATCTTCAGGCGGCTGAACCGCAACTCGGAGCAACAAGCAAGCATCGAGTCAGGGCAATACACATTACAGTGAGGCAGCAGCCTGGTCGTACGCGCCTTGATCCGTGACACTGACTCTTCCATAGCTACATCATCACCGACTCGGTGTGCTTCCTTTGCATATGCGACCGATCCTATCCTCGGAAACTCGCATTCACCTACCTCTCCGACCTCGCGCAAGAATTCACCACCATCTACCCCTCACAACAGTATCTTTCCGCGACATTGCGGCCCTACGCGTTCGTCGAGTTCGACACCTTCATACAGCGGACGAAAAAGACATACCAAGACAGTCGCGCGAGCGCGAACCTGGACAAGCTGAACGACGAGCTGAAGGACGTCACCAAAGTCATGACCAAGAACATCGAGGACCTGCTGTACCGCGGGGACAGCCTCGAACGAATGGGCGAAATGAGCGGACGGTTACGGGAAGACAGCAAGAAATACAGGAAAGCCGCCGTCAGGATCAACTGGGAGCTGATGCTGAAACAGTATGGTCCATTTGCCGGGGTCGGGCTGATCATCTTGTTCTTCCTCATCTGGAGATTTTGGTAGGATGACCGACGGAGAACCGGACTTTTGGGGTGGTGGGGCAAGGGGGCGAGCCATCGAAACAGCGTACATATGATATCCTTGGGCGGACCACGACTCGGACGACTGCGAAAGTCGGCGAGGTCCCGCAATCGAAGCTGGGGCCAAATGGTCGATTGCATCATGGTCAGATCTCATCCTCTTCCTCATCAAAGTCGTCCTCAACACCCATGTCGTACAAGATCCTCCCACCCTCACCTCCGCCACCGGCCTTCTGGGCATCGAAGTACGGCAATACCACGCCTTCGCGCTCCAGCCGCTGCCTCTCCGTCAACCCCAGCTCGAAGGTCATGCCTGACAACTCTTGATCCGCGTCTGCCGCCTCGGCCTTGGGCTTGCGGAAATGGGGATGATCGTCCAACAGGATGACGGTTTCCCGGAATGCCTGAGCTCCGCCCGTCCTCCCGGCGGTCGCCGCCGTCGGCAAAAAGAACCACTCCCTGACGCCCCGTCCACTCTTCCTTCGGTGCTCCAGTTCCAGCACGATTCCTTTCTCGCCGGGCTTCATGTCCGCCACCGGTTTCGGCTTCAGCCCGACTACCACACCTTCGACTTCCCCGGTCAGGCCAAACGACGGCGAGGCAAGTGATTTTGCCCGGGCGGCTTTCTCGGCGAGCAGAATGGCCAGCGAGTGGACCGTTATGACGGTCGTGGCGAGGTAAGAGAGAAGCGACAGCGGTGGCGGACCGTACCCGTGGGAGGGTCCAGCACTTGAAGGCGGAGAAGGCAGTGGAATATCAGCGTGATAAACCGCGACTAACGAGACCTGAGGTGGCTGCCCCTGCTCTCCTCTGCTCGGCTGCGGGGCCGGTGGCTGAAGAAGGGAGGAGAGGAACGCCGTCAAGTTCAGATTAGATGCCGGGTCCGTCGAAAGCGAGGCCAAGGTGGTTAGTGAGTCCAGGATCACGAGAAACCCTGGTGACAGCATCATCAGCATAGGACACGAAGAAATAACACATTGTGTGCATACTATTCCCAGGATTTCGTTTGAAGACGTCGGCCAGATCTTGCGCGATCTTCTGCCATCCTGCTGCTCTCTCCCCCACATCGTGCCTGGGCAGGAAATAATCGACGTTCGCGGGCTTCACGACCGTCTCAAAGGCCAGAAATACCGTAGTCACCGCTTTGGAAAGTTTTGCTCGACGCAGGTATTCTCGTAACAACGGCCTGGCCGGCTGCTCTAACGTGTCGAGGACAAGCGTGAAAGGAGACGTCTGAGATTGTTGGGAAAGAAGTTTTGAGATCAACAGCAGGTTATGCGTTCGTCGGTGCTGGAGATTCGTGTGCGCCATGACCCACCGCGAGAACACCGACACCAAGGCGCAGGCCGGCCTTGATTCTCAATCACTATCGTCGTTGATGACCTAAACCGCGTCCGAGAGAGAGAGAGTGTGTGTGTGGATGAAGAGTTGGAAGGCAGGAGTCCAGCCTTGCGACTTTGCAAGCCTTGGTTGCGCATTTGGTCTGGAAACTGCGCCGTATGTGGCGCGCGAGAACCAATTCCAAATCAAGCAATGCTTGGCACGAAGCTACCTTAAACTGAGTCGAAGCTTTCGCGTGAGCTGGGCGTATCCTACCGCTGCTTTTTCCACTGTCAATAGCAGACAGCAAGTGTCAATCGAGTAAATTGAGAGTCTCTGCCCTTGCGCACTACGTCCAAACCGCTTGTACCCGAACTCCTGCCTATCTTGCCACCTCCTATTGTTATTTCCGCCTCCGGTCTTGCGTCGCAGTGAGTCCCGCAGCTCTGATACCACTGTGTCAAGTGCAAACAAGGCACTCGGGCCGAGCAGTCAACAACTCATCCCACGGTAGTAGCACCAGAAGTGCAGCCGCCAACAATAATCTCGACGAAGGCCTCGACCTCTGCATGTCCGTTCCCCGATCGGCTCCGGTCGCTGTCTCGCGGCTCCTAGCCCCATTCCAGCGCTCTTGAAGTGTAGCAGTTGATAACAAAATGAGAGTCGTGCAGAGCGCTAGCACAACAACAGAATCAAGGATTGGACCTCCGCTTTGAATCCGCGCCCTCGCTGCCATACGTCCCATCCTCTCAAGGAGCCAAAATCTGGACCCCCTGCCAGAAGACAGCGATCTTCAAAAGTGCCCGCGAAGACGTCTTTGAGCGTGAGTGGCGATGATTCCCTTGTCCGAACGCGGACTTCTGCCCCCACAATAATCGCTCATCAACACGAGGCCGCCCACTGAAATCTCGCGTCTGAATCGTTGGTTTGATCGACGGCTGAAAATCGGCTTTCGGATGATCGTTAGGCTTTCCAAGTCCAGGTTGAATCTCGCTGTGAGTGGCAATATCGCGATTCTCGGTTCTGCCTGAGGGAATCCCTGTGGCAGCATCGTCCGCTGCCGCTACTGCTGCCACATGGCAAAGGACGCACGCTATGACCATCATGCCGGGATAGTATCAGATTAACCACAAGACGAAGCTGGACGAGTCAGTCGTCAAGTATTTCAGCCATTGATTCCACGGGCGGGCTCTCCACAACAGAGGATCAAATAAGGAGCAGCCTTTTTTTTTTTTTGATTGGTGAGATGTCTGGCTATTGGAAATGGTAGATAATCTTCGTCGCAGCTTCAAACTCGGGACATGTCAACTCCACGAGGTCGTCCCAGGTTCTTAAGAGCTTTTGCCAAGTGCACTGTTGCCGCCCACGTTACTCGGTGATCCTTCATTTAACGCCGGCCTCCGTCCACTTTGGTACGATATCTATCTTCTCTTCTTACCGCCCCTGGCCGATGACGGCCGGAATATAGAGTACCCCTCAGATCGGCCGCGTGCCTCCTCGCTTGACACTGATCTAACACAGGGCCCTATTGTAGCGCCCGCACGCCGCAGGAGCATATGCTTGGCGCTCCCCCTCCGTCGCTTTAGTGTAGGGCTTAGAATCTTCTCTAGGATATGATAATAGTGCATCGGGCTCCCCTGCGTTGAGATGTAAATTACGTAGAGCGGATTTGGAACGCACCGCTGCAAATATCGGGTCCCGGGCACTCATTCTGCGACGACAGTGGCCGTGGCCTGCAGGTTCTTACTTCATGTCTTTCTTCGACGATGCCGCGCCCCTTTTGCACGACGCCAGCAGAGCCGCAATTGCCGGGCCTGCGTCCCGGAGGTGCATATCCGCCGAGTACAAGCTGACGCAGTCGAGTTGGGTCTGGTCTGGAAGTGAATAGCTTTGAGTATGAAAAAGGCCATCAAATGTGTGCGAGACCGGGTTGAACATCTCGCTCTGGCTCTACGATCTAATATCTAAGATTATACGAGTGGGCCGAGCTGGTGGAGAAAGTCGCCGCCCGTCATTTGGACTTGATCAAGCGGCTTACGAGCCACGGTATTTAGAAAAAAAGAAAGTCATCAAGGAGGTTTGATTGCCGTTGTAGTTGCCAAAAAGAAAACGGACAGGCTCAGCCTGCGCCTACACTTGCACGATCTTCGCATTGGACGGGTCATTCCAGTCTTTCATCGTCCATTTCTTCCCCCGCACCTCGTCGCCATAGGCACTCCACGGGACGGCCAGTCCGCAGAGGCGCCGCCGCCGTCGTGCATGCGCCAGAACACGACCGTCAAGCGCGGCCGCGGGCTCGTTGCGCAAATTGGAGGCCAACGCTCCGACGTGGCTCCCGTGCAGCAGGATCGCCGCCCCGAGCAGCCCCGTCGGCTCTTCGAACAGCACACTCTCATTGTTGATGACGTCGACGGCGATCCACACCGTCAGCACGGCCAGGACAGCTAGCGCACTGAGCAGGACGTTGGCGATCGAGTCGACGACGACGAGGCGCACGGTCGGCACGGTCAATGAGCCCGCGACTGCACTTCCGCCTTCCACGTCGGCCGCGCTCCCGTCCGCCTGCCACAGGAAACTGCTCACCATGACGGCGTGCGCGGCAGCGAACAGCACCGACGTCGCGTTCATCATCGGGTCCGGGGCGAAGGGCGATTGGGCGCCCGCGTGCTTCCTGGCGTGGGCCAATATGATGCGGCCGAAGTCCGTAGCCGACGTCGTGGCGGTGTTGTCGACGATGCTTGGCTGGTGGAGCTGCTGCTCGAAGTTCTGGTAGTAGACCGGCATGGGGTTGTCCAGGGGTCGGAACCCGTGCGCGTGCTCCTGGAAACTGTTGATAGCGGCAGAAGACCCGTCCAGCCCGTAAGTGACGTTCAGATCTCCAGAATGTTGGAAGTACGCCGTCCTGCAGGACAGGACCGTCACTTCCGACGGCTTGATGGTGGCAAGGTCGGGTGTGTGGGCGGCCAGGACGAACAGGCGGCTCAAGCCCGCGTCGAGAGGGCAGCTGACGTTGGAGAATGTCTGGATATAGTTCTCGAACCCGGGCGTCGCGTCGATGAGAGTGGGCGAGAAGTCGCAGCCGTGATCCTGTGCGCCGAATGTCAAGCCGTCACCATCAGCAGCCGGGTCCAAGACGTATTCTCCCTTTGCGAGGGACCGACACTGTAGACGCGCCGAGTAAGCCGTCGTGTTCGCCACATAGCTCGCCAGCGTGCTGGGTTTCAGGGACATCGCGGGCCGGTCAAAGCTCTGAAAGCTCTTATTGGATGTCGTCCAGGCTGGGAACAACCCGCCGTACACGAGCGTGCTCGACACCACATCCAGTACCGGAGTCAGGTCGGAATCGTAACCGAAGTCGAGAGGCTGGAACGTCGAGCTGAGGCGTGTCAGTTCGGTGCCAACCATGGGGATAGTGTTGGCGATGAAGAGGTGCGATGCCAGGGAGCTCAGAAACAGGCTGACGAGCAAGGTCGCGAGAAAGCTCACACTCAGCATCCAATGCTTGTTCCGAACCGCCGTCCAGGGTCGAACGGCTGCGACCTTGCCCCGGTAATCAAGCAGGATCGAGGTCTTGGTCGTTGAGCCACCGGGCCGTCTCAATGCGACGAAAGGCTGCCTTTCGCCCAGGGCGTCGACGACTGCTGCGAAATACAGGCCGAAGATCTGGAATATGAGCACCGGGAAGAAGGTCCACCACAGGCTCTGGCCCACCTGGTAATTCAGAACAGCTTTTGACGAGTTGGACACGTCGGCAAGCCCATGTCTCGAGTGCGAGGCAACTTTGACGGCGACAACGCCTCCCATGAGACCCAAATCGAAGAGCAAGAAGGCCAGCAAACCGTGAGGAGTCAACCAGAATGGCGTCCATTCTTTTGGCCTCCTGTTGCCGTAGAATCGGTGGCACTTACTGACGAAGGTGTCCGGCGGAGCCTGCTTCTGAGAACCATTTGGCAGCGCGGCGTGACCACCAGTAGACGTGGGGACAGCCGCGTTCTGGGACGTTGCAGAGGCCGTGCTATTCTGAGTTGACAAAGGCTCAGGTGCCGCCGCCGCAGCATGCGCCGTGTGGGAGTTCATGGCCGGGAGAGCCGGCAACGCACTGAGGGCGATTGCTGGGTGCGGCTGCCCGGAGCTCGCAGATGTTGCCGTGTTTGGTCCTGTTGATTGTGACGAAGGAGGTGGGCTGGTCGAGGACGATGATGTTGCAGAGGTGGGTGCACCCGACTGGCTCCCTGGAGTCGGATTGCCAGGAGGTATCTGCGTCGAAGCCATGACTAGATCTTGGTCGGTAGAGTCCGATACTACTGAGATCGGTGCGTTGCTGATCTCCTGTGCAATGAAAGGTATGAAGAAGAGACCGACATGACTCGTCACCCACCGCTTCTACGGCCCTGCCTTTGTATTTGAGGTATGGCCTGCTCGTCAGTCAGGATGGGTGCCAGAGAGACTGGGTGCTGGTAATATGAGCAGTGTGCCTTCGCTAAAAGGAGGCGTAACAAAGCCACACTCTGCCTCGTCGTGTGAAGCATCGAGTATTCGTCCGATGGCAAGGCGCAAAGGAGAGGCCCTCTGTGGACAAGATCCTTTTCAGCTGAAGGTGAATTCGCCGTGGCGTCCAACCCATGCCTGACCATGTCTGCCGCGATTGGATGTCGATCCAGATGGCTTCAGGCTGCAGCTTATTCGGGGCAGGACATGACCATGAGGCTCGACCAGCCCTTGCCACTCCGCGGAGATCGTGCACTTCTGTATGCCATGAGTCTAGCCGGCACTAGTTCAAGGAGTTGGCAAGGCGGAATCTTGTCCACGGCCACAGACATAGTTGCTATGACACTCGCTGGGATAAAGCCTCAGCACTTCTGCCTTGGATATCAGTTCTCGTTCCTCAGCTCGTAGTTCGTCCCTAATCACAGAGATTCGTTCCACTTGACACGATGCTCCTTGCGTTCTTGATTTTAGGCGGCACCGTCCCAGTCTTTGCAACAGCTCAACTAACTGAATGCTGGTCCGACGCGACGACGTACGTTACAAGCCTGCCTGCCTGTAGCAGTTTTGCAAGCTCGCATTCCAAGTGCTTTGCGCTGCCGGGCCCAACCTCGGTGGACACGCCGGCGTTCAAGAACTGTATTTGCGACCAGAAGTTCTTCGATCTGATCATCGAGTACGTGCCTCATTCACACGACGTGTACACTGTACATTTCTGACCGTGCTGCAGCTGCCAGAGCGAGACACGCCTGTGCTTGGAGTCACTCGAAGAAGACGGCGCGGCACAGGCAGCGGTCTCGAATTGGCACCAGGAATGTAACACGTGGATCGACTTCAAGGTCACCACCCCGGTGTTGTCCACCCCGTCGGTCACCCTCGCCCCGATTGCAGAGTGCGAGGCCATCGAGACCGTTTGCAAAATCGAAGGTGACTTGACGAAGTCCTGCAAGCAGCTATATGGATCCTACACAGACCTTCTCGCCCACCCCAAGCTGCAGAGCTGCCTTTGTAAGCCCAGCATACTGTCCATGCAGTCGAGGTGCACTGTCGATGGCGATATCACCTGCCTGACAAAGTCGGCGTCGGTGGGCGATCTCGATCTGTGGAGAGAATGCCCTGTAAGTCTCGATCGGGTCATCGCACGCATCGCTAAAGTCCTGTTCACAGTTGACGGCACGGCCGACGGCTGCTCGAGTCGAAGCCAGAGCAACGGCCCCGCCAGCCCCGCCCGAGATCCGACCCTGGAATGCATAAATGCGGGAACTTGCGGCTGATGGAGGGAAGCGTGCATGAGTCGGGAGTCGCGGCTCGCAAGGCTGGTGATCGGGGTGGCGGTCGGGTCTTCTCGTTCAACCCGTGACATCCAAAACTTCGTCTAGTCTGATAATTTTAATTGTATTTTCCACCATCTCATATCCATGGACGCCGCATCAACAGATGCTCCAGACGGCATTGTGGCATTTCGATGTCGTTTCAAAACCGAAGACATTCGCGCACGTGTGAGGCCCAGACAAGCCTCGGATGTGGATGTGGTGGCGGACAACAGGAAGCTTGGATGAGCTTCGCCTAACCAGGGTGTTTATTGCCTAGTATTGTGAGGTTTTACCTTTAGGGTCGTGGCTGCATGCGAGCTGCAATGTGATTGCTTCTTTCAGATGCCCAACTTTCTCGATCCGGCCAGCTGCATATCAGCTCTCGCTTGTTGTCCCTAACGATTCGTTCTCTTTGCAAGACAAGCTCGAGTCCTCGACAGCGCTCCTAGAATTGCCTCTTTGGAGCACCGTTGCGGCTGAGTCTTAGCCTGGCTGCCTCACCTGGGATTTTCGGTAACAGAAGACGGGATCCCAAGGAATCTGGACATCCGTTTTATCATTAATGCTCAAATTTGTGCACAGCTCCGATGGCGGGATCGAGCGACAATATCCTCGCTACGTGACACAACCACCTCTAAGAGACTCCGTCCAGCCTCGCTGCCGCGAGACTGGTTGCCTCCCTAGCCCAAGGGCACAGAGCCTCAGGATCTGCCGAGGCTCCTGGTGAATAGGCATCCGGAAGAAGCCTAAACCGACTGCTTTTCCACTCAGCTTGAAATCATTGTCTCCCAAGTGTTTCATGGTATGGAATGTGGAGGTAGCTGACTTCTACCACGCATGACAACGCTGTCGGATAGCAGAGGTATTGCCGCCTCTTGACTGGGTATCTGAGCATAGCGAAGTCGCTGTAACGTATGCCAAGGAACTCATGCTTTCCGGAAATATGGCTGGTCTTGCGGTCTGTCGTAGAATGCTGCCTGATCTTCAATGAGCGTATCATTGACAGCAATCACATGCCGACGATAGAGTTCGACATGCCTTCGTGATCCAGCTTTCCGATCACTAGCCGTGATGCCGGAGAATGTGAGATCCTGCTGTGTTGTCGCGGGGCTAGTCGAAACATTCTCGTGTCTGAAGTAGATCGCGCTTCCGTTCTGCGTTGTGCTCAAGCGACTGCCCACGAACGCTCCAGGGCGCCGGGGCCAGCCCACAGGGTACGCATCCGAGTCATTGAACGGTTCTAGGCCGGTGGGAAACACTGACTGGCCGTAGACCTGGATATCCTGTCCTCGATTGATTGTGGCGGAGATGAAAAGCGTGTGGGCCGTTTTATTTTGGACGGTGGTGCTGTTGACGCAAAGAGGGTAGCTAAAGGTTCGAGAGTAGCCTTCAGAAGAAGCTGCACTGCCTCTGATATGCTGTGTCGTCATCTGAGTCACCCCAAAGTCGGATATATAGTCCTGGTTGGAGTATGTGAGAGATTGCCGCCAGGATACTGCTTTGATGCCACTGGAAGTCTCCACTCGTGACGAAACGCTCAACTCGCGGGTCACGTCGACAATATTCGTCAGCGTCTGATTAGTACCATCAGAGCTCGAACCGACGCCGGAGAAGAGCAGCAGAGAAGGTTCAGGCACAAGAGCTAGAGGGTGTGTTCCAGTGGTAACTGATCCGTCGTGGTCGAGCCAGATGAAGATCTTTCCCGTGAGGACCTACGGGCCGTGAGCACGATGCACAACATTACTTGATGACCTTACCCAATAGCTTCCCACTGTCTCGGAGAGCTGACCGCGGCCCTTTCCATCGTCATCGATGCCGACCACTCTGATGGCAAAAGCGTGGCTTTCGCCATCGCATAGCAGGGGCAGCCAAGGTGTTATATCAATTTCATCTTCGCGGATATCGAACGCGTCAATACCAACAATGGGTCTCCACAAGCCGGGCACAATGCCACCGGTGAAGACAATCGGAAACGGCCAGACGACGCCGGCCAAGCGGCCATCGATCAGAAGCTGGATTTCTCGGAAAGGGGAGTGACCGGGAAGGGGATCCGACCCGAAAGTATGGATATTCGAGGAGAAGACATTGGAGTACCAGAACTCTACACGCAACAGGTCAACCGGGCGGCACCTCGACCTGGAAGGCGGACTCACCTTCATCCATCTGGCCGACGGCGGCAACGGTGAACACGGCACGCTCCACATTCCGCGGCAGCACGATGCTGTCTCCTACCGTGACACAGGGATGGTGGGATGATTTCCGGAAGTCGATGGCGCTTCGTCTGGCTGGTACCGGCAAAATGATGTCTGCGCGACCAATTGTGGTTACAGACCCGAAGAACGTCGCCTGCAAGGTGACGTTGAATGCAGCAGTATAATTCTCGTTGATGAGGTTGCCCAAATCAAAGACAAGCTGTTGAGGCTTGAGCCACAGGGAGAGGAGGTACGACACGTCCTTGACGTGTGTCCAACTGCGGGCCAGTTAGCGTCGTTCAGAGAGAGTGGTGCCGGCTCGCCATACACAATACCGTCGCGGGTAGGTTCAGCCGTGCTGGTCCGCCAGACTTCGACATCTCCTAGGTACGCCACCGCCAGGCGATCGAACTGTCTTCCGGCAGCTTCGACGGTGAGATTCAGCGTGACGTGGTTGAAAGAGCAGGCCGGTGGCACGTAAGAACCAATGAACGGATCACCATAGCTGTTGCCGAACGAGTGGACCATCAGGGTTTGGGTGACAACGCAACCATGGTCGTGTATGTCGGCTGTTACCGGTAACCCTTGGTCATTGCTGAGCGGACTCGGCTGTGTCACTCCCTGTGGTGCCAGGAGAGGCGGCGAGACTTGGAAGACGCGCAGAACTGACGATGTGGCAACAGCGACCGCCTGTTCCAGTATCCGCATATCTGCCTTGAGGCGCGGCGCAGACCGTTCAAGGCAGGTTAAATCAGCCACCGATCGAGATGCGACACAAAGGAGTCGTTTAGAAACCGGCCAGGCTGAGACCACTGAAACGACAATAGATGAGCTTCAGTTAGTGTTACGATGCCATGCAGATAGTCGACTGCATTCTGAGACTCCCGATTCGCATACTAGCACATGCGTGGTAAGACATCCACTCAACTCAGACGATTATAATGCTGCGGGCACGTTGTGTTGGACATGGGTAGGAGGATGAGAGATCGATGTCAAGATTGAGACGATATCGAAGTGAGCGAACATTCAGATGCTGCGCAGCTGTGATGATCCACCGTATTTCTGCGGATTCTCTAGAAGGCTTCAACATCCGTGCCCTTCTGCCCAAAATCGACCAAAATGTAACTCTCAAGCCGCGGGCTCCCATGGCGCCTGGGTATGCAATTGAACACGTCAGTAATCCACTGGTCACCGCCGAGCAGCTCACCAAGCTCAAATCCCTCGACGACGAAGATGGCCCGTCGATACGATTCGCCCAATTCCAGCTCACCACGGCGGCGGGCATCCTCCTGCGCCTCAGCCAGGAAGTCATTGCCCATGCGATAATCCTGCTGCAGCGCTTCCTCGTGTCCAGCCGACCGGGAGACCGAGAAGGGTTCAGCCACAAAGCCTACACGGCGGCCTCGATCTACCTCGCCGCGAAGATTTCCGCGACGCCGGTGTCGCCTCGATCGGTGATCAATGTCTACGCTTACCTGACGTCGAACAGTTCGCCTCTGAGGTTTGTCAATCCAGCTGGCGCTCCCTTGGAGAGCCGGCCTCAAGACTACTATGTGTCGGAAGGGACATACGAAAGAGAAAGACAGCGGCTATTTGTGTGCGAAAGCATGATATTGGCGGGCATCGGCTTCGACACACGGGTCGCACTGCCATACACCTTGGCCTTGACATACATGCAAGCCTTGGGGGTCTCGTCGACACCGCTCGCACAGAGAGTCTTCGAGCACCTGAACGCCGGGTTGCTCTCTCCCCAGCTCTTGTACCTCACCCATCAACCGAATGCGCTTGCCGTAGGGGCAATCTATCTGGCAGCGAGGGAGACCGGTGCCAAGCTGGTGGAACAGAATTGGTGGGAAGTGTTCGACGTGGAGAGGGAGGACCTAGGATTTCTCGTCCTGTCATTTGGAAGCGTGGCCAATTTCGCCGAGGCCGAAGCGTTGAAGTGGAAACAAAAGTCTTTGATTCTGGAGTGAGCTCGTCAGAAACCGAGGCCACGTTGAATGCCGGACTACATGATGACGGCAGTCTCCCAGTGACAGGGCCACCAATTGTCGTTGTCGGACTTGATGAATCTTCCCTGTATCATGTCTGATCAGCCTCGAGGCCAGTTGTGACAAACATTCGGACCAAAGACGTCCTCCGGACAGGGGCTCAGGCCGATTCAGGAGCTTGCGAAGTACCTGGTCCAACGGCGACTCGGACACACTCTGTCCACTAACCAAGAATATTCTGAACGAACAACAGCACGCTTGCCAGCACGCTCTTTCTGGAAAACGTTCTCTCGAGCCTTAAGGATTTGAGGTACCACTCGCCATCTTTTTGCAGCCAAGTTTCATGGTAATACCCTCCCCCCCGCATCCAAAACAGTCCCAATGAATTCTTCATGATGATCTGGTCCTGCATGCTCCATATCGCATAGACTTCCTCCTCGCTGATCTGGTCGAGATCGCCCACACCGACGAGATGCAAGGTCCGGACGCTGGCGAAGGTCTTCTTGAGGTTGGTGGTGAACGCTTTCGGCGAAGGGAATGTGAGAGCCGTCTTGCCCACGGTCATGGGAGAACCGTCAGGGTTGAAGAATGCGAAAGTCGAGTCGGGCAGGCCCAACGTCTCGAATTTGTCCCATTGTTTCGTGTCAAGGTAGCGGCAGTATTGTCCCTTCCTGCGGCGGATCGCTTCCGCGACTTCGGGTTTGACTCGCATATTACCCAAGCTTTCGTGATGCTGTCCTCAGGCAAGCATAGGTTGCTAGGCGATGTGTTATGTACTACTGCTCGTGACATGGAAATGACGGAGTGCCGTCGTCGGAGTAATAATTGCTCCGCGCCATGCGGCCACAAGGTATCTGGCTCCTATCGTAGCATTTCTATCCACTCACAGCTGGAGAGTCGGATATAGCGTGCCCCATTTGCCGTATTGACCATGAACGTGGAGGATGTCGAAACCGGGTTACGGGCATAAGTTTCGTTCGCAGATGTCACGTCAAGCGACTGCAATCTCTGCTAATGTCCCCCTCCAATACCTTCTGAGACGATTGTACTCCCGGTAAAGGCTCGTCTGATACCGCTTGTCTCTTTTGGATGGTCCGACGAGGAGCCAATGTTCCCGAAGCGCTTGTTCAGACACCTGGACTCTCCAGCTTCCTGTTGCCCCCTGTCAATGGGAGTCAGCACGGGATACCTAATCAGAATGGCCGTCGGGGAAAGCCACATTCTTAATTGAGAAGCATGAGCTCGAGCTCACGGAAGCCAGATTGCTGACGCGTTATTTCGAAGACAGAAGAAAGGGGGACTTCTCCAGCCAAGTAGCACTGTAAGCTGCTATCACAACCACAGCCCGCTTGCATCTCAGCAGGTAATGTGTCCAGCCCAATCGAGCTAGACACGTTGTCAGGTCCCCCCGTCCATTGAAGAAGCCTATCTACCAGATGGGTGTCTTCTAGCTCTTTTGCGTCTCGCCACTAATAAGGCATGCAATACGGGAACCTGTCGAGGTAGTCCGAAAGGGAGCCCGCTCAGCGCATTGTCATAGAGCCCTTCTCAGCGACCATATCCCCCAGATCAGGACGCAGCCCGGCTATGACATGGTATCAATCACCGGCTCCCGACATTCTTCTTTACCACTCCCCTGACTTGGCTCCTCCGACTCCTCCGACTCGCAGACGGATGCACCATTGCCTTTGCGTATCGCCTCGGCACAAAGACGGATGAGATGAATCTCACTCTGGAACGGTCAGGCAACGATCCGCCCTCCATCTGCCGCTTTCTCCCAGCTCCACTCTGGATACATTGTCTCTTCTTCTGCGGTTCCTCTCTGACACTGTTTGCGCTCCTGCCAACTCTTTGTTCCTCATCTGTGAGCACCCGCTTCCTCACCTTCTGTGTCGCGGGCTGTGTAGCATTGAGGGCTGAACTTGGGACTCTGGGTGACCGAGAAGTAGTTTCGATGCCCGCCCCGTTATTGTGGGAACGTGTGGCTGAGCGCCGATTTCTCGACATTCCGGAAATAGGAATATGATTGTGTCGTGCAACTGCAGCCGGAAGTTTTAGTGTGCTCGTTTCACGGAGAGTGACGAGATCTTGAGGATTCCGGCGATCCTCACCGCCTGAAGCGGCGCCGTGATTGATAGGTTGCTCCGAACCTGGGTGCCGGCCAGTGTACAACCAACCCTGTCTGTCGATGGTGATCTCTTCCGTCACGGTTGGATGTACGGAGCCATCATTTGGTCGTGCGCTTCGAGACTGACCATGCTGTTCGACTCTCACTTTTGCCTCATCGTTGCCGATGTTCAGGTAGATGGCCACAGGATTATTGGCGTCTATGACCTTACAGCCGAACATGGCAAGTTGCTCTTCAAGCCCGAGTCGCCGGTTGTCGATCGCCCACTGTCGCTGCTCCAACTCAAGTCGCCGATTGTCGATTGCCAACTGTCGCTGCTCTAGCTCAAGGCGAGCAAGCTCGCGCTTGGTCCTGTCTCTCTCGTTGGAGTCCATGGTCTGCAACATTCAGGGCTCCGGTGATAAGGGAAAACTGATATGAGAGGGGACATTCAAGCAGGAGTGCTTGTTCGGGTATGTAAACAACGTCGAGATAGACAAACTGAGGTATGGAAAAGGTAAAATCGAAAAGAAAACCAAAGAGAGAGAGAGAGCAGGATGATTTAGCAGTGAAGATACGCAGGCAAGAGTCTTTCTACTACATCGGGGTGAGCGGTCAGTTCCAGTATTTTCACATGTTCTGCACTCATTTCTTCTTGAACGCAAGTTCACACGCTTCTTTCCCCAGTCTTTCCACCTCAGACCAGTATGGTGCAGCGTCTCTTGTCTTCTATTATCTTGATCATCTCTTGACATCAGAGAGACTAGGATGGAGCTGTTAAAAGGTTGATCAGCGAGTCACAACAATGGCAATGCCACCAGTGCTGGCTAAGCAAGCCTTGCTCTCGCTTCCTGCCACAGTACCCCTTTGGAGATACCGAAGAGGGAGCTCATCCTTTCGATTTATTCGCATTGCAACTTCCAAGCTGTCCATTCTCCGGCTCCTTCCATCAACGGGGCTTCTCTCCTGACCTCCTTCCTATATGGACCATTCGAAATCAAAATGTCAGTAAGAGGTCAAAGAGTGGCGTGCCTGAGCTGAGGGATACCATGGATGAATAGAAAGTCTGCGCTGAGGCCGGGAAGGTAGAAGCCAAGCACGAGTGCATTGTAAATGGATTGTATCAACTGCCATTGCTTACTCCATTGACCCTGCTAGTGCCGTTGTGAAGCCCTTTCCTTACTGCTTCGGCACACTTGTCCCAGAAGTCCTTGTCAAAGGAGCACTTGAGAATTAAAGAGACATCCGATGAAGACATCAGGCTGAAATCATGGTCTCGAGCAGCCGTGTCATTCAGCTTCAGTGATTGAGTGTATGAATCGTCTCTCTGAGCCACAATCAATCAACTCAAGCATGGGAAAGCGAACCTCAGCTTGATTTTGTCCGTTTCTCCCGTGTCGCCGTGTCTGGTCTGATTGGCTCCTCATTCCTTTGCAGGCAGCACATAGTCTCAGCGTCATTTGTCGGCCGGTGTAGACGGGTACACCGTGACCCACCATCTCCCCAATTAAGATACCGCAAGTAGTGATCCAATTCCCTTGTCAACATCGAAAGGTCTTCGACTCAGTCCTCAAAGCTCATCGTATGGGTCATAACAGTCCTTGTAGTTTTCCGACTCGAACCGGCCCTTTGCAATATCTTCAACCACTTTGCGGACCAACGCCAATCTAGCAGTCTGTCGTGGCAGGGCCTTGCACTTTGGTGACCAGTATGGCAGGGCATTTTCGAACTTCTCCAACTCTGCTTGTAAGCCAATGCGTATCGAGCGGGATTTTGAATTCTCGGTAGCAACCCTCTCAAACTCTCGGTGCAGAAGCGTGATACTGGTGTGTGTTGTCCCCACGTTGAGTCTGCGCATCCTGGAGGTGACTGGATGGCTCCAGTGTGGGTTCGACGCTCGTTCAGTAGCCTGCATGTGGTTGAGGAAGTGGTCTTTGTAACAGCCGATGAGCTCGTATTCCTCACTATCAGTCAAACGACCATCTGCGCACGAGTCCGACCCCTTATTTCCCTCGGCCCTCAATTTCCGTACAGCTTCATTATTGCGGGTGTTTCCTGTTCTGATCTTCTTGGTTGTTTCTCTACTCGGTTCGCTGGATGGGGAGGTCGCTTTGTCCTCAGAAGTACGGAGTCGCTTGGCTCCCGGCTGCGACTTCGGCATGGTGTCATCGGGCTTGCCCATAAACATCTCAAGCAGGTTCTGTTCATTCGTCGGAGTGTCCACTGGCGAACTAGGATTGACAGCAGGAGTAGGGGCAGGAGCTGGTGAAGTACCTGGCTGCTGCCGCTCAGGCTCTTTCTCCTTCGGTGGACAATCTTTTACCGGGCTTGATGGTCCTGCGATGGGCTTAGCTGAAATCCGGGGACTCAACTGCACGGGTCGGACTTACTGAGCTCATCCGTCGCGGTGACTGTGACAGTACTGTCTGCGGGGATCGACCTCTGCTGCTGCTCTTCCACAACCGTCTTCTCTTCATGTCTCTGCGCGCTGCTCAGAGTCGGGCTAGCTCGAGTCTTCCCCACGAGCGGGGGATCCGCAGATGAAGCGTTGAAGAAGGGGACTTGAATGTCATCTGTGCTGTCATTGAGTGACTCCGTCTTCACCTGGCCGTCATCCTCCGTCAGATCGACAACATTCAGCTGCATAAGTCGATGCTTGACCGAGAGTTCTCTACGCTCGAGCTCCAACTGGCGTTGTTCCAAGTTCAGCTGACGTTTCTCAAGCTGAATCTGAGTGAGTTCATACTGAAGCTGGATCCTGGTAGCCATGATGATCCATCGAAGGATGTCAGACGAGAGGCTTATCGGGGAATAGAATTCAAAGAGTAAGGAGGAACGGAGAGAGAGGTGAATTCAGACTCGGGTTATGTTGGATGGAGACGATTGCAAGTCCAGCTGTAAGACACTCTGGCCATCAGCAGGTCATAGATGATAGAGATAGCCCCTTGAGAGCTAGAAGGTGTGCTCTTCTTTGACTTGATTTCGAGATAGTGTTGACGCCAGAATTGAACTGGCAGCAGGATTTGAGACGCGTAAGTAAAGGGCCAGAGATAATACACAGCGAAACGCGCCGGCTCTCTGCCGCACCTGAGTGTTCATGACAATAACATGGTCTAATGCCAGATAGAGATATTTTAATTCGTAGTCCCCAGGGAAGTCCCTACCTCATCTGCCATCTGGTGGCCGCTTCCCACCAATGCCACCGTCAGAAGGGAAAGTGCAGAGCATATGTCGAAGATATGTCTAGGAATGTACTAGGAAAAGGCACCTGAAAAATATTTGGATTGGCTTATTACTTTCATTAAGGTATGTAAAGTGGTGCGTTTGTACGGCTGTCCACATTGTTGCATTTATCCGACGTGCGGGGAAATGCCTGCATAGTCGTGTAAGGGAACATGATGTTATAGGCTTGCGGGGTGCCCCCGTTTGGTGCCTGGTTCAACACCCACAACACCATGTCAGCCTTGCCGCCCAAGGCTGCACTCCTTCGGCCAACCTTCCCTTCTTGTACCGTACGCTCCTCTCAGACCATGAACGTCGAGTTGGGACAAGACACACTCACTCACTTACCTCCTTCACCCTGCAAGATCTTTGATCGCGCTCTGACGCCAACCGGCCTATCTTCCTCCAGGCACAATGGCGTTTTTCGGCTGAGTCGCATTGTGACTCGACATGGGCATACCACGCCGAGGCTGCCTGACATGTAGGAAACGACGAGTCAAGGTCCGCAAAAGTCCCCGCGACGAACACCACGTACTGATCTCGCCCTAGTGCGACATTGTCCAGCCAGTCTGTGGTCGGTGTACAAAGGCAAGCCGTGACTGTGTGTGGGAAGACAGTAACCACCAAGGCTTGCTGTTCAAGGATGAGAACTCATTTGCCGGAGGTCGACCCAGGAGGCCCAAAGAATCGAAGACCCAGCCCACAACGGCCCCAACTGCAGTTACTGAACCCAATATAGATACTGCGATTGATGTTTTTGCATTTGGATATTTTGTTCGCAACTTTCTCTTCCAACCAGACGACTTGCCGGATTTCGCTCTGGAGTACTCAGCCTTCGTACTTCAGCAATGGTCGCAAAGCAGTCCCTCTTCGAGCCTGCATCTGGCTTTCCATGCTGCAGCCTTTTCTGTCTTTGGGCGAGAGAAGAAACTCCAAAAGGCAATGGACCAAGCTGCGAGTTTCCATGCTGAGAGCGTTGCCAAGATGCAGGAAGAAATGCAGGAGCAAACGAGTGAGACCATTAACGCTTTTCTCATCACGGAACTGTTGCTAGGATTTTATCGGGTACCTTTTGAGTACGGCGCGTGTCCTGCTCACGCTGACGACAACCTAGAATACTATTGTCGGCATGTCCCTATCAGAAAAGGCTCGACCATTCCCGTCCTATTACAACGAAAGTGAATGCTCGTGTACAGAGACAATCTGTGTTCATACGCAGGCGGTTCTCTTGCTGGGCTCACATGTACGTCCCGAGACTCAACGCAACCTTGCACTCGAGAGGGCGGTACGACGATCAATCGTGAGTGAAAGCCAACTTTCCATGCCTCTATCCCTATTAACCTCAACAATAGATCCGAGCATGCATCTTCTACGGCAACGAAGTCCCAGATTGTCTTTCAGATGGCTCTGTGTTTGGCGAAACTGGGCCGATACTGCAGTTGGATTCAGTCATGGTCGAGGTCTCACGGCTTCACGCTCTAGCAACCAATCTCTTATCCAAAAGCGATTCAGCACAGCTACTCCGTGACCGAATTAAAGAATTGGCAGCAAAAGCTGGCAACTTGGATCATGCGCTTGCTACATGGTCAAATACACCACCTCAGCACTGGGAAACTTCGGCACTGTCCTCTAACGAGCGCCCGGAATCTCAACGACTTGTCGCCTATGGTCCAGAGTCTAAGAATGGCTGCGAGAACATCGCAATTGCTGCCATCTTGAACAGATGCAGAGCCCTGCGCATCATGTTGAACAGCATCCGCTTGAGATGTCTTTCACGTCTTCAGGACACATCGCCACCCTCCTCCACTCATGACCCTCGGATCCAAGCCTGCCAACAAACCATCCAGTTGATGACACAAGAGAGCCACGCCAGCCTTCCCACTTTCTTTGAGTTCCGCTTACCCAATCGGCGCGGGTTTGAGGAAACAACGCCGGAAAAGCGACTGATTATGTCCGCTTCGAAGATTGCTCCAAAAATGGCTGCATACCTCGCTTGGCCTATGGCGATAGTCGTGAAGACGGAATCTATCAGCAGCTCACAACGAATCGTGATGGAAGAAGAACTCTACACAGTTGCGGATGCCCTGCAAGACGCCGCTCTGAAGAGCATGATCGGACAGTCTGGGTTCTTGTTCTGAAGCGTGCTCAGAGAGAGAGAGAGAGAGCCTGGCCACAAGACATTTCGAAGGTCATCGAAGAGATGTGGGCTTGTGCTTCCATTGTCAGTGTGCACCGTGTACCCCATTCAGCCCGGGTCGCAGTTTTACCTGAACACAGTAACACGCACGTTGATCGCACACGCACTGGCACCACGCGCCTCTCGGCTCGCTGTTTTATCCGTATTGGGCAGATTGTGGGTCTATCTGCGGCATGCCATTACTCATTTACCTCCGACTTTTCATGGTATTCTGAGCGGAAAACACTGCGGGCCTCGCCAATGAGCACACTTGGGCTGGTGATTGAGTATGGTGTGTCGATACAATGGCCCGATGTGGTCTTTCAAACGCGAACAAGGATGACAAATGCGGAAATGGATACTCATGGCCGACTAAACTCCATTCCAGTCCGTCCGACCAAAGTGTATAACTTTGCAAGTGCGCTCCTCGCTTGCCAACGACCAAGCAACACAGGCATCTCACAATCGTTATTAATTTATCTGAAGAAGACAAGACTGCCTCCTTTCTGGCGTAGTTGAGACACTCAGCATGACGAACTTCTCCAGGGAGACTACCGGCGCGGAAGTAGTCAAAGCTTTCAGCTCCCTCATCGCCGGAAAGACAGGTATTGCACTCCAAGCCCTTGATGATTCTTGTCTACGCCGCTAACAGTCCCAGTGGTCATCACAGGAACCAGCGCCGGCGGACTCGGCGCCCAAACAGCCCTCGACATCGCAGCCGCTCAGCCTGCTTTGCTCCTCCTCCTTGCCCGCGATGCGTCCAAAGTCCAACCGGTCCTCGACCAAATTGCAACAATCAGCCCTTCAACCAAAACTGCCTTCATACCAGTCAAACTTGACGACCTCACGTCTGTCCGCGCCGCCGCCGCCGAAGTGTCCAAGCACATCCCGTCAGACAAGATCGACGTCCTCATCAACAATGCCGGCATCATGTGCGCGCCATGGTCCAAGACCGCCCTCGGAGTCGAGTCACACTTCGCAACAAACCACCTGGGCCACTTCGTCCTGACGCAGCGCCTGTTCCCACTGCTCAAAAACGCCGGCCCGACTGCACGGGTCGTCAATCTCACCTCCAACGGGTACCTGGTCTGCCCTTTTAGACCCGACGACATCAACTTCGCCGACGGGAAGGAGTACCACCCGTGGTCCGGGTATGGACAGAGCAAGACCGCAAACATCCTGTTTACAAAGGGGCTGGCCAAGCGAGGCGTGCTGTCTTTCGCCCCGCATCCGGGCGTCATCCCGGTCACGCATCTGGGGGATGGTCTTGACCACAGTCTCTTCGGCGAGATCAATGCCGTCGCGAAGAAGAACACAGGGCGCGAGTTCGGCAGCTACGATGCATTCAAGACTGTGGAGCAGGGCGTGGCGACGACGCTGGTGGCCGCGTTTGATCCGAGTATCGCAGAGCACAGTGGCGGGTATCTCAGGGATTGTCACATCGTGGACGACGCTGCAGTCGCAGACTATGCCAAGGATGAAGCGATGGTCGATAGGCTGTGGACTCTGAGCGAGGAGCTGGGTGGGGAGAAGTTTGTATGTTGAGAGCAAAGCCGCTTGTGCTGACTGTGATCTGTGCGGTTCGAAGCCGAAAAGCACAGCAATTCTGTCACTGAGTAAACTATAGAAAACAATCCTGTAGACCAAACATGACTTGACATTATTGTGAAGAACATCCTGGATAAGAATCTGTAATGGCTTCCAACACAACAAATCTACCGAGAAGCTTTGGGGGCTTTCTCTTTCTCAAGTCATCTTGATCCACGAGGTTAGTCCTTTCCGCCGTGGGTCTAGGATAGCCCGTTTCAATTTGGCAAATTGTCGGTGAACCCGATTTCTCTTTCGTCTTGGATTGATACTCATTTCTTTGTCGACATTCGACAACCGCGTAGTGGTCCGACACACCAATACGGAAACTTTGGGTGTGGCGGACCAGGTCTCGTTGCTGAGTCGTGCAAATTCGGCGAAGGCCCCCCCCCCCCCCCCCCCACCGAGCCCCCTTACCACGGTGCCAAACTGAAAGGGAAGGTAACCTCCGTGTAGGACACCCCACCACTCATTCTCTGTCTAAGAAGTCCAGCATGGTTGGTGAACTGCAGATTGAAAACATTTGCTTCTTCTTCGTTTTTCACTTCGACGATCGAACGCACCAAGCAACAATCATGTTCGATGTCGTCGTAGTCGGAGGCGGGCTCGCCGGCCTTCAAGCGGCTCTCAAATGTAAAGAGGCCGGGCTGTCACTCACGGTGCTCGAAGCCCGAGACCGCGTCGGTGGAAAGACATGGTCCGTCCCCTTGAAATCCGGTCGCGGCAACATCGAACTCGGGGCCGCCTGGATCAACCCGCACACGCAGCACCGTGTCGGCCAATACGCGCGCCAGTTCAACCTGCACACGGTCAAGCAACGTGTCGTCGGGAAGGCGGTGATGCAGACAAAGGAGGGAAACCGCTTTGAGCATCCATTTGGAACGACGCCGGCTGTAAGTGGTGGAATGGACAATCGTTCATCATCTGTCGCTCACCCTGCTTACTTATTACCATTGCCAGTCTTCGGAGGAGGAGCGCAAAGACCTCGAACGCGTGCGAGACCATATCTCGGCCATTTCTCTCCAGCCGGCCGACCTCTCGCAATTGGAGCAAGACCGAGTCACCGTGGACGAATACGTGCGGAATCTCGACGCCCTTCCGTCGACCGTCGACATGGCGAACTTGTGGACGCAAGTCATGCACGGCGTGGAGTCGACCGAAGAATCGGCGGCTTTCTTCCTCGACTACTGTCGCCGCGTGGGCGGCTTTCCGGTCATTCGCGCCGATGACGAAACCGGTGGTAACTATCTACGCATCGTTGAAGGTACAAAAGTCCAACATGAGAGACACATGGGACTAATCTGGGTCGTCAGGCACATTGCAAATTGCCAAGGGCGTTGCTGCTCTTCTCGGTCATGCGAATATACAACTATCTTCTCCTGTTTCTTCGGTCAAGCAGCACCGCCACCATGTCGAAGTGTCGACCGTGGATGGCAGGACAATCCTTGCGCGAAAATGCATCATGTCGATCCCCAGTGCCATGTTTCGAACCATTGACATGTCGCCGCCTTTGCCTCAAGGCTTTCAATCCATCGCCAATGCATCTCGGTTGGGGGATTACACCAAAGTCGTGGTCTGTTATGACACGCCCTGGTGGCGTGAAATGGGGTTCAATGGAATCTTCAACAGCTTTGTTGGGCCTGTCAGCTCGGGGCGCGACACATGCATCGAGCAAACCCAAACGTATTGCATCACCTGTTTCGTCAACGGCGAGAATTCGAGACGATGGAGCCGACTCTCGCTCGAGGACCGGCAAAGTGCCATCTTGAAGCAGCTGGCATGCATCTTTGATGTCGGTCCTGGTCATGAGGTGTACCGTCCTATTCAGGTACACGAGCAAATCTGGAAGAACGAGCAATATAGCCACGGCGCTCTGACACCAATCCCAGCTCTCGGCCACTATACCCGGCATGCCGAAGTGTACGGCAAGCCTTCCCAAAACATGCATTTTGTCGGCACCGAGTACTCGCCGGAGTGGAAGGGATATATGGAGGGAGCGTTGTGCTCAGGTGAGCAGGGCGCTGCCGAAGTCATCGCACTGCTGAAGCAGAGGGATGCTCTGTCGAGCGCCAAACTGTAAGAGCCAATCAGCTAAGGACAAGCTGGTCGAGGATGTTGTCGTTCTGGAGGAGTTTAGACCACGGCAGGTTTCTGTTGTTGGATCGATCACGCGCATCCCAAACTTGCTTGACAGCCGTTCCTGCGGTGGCGAACATGCGGATGCCCGTTTGAGCGGTCTCGTCGAGGAACCATTGTGAAAACCTCTGCCGGAGGTCTTGATCCAGAGCTTCACAAGCCGCGACGAAGCCGGGCCAGCAGATGCTGGAAGACTGATCGCCAGATTGCCTTTTGGCTTCGGTGTACAGCTGCAAATGCGAGATGGTCTTCTCCACATAGGGTTGCACCACATACGTGTCAATGACCCGAACGCACTTGTAGAAGTATACCACCAAGGCCGAATGGATGGCGTCCTGGAAATGAAATCGGACATTGACCCCCTTTGCGGCATGTGGCTCCTGAGCAACAAGGTCGTTCTTCCAGCTACAGATCTCGTCCTCGAGCTCGGCCACCTCTTTCGGATTGTGCAGCGGACGATCGATGGTGCCGTCCTGTTTGGCAACCTCAGACGCCAGAGATGTGACTCGACCAATCAGTCGGAACAGCGTTTCGGAAACCGAGTAAACTTGTTCGAAGATCGACACCGTGCCTTGACTGCTGGGCGAGTCTTCATAATCGTCATCATCGGATTCGATCGCTACGGGGATCAGTTGTTCCCAAACGTCGGAATGGGTGGTTGGATTCCAGTAGTCCAGATTCTGGTTCGGGCCAAGGCCCAATACCCGCCCCCTAGCCTGCAATGTCCAGAGGTACAGAAAGGTACTGTGAAGCATGCGAATATTAGTCGACCTCAGGAGACGAGGCGAGCGGCTCGACTCGACGAGTTGCTTGACATGGTGGAGATATGCATGCGATTCGACCATGTCACCACTCACAACCTGGACTTTGGTAAGCTCTGTTCGCGATTGGACGAGATTGGACGTACGCAGACAGTCACCATGCTCAGGATCGCAAGTAGCATTTCCTCGTAGGCGTCCCTGCTTCGCGCGAGGGCTAGAGTCTTGAGTGACGAGACCAGCCGTGCTTTAGCTCGTTGTCGGAAAACGCTCGCCATCTCTCTCCGGGATGTCATAGGATGGTGTGGTGGTCCATCTCCCACAGCATCCAGGTGATACGATGCCGCGCTGAGAACGGCAAATAGCAGTGCACATTTCGCATCTCCGGAGTTGCCTTTGACCAGAATCTCACCTAGTGTCTCGTGGACTCGTGGAATATGAATACGTTCCCACACCGACTTCCCCTGAGCCTGGACAGGTGCAAAGGTGGGAATCAGTTTCTCCTGGTAACGGGCAAGCAACAAGCGTATTGTGGGCACGTCGACGTCCATTAGATCGGGGGCGTAGTGAACGGACACGGAGCGTTGAAGCTGGGGGGCCGGGGGGTGAAGAAGCTGCATATCTGCTTCGCCCGGTACGTACGGCTGCATCGGCGTCATGACGAAGCCCGTCGTCGGATCTTCCAACATGGGCGAGAGGAAAGAGAGATCCAGCCCATTCTCGTAAATCCCACGGTGATCATTGGGGCTGTCGAGAAACCCGACTTCGAGTCCGGACAACGACTTGTCCACGGAAAGGTCTCCTAGAAGGAAGTCCTCCCATTGCGAGTTCATGATGCTCTCCTTGCCGTCTTGCGTACTAGGAAACTGTGTGTCACCATTTTGAAAAGCTCGTAGACGCAGAACACCAAATGGGCCGGCACACAACGTCTCGTCACCTTCGGCGAGCTCGATATCAACATCAATCTGACTCAACAATTGATCGAGCGACCGATGACGAGTTCCTGCCAGAATGAGTGCCACTTGGTGCGCACGCTCCCTTTCTGTTTGAGAGCAAGGGTCAGCGCCTGAAGACAGCAGAGGTAGTCGCAGGGGCCGAGCTTGCCAGAGAACAGTTGGAGTCCGCGACTCGTGGTATCTACACTGCGCATGGAGTCGCCGGCGGAGTTGTCCGCCGGCCAGGTAATCTCAGGGGTCCATGTAGGAGCAACACATTCACGGTCCAGCTTGACACATGTCGAGCACCTGGATGTGCCGCCAACAAAGCGGTCGCAACGCACTTTCCTGGCTCGGCAAAGGAGACACGCATTGCGCCGCGACATATGCGACGAGCCCGCGGTGGATCATGCAGAGGTAGTAGTCGCTGCGGGCATGTGAGTGGGCGACGAGCAACACCAGAATTGGGAGAGGGAACAAGAGATAATAGGTCAACCGTCAGTTGGGACACAAATGGCAGGTGATGGCCGAAGTGGTTGCCACTGATAAAGCCCAACACGCCGGAGGTGTCGTAATCGACCAAGCGTACGAGCTCCTGTTATCTGGTCGCTCCGGTCGTGGGAAGCGGGGCCGTCACCCCAGTATATGTATGTAGATATCGGAACTCAGTCGTCACACTTGCCTACCTGCATCGCATCTATCAGGAACCATCATGGGCTCCATCTCTCAAACACCCACGTACACGGTGGAAAGGATCGATCGATCCAACGTCAAGGGCATCATCGAGGCCATCGCAAAGAATGGCTGCTGCATTGTGAAAAACTTCACCGACGCGGCGACGGTGCAGCAGGTCAACCGAGAGACACGCCCGTATCTCGACGCCGATGTTCCATGGGAGGGCGACTTGTTCCCGCCCGAAACCCGGCGGTGTGCCAACCTGGCGGGCCGGAGTAGAACGGCGCGAGAAAAATGGCTGGTCGACCCGCTGGTGCGTGCTTGCACGGCCAAGTTTGTCGACAAGACGACCAGCAATTACTATGGGGAGACCAAGCACACCTACACGAGTGAAGCGCAATGCTCCATTGCGATGACGTTTGACATCGGCCCCGGCGCCAAGGCGCAAAGACTGCACCGCGACGATAAAAACTATCATGTCGACCATCCCGACCAAACCGAGACGGGCTATCGCTATGGCACTGACGTCGAGCTGGCGTTTATGGTGCCTGGCGTGCTGACGACCAAAGACAACGGAGCGACGTTGGCCATCCCCGGCAGTCATCTTTGGCCCTCGGACTGGGTCCCGAAGCTGGGCGACGAAAAGGTGACCTACGCAGAGATGGAGGTCGGTGATTGTTGGATCATGCTGGGCTCCCTGTACCATGCGGGCGGTGCAAACATCACCAGGGACGAGAAGAGAACCGTGCATGGGCTCTTCTTTGTCCGGGGTTACTTGCGGCAGGAGGAGAACGTGTACCTGGCAAACTCGGCCGAGGAGGTGACCTCGTGGAGTCCAGAGGCCCAGAAAGTGCTCGGATACTCCATTTCGAGTCCCAATCTCGGCTTCGTGGAATTTGTGCCGCCTGTGGCTTATCTGGCGGGTGTGCGTCCAGCGATGGGGAACCAAAAAGATTTCGACGCTTCACAAGAGAGAGCCAAGTTGTCAGGCCCATCCTGACCGAGACGCCTGTCTGGCGTTGACGTTCATTTTCATCATGGGCCTGGTTGGCTATATCCTGTCGTGCCGGGTCCCACTGACTGCCAGGTTGTTGCCTTTGGCCTTGTCTCATCTGATACCCAAGGTTTTCAGTTGCTAGTGCATGGGAAGCATGCGCCCTTTCTTCCTCAGTCCTAGCCTTTCAGAAGCGCATTGGGAAAGCGAACCACACTGCACTCCAGAAAGGTAAAACTGGATTGTTGCACTAGGCGGCATCTTTCAAACCTCTCCACGGTATGACCTTGCGGGGGACTGTTTCATCGGTAAACATGGACATCGCGCCGTGCTGCAGGTCTCAAAGGACCTAGATGGCAGGCAGGCGGCGTGAATTCGTATGATGAGTAGATAGGGCGGCACAATAGGCCGGGCTTGGACGCCTGTAATAGTACGAGGGGCCTGGGGATCATCGATATACTGTTTAGTATGTAATTCGTTCAATCATGAAGCGAGCGAGGGAGGTGGATCTCATGAGCATTGCCCGAGAAGGCCGCCCTTCCCCCGTACCTGGAGCCGGAGCTGGAGCTGGAATATGTATGTGTATGTACGCTCGTGAAGACTTGGCCACGTGAATGAAAACTCAGCCTATCTATCACCTGCGCGTATGAAGACCGATGCAGCTTGTCATTGTACCAGAGAACCTATCGCTCCACACCGGATTGACCGTCTCCTCCGCTTCTGTGAGACTTTTCGAGTCATGTCCCCCTGGAACAAGCAATTGAACTTCCGCGAGTAATGTCCACCACTTTCGAACCCCGTCTTTCCTCCCTGCAGTCTCTCCAGCCGATCCGCGCAGGGCAGCAATTGCGACGGCACCTTTCTGTTTCTTTACCAAAGTGACACATAGGTCGCTGCACGTCGCCAACCAGGTCGTTGGTAGTACTCGTCAAGCATCTGCAACTCCCCGGTGCTGATGACATGGCGACCAGTGACAAGATCTGCGGTCTCGACATGCTGCCATTTGGTACGCATGATGATCTTATATCCCAAAGTAAAGACCACAATGATGATCAGTCCGATCGTATATTGAAAGAAGGTGTTTGCCGAGAACGGGGCCTTGGGCAAGGACAGTCAGCGCCATCCACACGGGCGCGACTGAATGGTTATGCAGAGTGACAGCAACAAAGAGTCGGGGAGACTTACAGAAGGTGACACGGCGTTGTAGAATAGAGAAACAGTCAACATGGCACAAATGATCAGCAGCCACGTTGGTGCGAATGGCCATGCAAGCGAGCGCCATGAGTACAGCTGTTCGAAAAGTTTGTCGTTCTGAGCTTTGAGAGTTTGATGGAATCTCAGGTTTGTCACGCCGATAATCGCCCAGTTGACAAAGAAGGATGCCGATGTGATGGAGACGAACCAGTTCAGCACGGTGAGGCCATCGGCTGTACGCGCAGTCAGTAACCTAGTACATCTGTGGGACAGAGTTTCTTACCACTCAAGCTCATATACGTCATGACCACTCCAACAACTGATGTGACTGCCAGAGCCAATCTCGGGCGACCTTTTTGATCGCATCGACCGAATGCTTTGGGGATAAGGCCCTGCACGGCCATGGTTCGGAGCATGCGGGAAGGCAAGTAGATCGACTCCAGCGCAATTGCCAAGATGCCGACGATCATACACGCATTGACAATATCGGGGATACCCTTGATGCCGGCCTGTTTCACAGCGAGTACGAATGGTGATGCAGCTGCGCCGGAGCCGCCCAGAAGGTTGGGATCTTCAGGGTCAATGAGAATGCCGACGAGGACCACGAGAATCATATACATGGCCCCAACGCGCAGAGGAACAAGGGTAGCGGCATGGGCCATGGAGTAGCGAGGAGACTTCGCTTCGCCGCCCATGACACCAATGAAGACCTGGTCACCCACTGCCCAGATGGCGAGCAAGGCGCACTGGGCGAAACCCTGAATCGTCAGTACATTGATCAGACGTGCCAGGGAATGACATACCCCAAACCCATTCTTGAAGGCTTCTTGCCTCCAAGCCGTGCCGGTGTGCCGTTGTCCTGTTGGGCCAGCACCTGCGATCAGGGCAAAGGATAAGAAGAGAATGAAAATGAACAGGATGATCTTGACCAAAGACCCAATGCACTGTAGCCAAGCGAAGGCTACGTTGGGCAGCAAGAAGACTATCAAGCATATGACGATGAAGATGGACACTGCTCGGTTAGTCTGGCCATAACAAAATCACCGGGGGCTGAGCGACGTACATAATGCAGCCTCAGGGACGCGGTTCTCGGCCCAGAAGTCGACCAGCACGACGAAAAACGTGGCTTCTGCAGCAAAGACTGCGGTCCAACCTGCGTCTCGTCAGTTTCTTGTCGTGTTCGCTCGTGTTCAACTCACCGAGCCACTCGGCAAAGCCAGCTCCAAAGGCAAGAGCGGGATCGACCCATCTCCCGGCATAGTCGATGTAGTTGCCCGAAGTAGGAAAGGCAATGGTCATTTCTCCCAGTGCCTGCAAGTTCGCCCAGACCCCCGAGCACACCATGAGATAGGCCAGGAACATAGAACCAGGCCCTCCATTTGCAAGAGCTTTGCCAGTCGCGATGAAGAGACCGCTGCCCACATTCGAGCCGAGTGAGATGATCTGTGTAGGTAGCGGTCAGTCAGCAGACTTGGGCCCCATGAGGCCACGACTTACATGGATCTGCCGCGGTGTAAACGAACGATGGAGGGTGCCGAATGCTTCGTCTTCATTGTAGACCTCGCCTGCCTGTCCAGAAGTCTCTGTGGAGACCACAGGTTCAAGAGGAAACCCCTTCTCGGCCACCATCTTGTCGTGGTACTTCTCAGCAGAAAGCGCCATCGTTCAAAGTGCAAACTTGCTACAGCTTTGGAGAGGGTCGAGAAGTGAGAGATCCGAGTGCTTGTCCCATCCCCCCTGCTGGGGGATATCTGTGGTTATCTTCGAGCACTTCCTTCGTCGCCATAGGCGTGGTTCGGTCGCTTATCCCAACTGCAGGTACCTGATATCAAAAGCCAAGGCTTCGGGGCCCACCTGCCTCTGTTAATTCCTTGCAAATCGGGTAGTGGCCGGACTTTGCGTCGGAGTCCACAGCAGTTCCATTGCCTTCCGTGATTGGGTTGGAAACCGACTTTGCCTCTTCGCGCTGTGTGGCAGACATGTATACGAGCGATAACGCCAAAGTCATCTCCCATCCACAGCTGCAGCAGGTGGGTTTTCAACCGGAATAGGTCGGCCCTCTGTACGTGGGGCACGGGGGTGGCTTAGGATAGAGTACCAGAAAGCGTCTCTGTACCGAAACGGAGGTCTACGGCCGGCACCGGCGTCGTAGTGTCGTGGAAGTGGAACAAGCGACTGTTATGTCATGCAGTGAAGCATCGTTCTAAGTCAACAGAACATCACCAAGCACTGAAGCATTCTGCCCCCTCTTGTACTGGTTGGGCCTAGTGTAAAAGAATGGGATCTTTGGGATCTTCGACCAACTTTGCTCACGGAATGCCATTTCCGTTTCTTTACCCACTTAGATACCCCCAATCACGACGTGTAACAGTTCTTCAACAGTCAGCTGTACTTGCTTGACTCGCTTAGGAGGCCCATCTGCACCATGGGCTTGGAGCTCGTCGTTTCGAACGCGCTACGAAGGCAAGGTCAGCAGGAGCTTCACGGGTAGCTTACATGAGTGCAAACCCTTCTCTCCGCCACGACCATATTGCTTCTCTCGCGGTGTTCTTCGTGGGTCACAAGGTCCGACTCACCCGTTGTCATGTCCAGTTCTTTCACCACTGCGTTTGCCAGACGGTCGCCGCTAACGTCGACTCTCCACTGTCAGGTAACTCGTGCCTTCTCTTCCTTGGCCCCCTCGTTCGGGTCCGGTCCTCTTGACGTATAATATAAGTCATCTCTCCACGTACGCCACTGTTCTTCCGTCACGCGTAGACGTTTCATCGATGGTGGTGGCCTCAGACTAATACGTGGCTCTCCCTAGATTCCTTGTCTAGAAGTCTCTGGGAAAGATTAGCATAAATCACAGCCTCCCGACTCTTCTATACATTCATTGTCGTGTGATGGTCGGATAGTCTTTGGTCTAATGAGCCCATCTTCCTCATCGCCCTTCAGTTCATCCTTATCGGGGCGCTGCTGCTTGACACCACAACTTGTTGTCACTATATTCTCCTCTCTCCACACGGCCCTCGGTCCCTATAATTAGCCATATTAGAAGAGACCGATCTTGGAACTCTCCGTTCTACGCCCGTTCCTTTTCTCAACGTTAGCAGTCCCCTGTGCCCGCTGAACCAACCTAATGACACTTGAAATAACGATTAAGTCTTGCACCGTGTCATCCTAGAATGAACCATTCAGTCTTCTCTTTCATCTGGTCTGGAATTGCCTCATTGTGCATCAAGCCGTCAACGTAGGCCTCGCCCACAAATGTCGCTACGTCGGGACTACCATCTCGGTCATACCTCAAGACAGATGGCACCATGCTCCCAGTGAATACACAGATTACATCGCCGCCGCGCAGATCCGGAGAACCCAACCCGATACGCCCACCGGTGGTAGAAAAGAACCGGAAAGATTCCCAAAGGCCCAGATTGTCCTGGTAGTGGGCGATTTCGGTCCGCCGCTGGTCTAGATGGTCGAGGTTCAGCCACAGGTCATTCATCTCTCGCTCGGGGTCTTTGCGGAACTCAAGCAACCGAACAAAATCTCGCCACAGATCGCACAGCCACTCGGAGCTTTTGCCGCGGAACTTAGGACCCCTCGTGGTTTCGCCAGCACAAAGCGCCCTCACTAGCCCCGCAGGCGGTGATGCTGTCGTCTGGAGAGCCTCTTGCGCTATCTTGAGGCACTCGTACAGCCAGTCCAGTGTCTGCTGCGAGCCAGCCCTCCCTTGTCCTGAGCCGGCCTTCTGTTTAGAGACCACCCGAGCCACAACGTCGACTCGGAATCCATGGACCTGGAGCTGCGCGTTGGCTCCGAGCTGGACCTGTGGACTCGGTGGAGTGCCGAACGGGAACCCTGCCCAAAAGATACCTTTCTGTGTTGTGCCGCCGTGTCTGACTGTCTGGCTTTTGGCCCAAGGGGAGATGTTCATCCGTCCTTCTCGCGAGGGAGCATCCAGATTAGGGCACCAAGATGGCAGTTCCACCGGGCGGTGGGTCGATGGGGCCATGGCGAGTAGTTCCAGCGACCGATCAACGAGGACGTATTTCTTCGCGAAGGCGAGATAAGCTCGCCATGGCTCACACAGCATTTGTGGGGAGTAGTCGACCTCGATCATCTCCTGGACTTCCTGCCGGAATAGGCCCCGGAGAGCATACAATCGATCAACTGGCTCCGTGGTTTCTTTGATCCTTCCGAGGGACAGTAGCTTTTCTACCTCTGCATCCATCAATATTTCTGACACTTGAAGGGCTTCGATGGTTGTGGGGCTATGTTCGGGAAAGTGATGGCGCAACCGCAAGAAGTTCAGCTCTTTATGCAACTTCATCAACAACGGCCATGGCAGATGTCGACTCCCACACGCGACCAGGATCCGGGATGCTTTCGCACTTTCTTGGACAATCCAGACTCGCTTGTACCACTCGTTTTGGAACAATGAGCGCACTCCGTCCCAGATGGGCTGGTCTGTGGGCGGAAGTCCCGCGGCGGCAAACTCTTCGGGGACAACTGAATCCCATGACCCCAGGAAGGGTTTCTCGATCAGTCTGAGCCCGCGGATGAGAGCTGCGGCCTTGTCCATAGCTTCCCAAACCGCCGCATCCCCTTTGCCAAACCAGGCTATGACCATCTGGGCAGCTTTGAAAATTTGACCCATGAGTTGAATTTGCTGAGCCTTTTCTACGGGATCATCCTGGTTAATGGCCAAAGCATCAATCCAGACCGGACAGTGTTTCCCGCTCGACTCTGAGAAATGGCGACGTAGTGTGAGATTGTTGATGGCATCACGCAGCGTTTCGGTCACGGGCACGCGGCACCCGTTACAAACGACAGTGTGGTCTAACTGGCCAGTCCCGCAGCAATACGACAAGGCTTCGTATTCAGGGCGCGAGTCGAGAAGCACGGCTCGAATGTTGAGGACGGGAACATCACCGCCATGGACGATGTCGATCAGCCTGATCTGACCGGGCAGCAGGGTGTCACACTTGTTTGCCATACCCGAAACAATGACTCTCACAGTTGGATGAACGTGGTCCACGATATGTCATTCGCTGCAGAATCCAAATCAGTTTCCTAGACCATGGTCCACAAGAGGATGTGTCAAGGAATGGATAGGATCGTGTGTTATTATTGATCTGGAGCGGCCGCATCGCCTTACTAGGCACCTATCTCTTGGTCAGGCACCCATGCCGGGTTGGGACTTAGTAGACGCCTCTCGGGCGCAACAAGGTGTGGCTTGAGCGTCATTTAATTAGTCGGGCAGCTTGGTCAATAGCGCTAAATTCCTAGAGCCTGTTCTGCCTCGAGGTTTGCCATCCTCTAAAGCGGCGTTACTAGCCGCCATACTCACCAGGAGCTGCACCTAAGCTGTAGGATAAAGGAAGCTTATAGGTGGCTTAGTCAACCAATCGAGATTACATAATGTAATCTTTTATCAACCACATAAGAGATAACCACAAAATTTGCTTCAAATTCTGCGTCAACATTCGCACGAACTTTGCGAAAGTTCGTTCCGGTGGTCTAGTTTGGTTATGACATCGGTCTCATAGTATAAACTGTGATCTTGTGCTACAAACGCAAGAGTTATCCGAGGGTCACGAGTTCGACTCTCGTCCGGTGAGTTCTTCCCGTGTCAAGCTGTGTGACGGAGATCCATTACTAACTTCCGCAGGGACAAGACGCTACGCGATTGATCTTTTTTGGCCTTTCAGGAAAATTACTAGGCGATTTCGGGCGCTCTGACGTACAATACCCGTACGAGCAGTTCGTGCTCACCGTCCCAGGTTGACGAGTCCTGCCCTTACTGGAAACGTTTCCAACGACTCGGTGGAGATATGGGACTACAGTGCTCGATCAGCATCTCTCAGGCATCAGCAGGGAAACATGGCGGTGGTGTTGGCACTCTTTCAGGCATCGCCCACCAGGAATTGTCAAAACCCGGTAGACTTTGCATCAAAGCATGCAAGCACAGGTATGTACGACCAGACGGCAGTACTCCTGGATGTTTCGTTGCCTCGACAGGCCGGCCAGTCATCTTGGACCGCGTCCGCGGTTGTCGATCGTCAATGTACGCCATGATGACCGTATCTTCGGTCACCCACAACGGGTATACGGATGGACTGCGACGCGTGCAGGTCTCTCAAGACATCGATGAAATCACCCGTGAACACATTTGCTCGCCATTCAAATCCGGTCGGATGAACAAAACTTCCCGGAGAGAATAGATCCCTCGGCCAGCACATGTCGGCAAATGGCATGCTGTCGACCATTCGTTCCGTCGCCGTCGACGGGTGTCCGTTCGAGTCCTGCCTGCAAAAGTCGTCCTGGTCAGCGAGGACAGAGATACTCCGTAAGGGGTTCCTATATGCAAAGCATATGAGCGCCTAAATGCCGAGGGTTGCCCGTGTAGAGTGTACACTCCTGAGACTCCGTATCAGTTGCAAACCTAAAGAGGAGCCGAGAACGAGCGTCGAAGGCCACAGTTTCAGTTCCGGCTGGGAAAGGCTAGTTAGCCTCGTACGTTGCGTGGACACCTGAGCTGCCGAATACAAAGTCTCGAGATTTACGACATCAACCGTTGATCTCGCCTTCCACGATTTCCGACCAGTGGACGACTCTAATGGAGGGACGGTCCACTGGCCAGCTGCACCTCGAATGTCCCACACCCTCCTGGCACTAATATTGGAAGGTCGTCCCGGTTGAGCGATGGTCTCAGTTCCTCGGGTGACCGATCCTCGCCATCCTCGCTTTGACGTCGCGCGCCGAAGAACTCCATCTTCACGTCGACACGGACCGAGATGCTGGCGCCCCACGTTGTAAAAGACACAAAGCTACAGAAGGAGGACATCTAAGCGTACAACGCCCCGACCTTACGATTACACAGATAATTGGCCAGATGCGACTTGCTTACGTCTGACTAATGCGTCCGATACTTAGTACGAGTACCTCGTAGCAGACTTCTACTTTCTAAGCCTAAAGGCGCGACATTCGACATCCTCACTTGCGAGCGAGCTTCTCTCTCTGATTCCGTGCTCGTACTATCTGCAAAAATGCCTGGTATCCAATCATCCAATGCATTCATCGCCGAGACTCTCGCGCAATACACTCCCCGCGCCGCCACCTACGACACCTCACACGGCGGTTGGCACGCCGAACTGGGTCGCGACTATATTGCCTGGCTACCACCAGCGGAAGGGGGGGCCGTTCTCGACCTGGCATGCGGAACGGGCCTGGTCGCCTTGCCATACGCGGAGGCCGTCGGCCCCCACGGGATCGTAGTCGGAGTCGACATCACCGAGGCGATGCTCAACGAGGCCAAACGGAAACCTCCGTCGGAGGGAAGTGGGGAAGTGGAATGGATTCTCGGGGACATCATGGACGTGTCGTCCCTCGACGCCGTGCAAGACGTGGTCAAATCGAGGGGCGGGTTCGACGTCATCTCGTGCTGTTCAGCGTTCGTGCTGCTCGAGGACCCGGCCCGGGCGATCAAAGACTGGGTCGCCTTGCTGAAGCCGGGGACGGGGAAATTGATCGTCGACGTCCCCACCGAGGACCGGACGTTGCAATACATACTCAACTACCCGCTCCGGCGCGCGTTGGGAAAGGCCATGACGTACGACTTCGAATGGATCAAAGACATTCACACCGTGGAGAACATGTTTCAAGAAGCCGGCTTGGAGGTGGAAAAATCATTCCGCACGCGGAGTTATACGCCCGAGACGTGGTATGCCGCGGGCCAGGCCGCCGAGGTCTTCGAACAAAAGACGAGGGACAGTGGCTTGTGGAAAGGCGTCATCCAGAACTGGCAGAGCGAAGGCGGGGATGGAGGCACCGAGAAGATCAAGGAACTGTGGGCTCGGATCTGGAAGGAGAATCTGAATGGAGAGGGGAAGTTGTGGGATGGTCATGCACTCTATGTCACCATCGGAAGGAGGAGAGAGTAGCGGTTGCCTCTCGCGGGGTCGACCTGCCTTCGTTTCTGGACCCGCGCGGTTTCCCGAGTACTGATCTTGTTTCACCGCTTCACAAAGACCACACCGGCGTCCTCCGGCCGGCGCATTTTGGGCGTGATCACGTTCATGGAATCCCTCACCACGTCGATGAGCGTCACGCCGGCCTCCTCTTCCGTCTTGCCACCGAGCGCCAGCGGCTTCAGCCGGTAGTCCTTGAGCAGGGTCGAAATGACGGCCACGAACTCGACCTGGCTGAACTTCTTCCCTGGGCAAACCCTGTATCCTCGTCAGGATGTGGGGAAAACACGACCGGATGTTGACGAGACCGCACAACGCCGACGGAAGACTCACCTGGGCCCGACGCTCCACGGCACAAAGGTCGTTCCCGGTGGTGGGGGAGTGATGGTCTCCTTGCCCGTCGTCGGGTCTACCTTGATCCATCGCCGCGGCTTCCATTCCAGGCAGTCGTCTCCCCACCATCGGGGGTCACAATGAACGGCGTAGAGGTTGAGTGAGACGTAGACCTCCGGAGGAACCAGCAGTTCCGTGTCGCCCACGCGTAGGGTCGTCGGCTGGCCGACACACCAGCGCTCCGTGCTCGGGACGGGGCCCCACAGGCGGAGAGTTTCGTACTGCGGTCGACGGTTGAGTTTGTGGACACGATCACATCGGCGGACGTACCATAAGAGCCAAACACCTCACGAGCGAGGGGAAGACCTCCTGATAGGTCAGTTTCTCCATGCCACGTCCTTTCAGGACCGCGTCTACTTCTTCACCCGCCCAATCCTGCACGTCGCGATTGACGGCGAGGAACGGGATCGTGTAGGTCAGCGCGTTGGCCGTCGTTTCAAACCCGGCGAGATTAAAGATGTACAGGTCGCCCAACAGCTCGGCGTCCGTCAGGTGCATCGGCTTCGCCGCGATACCGTGCGCCGTATTCTTCTGGTCCTTCTTCGCCGCTTCGTCGGCCTCGACCAGCGCACTGACGATGTCGGCGCTGTGGCTAGTGCCGCCGCCTTGTGTGATGGCCCGGTTGTACGCGATCAATTCCTTCATGTATTGTCTGAACTCTTGCCCCATGTCTCTCATTTGCGCGTACAACGCCGGGAACATCCAGCGCAGCAGCGGCACGTTCTGGAACAAGACCCCGAAAATGATGTTCTGGAGGAGGAACTTCAGCGCCTCGGCCAAGCTGGTGCGGTGCCCCTCGGGGACTTCGCGGAAGCCGCCGTCAAAGTCGTGGACGTGTCCAAACCCCGCGGCGGAAAGGACGTGCATGGCGATCAAGACACAGTCGTTCCGCACGTCGAGCATGGTTCGACGACCCCCCGGTCGCTCGGTCGCCACGCGCAGCATCTGCCTCGCCTGCCTCGACGACTCCTCCCAGACGAGGTTGTTGTTCTGCTCCCGAAAGGCGGGGTTGACGATCCGGCGATGACGCTGCCAATCCTCACCGTTGATACTGAGCACGTTGGGTCCAAACCCGTCGAAGATCTCGTACAGGGGCTCCGGCTTGAGCCACGTTTTGTAGTGCGATTGCACCTCGACGGCGGCGAGGGGGTCATTGACGGCGATTTCGGTTCTCATCGGTGACACGATGGCGAACACGTCGCCGTACTTCTGATGTGGTCGATGGCGCTCATCCTGTGCCCAGGCGAAATCGCCAAATGTGAACAAGGTGCGCAGCCCAGGCACGTGGCGGAATCTCCTGAGATAGGGTTGGACTATGATCCAGAAGGCATCTTGCGATGAAACGGGTGTCACGACGATAGGTATCCCCCACCTCCTCGCCTGCAGGTAATTCGCGATCAGCGCATAAGTGCGGGCTACTGTGAGAGCGAGGAAGGGGATGACGAGACACGACAGAAGCGTGCTGATTGAAGGCATCGTCAGGAGACAATGACGGCGACGAGACGCGGAACATGGTGGAAGTGGTGAACTCCAGGAGTTGAGGCATATTATCTATCCCCATTGACGTGACGGGCGCCTCAGGGCTGGGCAAACAGTTCGCATTCGTATGTCGTATTCATCGACTGCTTGGCTTCGTCGATGACTTGTTGCGGCCAATCGGCGGATCGTGTCCATCGAAAGAGTTCGCGAACGTGGCTCGAAACGAGTTAGCTGGATCGTATACCGCACAGCTGAACGAGGCAGAACTCAATTCGATACGCAGTGTCGTGGTGAAGACGCGATGCCGTCCTGTCAGAATACGTCGACATACAGTCCACCGGGTACGCAAGCACGCAACGTTCATCTGACATGTGCATATCGGAGGAGGCGGAATAAGTCCGTCGGAGAGATGAAAGAACCACCAAGATCCCAACTTCTCTTCGAAGTCTGATGTCTTCAACACCAACCCCAGCATCTCCCTGCCAGCGGGAGCCCCGGACTCTCTCGGTCTTGCACTAACTCGACTAGGATATCCCACAACCAGTCTGTAAGATGACCCACACAAGTGACAACGATCACAAGGGAGCCACAACTCCCAACGCGAATAGCTCTTATTGCGACTCATTCGCCATCATCAACAGGGACCCTTCCGAGGTTAGCCATGGCGAATTGCACGCACCGCTGAAGTCTCATCCCTTACGCAGTTGGATCAGTAGCGCTGACGAAGCATACCGCACTGTCGACCGAGTCGACCCACGACGCGTCGAGGACGGCGGACTTTTGCCCCGCTTTCATCGTGGTCGACCCGCAGGTGATCGAGGCGCCGTTGCTCCCGCCCCGATGGCCGCAGGAATAGTCGCAAGTGACGTACGGGGCGTCGGACGTGGTCGAGATGGCTTGGACGGATTTAGGTCTTTGTGAGAGAACTGTCAATCAACAACAGTGAGCGTTGCACAGCGTAAGGAGGGCCTGATCTACAGTACGGACCTTTGAGCGCCTGGGGAGTCCGATCGCCCTCCACGTCGATGGTGACGGTGGTATCGACAAAGGTGTCGCCATCCTCGTTGGACTGGCGGATGACGACGGTTCCTCCGAGCGCGCGTGTCGCAAAGGGAGAACCGCACGCCAGGTGAGCGCCGAGCGCAAGGAGAGAGGCAATCACCATGGCCTTCATACTGTCCTCACGGGTCGAGGCTGCTGGTTATTGACGGAGAAGGGGGGGGAGCGCCGCAAGATCGCGTAGCATCTAGCCCGGGGCGAGTGGTGTTGTCGACGATAGAGATTCTTCCACATCCTGTCGCAAGCAGAGCTATATATCCATTCATTTCAATGCAATGAAGATGGCCGTCGGGCAATACTTTTTGACCAAACGCTGACTGCGACGTGGCTGACTGAATCACTCAGCTCGCCTCGTATTTGGCGCCCGCGCTGTACTCCAAGCGGCATGTCATCATCCCCGCCGCCAACCCAGGCAGAACGGTTTCTTAAAATCGCAGGTGTTGAAAGACAGACAGACAGACAGACAGCAAACCAATGCTGCCAATATCCTACTGCCAAACCAACACACAGGTATAGGATACTGCCAGCCCGTAAAAGAACAGATTCAGGTGCCGCGCATTTTACCGAGACGATGCAAAAAAACTAATACATTCCGAGGCGAACCGGGTACCTTGGAAATTTTGACCAGACATGCTGAGCGGCGGTCTACAATTGACGTTCCGATCGACATGTGCCCTAATACCCGTGGTGAGCGAGAAAGCTTCCAGACCATGTGTGTTGATCGGAGTGTGAGATTGGATGGCCTGCTGACGCAAAATGGCCCTGTCCTGGACGAGGCTGAGGTAAGGGCGGGGCAGGTCCTACCCGGGAGGGGGTGCTCGAGGTCGAGACAGGGAGTGTGAACCTGCATAGGTAGGAATGAATGAAAAGGTGGGAGAAAACGTCATCGGTAGAGGCAGAAAAAACGCTGTTGAGATCGAACGGGCATCCGTGGGTGGAGATTGGGAGATCGAAAAGGTAAAAATCGAGGCGCTGTCATCCTCACCCAGCTTTGCGCACGCACAATCAATTGTCGCCGAAGCCACAGTGTTGATAATATCACTTCCAGCCTACCTAGTAGGTATCTGTTCTATACATTCCCCGTCCCGTGATTCTGTCCTACCTCTTCACAAAATATACCTAAACCCTGGTGCCACGGCCACAGAACTCCCAGGCGCGACCTCATCCTCGGTCCTCTCCACCTTATCACGGGCGGCGAGTTCGACGGCCTCGCTATTCACCAGGTTCGCATTCTCCTTGACCAGCGCCCATCGCAACACCAGCGTTGCCAAGAAACACGCGACGCAGAAGCACGAGTTCGCGATCATGGCGGACAGATACTGCGGTCCGAGCTGCTTCAGGTACATGTACGGGCTGTAGATCTGCGCGACGTTGCCGAGGGTGTTGATCAGCGCGATGGCCGCGCTGCGCTTCTCCACCGGCCGCGGCAGGGTGGAGGAGATCCACGCCAGGGCGACGTTGTAGCTGCCGTAGACGCCGCCGAGCATGAGGAACAGGCTCACGTACCGCGCCGCCAGGGTCATGGTGGTGGCCGCGATGATGTACCCGGCCATGGCGAACGAGATCGGGGCGAGGATGTGCATGGAGCGCTCCGAGAATCGATCGCTGGAGAAGGAGATCGCCAGCGCCACGACGGCGGCGAAGACGTACGGCGGCGCGACGAGCAGCAGCGTCTCGACTTTGCCGTAGCCAAAGGTGGCGACCAGGGTCGGGATGAACGAGGTGACCGCGCCGGCGCTCGTCTTGGTGATGATGATCAGGGCCAGCAGCCAGACCTTGTAGTCGCACACGGCCAGACGCACGCCCAGCAACAGGCTTCCTCGTTCGGTGTCGCGAGACCCGTTCACCTCCTCCAGCCGACGGACCGCGATGGCCCGTTCCTGTGCGCTGAAGAACCGCGTGTTGTGGGGGAAGTCCGGCAGGATCCACATGGCGGTCAGGGCGACGAAGACGGTGATGGAGGCCTCGATGATGAAGAGCCACTTCCAGGCGGCGACGCCCATGGCGCCGTCGAGACCGGACTGGATCCCCGCCCCGACCAGCCCCCCGAGGCCGCCGGAGAGGAGAGAGCCCGTGTAGAGGATCGACATCCGTAGCGCCAGCTCCTTGCGCGTGTACCACGAACTGAGGGCGAACAGCGCCCCGGGGAAAAAGGGCCCCTCCACGACTCCGAGGAAGAAGCGCACGACGACCAACCCGCTGAAATTGTGCGTGACGGCGGTCAATCCCGAAACGACGCCCCAGGCGACCATACAGCAGGGCTATGTATACCGAGTCAGACACACCTCTCTCCGGGGCAGGGAGCCTTACCAGATAAATGCTAGGCCGAACTCTGGTGAGCAGGAGATTCGAGGGGATTTGCACCGTCAGGTACCCGGCGAAGAAGACCGAGATACAGGTGCTGAATTCCGAGCCCTGCAGGTTGAGGTCTTCTTCGATGTTGAGCACTCGGGCGCTGGCCAGAGCATTGCGATCGAGATAGCTAAGAGAGCGGTCTGCGTTGGCTCCTGCAACGGACGAAAAACGAGTGCGGGAGAGCACAACTCACTTCAGCACGATGATGACGCACAACATGGGCATCAATCGCAGGTCCAGCTTCCGGACGAGCCTCCGTTCGGCAGCCACATAGTCTTCGCGGGAGAGGTGACTCAGATCTCCCGGCCGATCAGAAGATCTCTCGACCGTGGCGGCCTGCTCGACTTCGACTTTCGACATGATGGGCGTGTATCTCGGCTCGTTCGACCGGAATCCCACCACAAGATCTCGAAGCAGTCCCCATGTTTTATACATGGTCTCTTTCGACGTCTTCTCCCGCACTCTCCACATCGGGACGTCTGTTTTACGGGGACCCGGCGGCCCAGGAAATCTGGAGTGTGGGATGAGATTGTCGCATCCGAGGCGTGGTTCCCCAGTGTCGGTCGTCCACCGAAGTCGGAGGCGCGGGGACAATGAATCCAATTCGGCAAAGTGGCAGTCCGCCCTTCGGACAACGACCGAGCACGTTCCTCAACGCGACAGGACACGTGGGGTGTAATGACGCTCCGAAGGCCTGCAAGGCTCCGTAAACCGTTTTGCCCCTTGGGTCAGTCTAGACGGTCCCCCAGACCCTCACAATGTGACCACGTTATCCAATGGGGTCCCACGCTACCTCAACGCCCTCGATTTGAACTCGTCTGAACGCTGGCTAGAACGCGGGACCGCTACGTCAAAACAGCCGAGGTCGAGTCCATGGCTGTGTTCCGATGAATGTCATCCGGAGCGCCGAGGGATTCTTTACGAGATCACCTCGTGCTCCTTGCTATCTGGATTAATTAATGTCTAGATCCGAGGATATGTTCCTGTGCCATCGGCCACATCCGCCAGGGAAGGAACAGAACTTGCACCAAATGCGGATCAAGGAACGCCCGAGGTCTCACGTCGTCCTTGATTCAGTAGAGCGCAGAAGGCAGTGACCTGGTCGAATACCGCGAACGTGATCGCGCTGGAAAGCTGTGGTCCGGGTCAGAGAGTGCGAGAAGGAACAAGGGGCGACCGTGACCTACCATCAACCGGACAAGTCGTGGCGTTGACGCGCGCCAGAACACCGTGATACCTTCGTGTCGGAGCATGGACCGACCACACGACAACATGCTCCGATGTGTGCTGTCCACACTCTGCATCCTCGTCTTGATGTTGTCGAAGGGCATCGACGCATACCTGGAGGAACAAGTCAGCGGTGATTTTTTTGAGTGGCGTTTGGAAACCGACGTCGTCACCGCCCCGCTCGAGGCACCCGCGAGCAACGTCGAGCCCGCGTTGTCCAGCCTTCTCCCCAGGCTCGTCGTCGCGATCCAATCCTTGATGGCTCCAAAACTGGCGAACCGGACGGCCGAGTTGGTGCCCTGCTTGCACAGGACGGGACCGACGCCTCTCCACAGACCCAGCACGCCGTGAGTCCGGACCACTCGTCCGGCCACGGCGAGGGTGCTCTCCGCCCGGGAGCCCGCCGCCGCCGCCATGTGGATCGACTGTGTTTTGACGACTTCGGCCGGAGTGACGACCAGAATCGACTCGGCGACGCCCCCCGACAGGCCCGCCAGGACGTTGACGAGGACACGGTTTGGTCCGATCATCGGCTCGAGCACGCGCTTGCTGCTCTCGAAGCTGAAGAACCGCACTCCTCCCTTGGCCGTGTTGGAGGCGATCAGGGCAGGAGATCCCGCGTAGATACCCGCGATGCCTTGCAACTTGAAAGCCGACCGGAATATGGCAAATGACGACGAGGGTCTGCCGTTTCCGCTCGCGGGAAGCTGTCGGCGTGTTTTGAGGAACTCCGCGGGGTAGGTGACGATGGTCTCCGAGGCCCCGGCAATCCCTCCCGCCAGAATCGCCACGGTGCCCGACGGTTTAGACGACATGGCGTCGCACAGGTTAGCTCTCGCGAATGGTCGTCGGTGCCGATTGTCCCGTCGCTACCTCAAATCAACTCGGAGAGAACGTTGGTGCAAGGTAGGCGCGATCACGATTCAACTAGTTACACGATCATATTTGCCCGAGAACTCGTCGACCTCTCGTGCAAGAACTTCCGGTGAGCCTTTGAGAGATCTGGTGTTCGTTTTCACGCTGTCGATTTAGTCACACAGCAACGGCGCCATGTCCGATTCTTGCTCGTCCGACTCTGAAAAGGGGAATTTGGGCCAGTCTCGTCCCTTCGGACAATGTCCAGCCGTGTAAAACGCACCCTGATTGGCTAGATCGGCAGGTAGTGTGGCCTTCGGATATCGACCGAGCCTGCACCTTGCGGGCAGAGTTCAACGGATCGGTTGCCGAAACGGGAACGTTGAGATGCGCGACGCGCATGCATGGATCAGATCGGAGACGACGCCGGCGACTTTCCTGTCGAGATCGTCGACGCCCTTCACGGTGCGGTCAAGGGTTGCACAAGGAAGAATGTACGTCAGCGGCCAAAAAGAAGTCGTCGTCGAACCACGTGTCCATCTCCGCGGTCATCGATACGTCACTCCACTGCTGCGGCAGAACGGCGCCAGGATCCACGGACGCCCATTGATATGTGTTCGGTTCCTCGGACGGTATGCGAGGGAGCTCCAGCACGTCGGTCGATGCCCCGTTCGGACCTCCGAGAGACACGTTCAGACGTCCGGCCTCGCGGCGAATGAGCTGGATGGCCGTGCTGATGATGGGAGCCGACGTCTTGACGCTTTCTAGGGCGTGGATGCAATATGTCAGCTTCGAGATCGGCACCGAAGCGTCGGTCGTGGTGGCCTGGATCTGGAGCAGGAAGATGGAGGCGGCGGTGTAGACGCAGTATATCAGGGCCGTCATGACGTGTCCGTGGCCAAAGTTGCGCGTGTACAGGTCAAATATGTTGATGATGGCATTGGCGGCCGCGCCGCACTCGGCGACGTGGTGCTCCAGGTTGTTTCGCAACATCTCGGAAGTTCCGCGGGCGCACACGATCGGCCGATGCAGCTGAATTTTGACCATGTGGAACATGGCGTTCAGGGTCGCGACATGCGAGGGTGGACAGTACGAAGGCAGATCTGCGGGTGACATTCTCAGAAACGGAGGCAGTCTGTCCCACCAGTCTTGCAGGTTCGCTGTCTCGTTAGCCACGTGAGTCATCGTCGCCTCCTCGGAAATCTCTTTCAACGGATCGTAGAGCTGGAGCAGGATCCGGTGGAGGACTTCGGACAGAGAGCACATGTTGATGAAACACGACGTCGCGTGACTTTGTGTGGGAGGATAATTCTGTTCATCATTGACCCCGACGCCGGACGGTGACCAGACCTCGATCTCGGCGGAGTCATCCAGTAGGAGTTGTGGCGGGCTAGCGTACGTGGCCAGGATCACCGGCTGCCTCCCCAAGTATAGACAGAGCAGTTTCTCCCAGCAATAGCAGCTCCAGAACAGGCGATTTCGAATCTCGATGTCCTCGTCAGTAAGTCCGGCCGTGGCGGCATAGCTCCGGCTGTCGATGTTCAGCCCCAGGTCTTCCATCAGCCGGATGGCCATTCCCGTGTACAGCCACGCCTGGGTCCTGTGTCCTTTGCCCGTCGCTTGGGCGCTGAGCAAGAGCAGAGCCTGGACCACGGGGATCTTGCCCGGCCCGTGTCTGACGTCGTCAAACACGGCCGCGATGGCTTGCCGATAGAAATGAGCGCCTCCGTCGTAGGGCTCCAGTAAGGCGGCCAACTTCGGGTCGGCTCTCGCCCATCGCACCGAGTGTGCCAAAATGGTGTTCAGCAAGCCGGGGGAGTAGTACGGGCCGTTGGTCTTGACATCTCTGGTGAAGGCAGGTCGGTAAACAAAGTTGAACAGGGGCGACACCCAGGTCCAGTGGTCGCGGAGCAACGACTTCATCGGCTCCGGCGTGTTGGAGAGTTGCTCAAAAGCTCGTTCCTTCCACGCACTGTTGACCAACTTGTCCTTGCCGCTTTGGGCGGCGGCCCTTTGGAAGGGAAGTGGCGGGGCGGTTTCGTCCGCGTCGTCACGCTCACGACCAGGCAGACGGAAGAAACTCGTGGTCCCGTGGAAGGTCAGCCGGCCGTCGTCGACCTGGAGACCCTTGAACTGGGCGACTCTCGTGCTCTCGGCGCCCTCGCTCTGTCGGGAATCGAAGTCGGTCTGGGCAGACCCGGCCGTGCTGTGACCCGACGGCGACACCGTGTTTGTTGGTGAGGCACATTCCAAGGCACGGAGCCGAGCTTCGAGGTGGGCGACTTTTTGCTCGAGGGCTCTGGTGTACGAGAGAGTGGGGGCCAGGCCGTATTGGCAAGTGTCACCTCGCAACGAGCACCTGGAGCACACCGGGGTTCCTCCATCACACTTGACCTGTCCCGCCCGACGGCTTGTCAGTGAAGGAGCCCGAGTTTGGGGTTGGCGGACCACTACCTTGCGTTTTCTGCAGGTTTCGCAGCTGAAAGCTCGCCGGCGTTCGAGTCTCGAGCTTGATAGCGGGCCACTTGCATTGGGCATTCTCGCAGTGTGCACGAGGGCGAAGGACTGCAGGTGGAGGTGAAGTGAGTCTGAACTGATATCTCGCGGTACCGTACGTGACGAGCGTCCTTGGCACGCACGGCCCCGGGAGGATACGGCGGATGGCCGTTGACTCTAGGCGTGATTACGTCTGATTCGTCGAGTACAGGTCGCTATTTTCCCCATGGGCAGCCCTAAAGTAACGCCTAATTAATGAACCGCTCTTTCCAATTAAGCTCCAGAGGCAGCGGGTCGTCTATGGTTGCCCACACCACCGGTGACATTGTCTAGCTTTGCTTGTAGACGATGCTGACCTTTCTACCTGAGCTATTAGACGACTGACTCATGCTCGCTTCTCCAAGTCCACGTCGCCGTGGTCGCTCCCTTCGACATGCAGGATCTGAGGTCTCAACGAGCCTTTCTCCAGGGACTCGTGCACCACCTCCAACGAGCCGTCGGCCGCTTCTCGCCAGGCCTTTGCTTTCCAGGTCTTGTACCACGGCCCCTCAAACAACATGTCCATACTTTCCAGCGGCACTCTCTTGGTCTCGGGTGCCCACAGGCTCAACACCACGAGGCCGGTCCCGCAGACAGCCGCCCAGAAGACGTACGCCCCCCACACGTGCAGGCTGACCAGCATGTTGGGGGTGACGCGGACCACGGCGAATTGGAAGAACCAGTGCAAGGCCATCGTGATGGCGTAGCAGATCCCGCGAAGCCTCGTGGGGAATATCTCGGTGGCGTAGATGGACTGGAGGATGCACAGTCCGATGGACCAGCCGAACGCGTAGATGAAAACCGAGGCGATCGCGGCGTTGGACGCGGCCTCATTTTGTCCGCTGCCCGGTTGCTTGCCCATGTAGCCGGCCATGTAGACGTGTGTCAGCATTTGCAAGGCGAGGCCGGAGATGAAGAGTGGCCGTCGGCCCATGCGGTCCACCAGGAAGAAAGCCGTCAGCGTCGAGGCCAGGAGTTTGACGACCCCGTACGCCCCAGAGGCGACCAGCGCGACCGCGTCGCCCGTGATGCCGGCGTACTGGAAGATCTGCGAAGGCTTGGTCAGCAATGCACCACGCTTGCGGGCTCGAGGGGTACCGACCGTCGGTATGTAGTAAGTGATCCCGTTGCCTCCGGACCACTGGCCGAACGCCTGCATCGCGAGGGCCAGCAAGAAGCGACCGCGATACCGCGGTGACCAGATCTCCAGGAACAGGTCCTTGGTGGACCGCTCCTGGCGGTCCAGTTCATTCGCCTGAATTTGTTGATGAAGCGAATCGAATTGGGCGTGGAGAATCGGGTCGTCCGTGGACAGCCCCGTCACGCGAGCCAGGACCTGCCGCGCCTCGGGGATGCGGCTCCTGGAGATGAGCCAACGCGGAGTCTCACACAGCCAAAAGGAGCAGATGAAGGCCACACCCATGGGGATCAACGGTATGGATTGGACGAGCCGGTACTGCTCCCTGGTGTCGGGCATGGTCTTTTTGGCGGCGTACGAGATGAAGAATCCTGTGACGCGATCGTCAGATAAGGACATATTTGGAGACGATTTGAAGGAGGCCACGAACCCAGGCTGAGGAAGGAAAGCAAGAAGACCATGTAAAGACTGACGATCCATCCACGGGAGCGCGCAGGCGTCACTTCGCTGAGGTAGATCGGCGTCACTACCGTCAGTGCGCCGGCACCCAGGCCACCCCAAATGCGGCCGAACAACAGCAGGCCGTAGATGCCCGAGGAGAAGATCTGGACGGCGAGGCCGCTGGCCCACACACCCGCGTAGATTCGCCAGGATGTCAGGCGTCCCCAGCGGAGAGAGTCCAAGAGCAGGGCAATCACACAGCCGCAGGCGGCGCCGAGCACTCCAAAGGACGTGATGTTGGCCGTCCGGTTGGCGAGGCCGGTGGCGTTGCCGGTCCAATGACTTTTGAGCAGGTTGAAGTCTTCTTTGAAGGACTCGAGTGACACCGAGGAACTGTAGCCCCCCTCGTCGTAGCCTACTCGCACAGCCAGGAATCAATTATTTTACCCCTCCTTGAGGTAGCGTGAGGTGAAGAACGAGTCAACATACCTTTTGGTATACCGCCGCAGGCGATGACCACGACGGACAAGAGATAGAATGGCACGAGCCGCCCAGGGGGCGCGGAGCCTTGTTGCTGAGGGACGTGCATGGCGTCGTCTTACGTTTCCACCGTTGAATCCCTCTCTTCACTTGGGACGATGACCACAGGCTGCCACGGTCGAGAGACAAGATGGTAGGACCAAGCATCCCGCTCGACGCAGGTCGACGTCGATGCATTATAATGGGAAAGAGATGGTCTCCCTCGTGCACGACATGTCCCTCACCTGACCAGATTTTCTCCACGTTTTCGGACAACGACCGAGCCCCACCCCAGATCAGACACTAATTCTGGAGAACCCCGTGCGCATCATCCCCCTGTCGCACATTGACCGAACCGGTCGGCGAAGATGAGGAGAACGGACACGGAGAGGTGGGAGGGACAGGGGTGAATAATATGTGCCGCTCGCGGGCAGCACGGTCGGGGGGATGCCACGACTGAGCAAGCTCACCACACTCTTTCCCACTCTGATCTCGGGGGCTCCTTTTACCGTCTGACTTGGATGAGGCTGCCAGCCACTGGAACGACGCCAGATCATCGTCATGACCTTGGACCACGCACCACCCGCCGTGGACGTGGTGTCACACACCACGACACGACAGACCCGGGGGTCGAAACCCCTCCAGCTGCCGCCGCGGTCGTGGGACAGCCACATGCACGTCTTTGAGCCTCACTCGCTCGACCACGACGCTGCGCCGTACCGGCCCATCCCCTCGGACCTCTCGCGCGCGCTGGCCTTCGAAGCGAGGCTCGGCCTGCGCAACATCGTCCTGGTCCAGCCGTCCTGCTACGGACACGACAACACGTACCTGCTACAGGCTCTGAAGAAACTCGGACCTCGTCGGGCGCGTGGAGTCGTGGCGTTCGATCCGCGTACGACCACCGTCCAAGACTTGCAGTCGTGGCACCGCTTGGGCGTGCGTGGCGTGCGGATCAACCTCAAGTCGGTCGACGCGACGACGGACCGCGCGGCCTTCGAGGCTCTTCTCACACGCTACGCCGACGCCGTCCGTCCCCTGCGCTGGGTCGTCCAGCTGTACGTGCCCATGGAGCTCGCGGCGTGGCTCGAGGATCTGGCCGCCGTCCTCGACGTCAAGCTCTGTCTCGACCACTTTGGATGTCCCGACCTGCCCGCGGTGTCGACCTCTTCAACGATCGAAACACCGATCGACCCGTACGAAATCCCGGGCTTCCGGTCCGTGATCAACCTCCTGGGCCAGGGCCAGACCTACATCAAGTTCTCTGGGGCGTACCGACTTTCCCAAGATCCACTTCTGCGAGACCTCACGCCGGTGGCGAGGGAGCTGCTTCGAGTGGCCGGCGCGACTCGCGTAGTGTTTGCCACGGATTGGCCTCACACCCGGTTCAACGGCCTGGACATTACGCCTTTTGTGGAACAGTGTATTCAATGGTGCGACCATGACGAGGTCCTCATCGACCGCATTTTCCGGGGCACGGCAGAGGAATTGTGGGATGTCAAAGAACAGGGCTCGGACTCGAACCGCGCGAGTTTATAGCGTCCGCTAGATACAACGTCCTACTGCATGTGAATAGACGGTCGTTGGCGTCGACTACCCGTGTTGTCCATCTGCTTCCTCTTCTTTCCCTCCCCTCCTTCTAACAGTTTATCAATGTATATCAAGTCCGCCGTGACCTCATTGCGCCCACTTCCCGGTACCTGTCAGTAATGGGCCTGTCCCCGGAAAATCAATGATATATGCTCCACCGATGTAGATGTACATAGATGCGCTGTAGTCTCGCCAGATCAGAACCAACCCTATCGAGCACCGATTGCAAGAATTGCAAAATTATCCGCGCACACTCATCCAAGACGAATGGCGGGAGAGTCCGGGACTCTGACGGTTCATTCGACGCGCCAATGATTTGACTTACCCAGGTAGGAGAGCATCGACGTTGAATACACGTCCAGATATCGCGGGTTGAGGCTGAGGCCTCGTCGTACATCTGGAGCTTCGAGTCGAGATGAGTCTGGAAGGGGAGAGATGACTACAACGGTTGTTTGTCGTTTCATGTGCTGGGTGCGCTGTTTGTCGTCACCTTCACGACCGGAGAATGATACGTAGCCACGAGAGTGCGAGGATGGGTACTAGGCTTTGGACCTGGAGGATCTTTATTCAACCCACAATGAGCATGGGGTGGGCAATGGCCGCGCGTGCGATTGACGTTTCGTATGTTTCGAAGCGGAGGGAAAGGACAATCAAATCATCCATTTCCACATGGGGTCGCTGATCTTGTCCATATCCCAGGCTGGCTGATCTTTGTCGACTCCTTCTCCTAACTCATCCGCGTTATTGGATTGTAGGTACCCACCCTTCGCTGGAGATTACCAGTCCGACAACGATATCGAGGGCCATCTCTTTAATGATGTCCCTTTCCAAGCCAAGAGCTCTGGCGTCAAACTCGCGTGGAGTCTTGCTCTGGCACTGGAGTATAACTCTCAACACCCAAGTATTCGATGGCATCATCGCCGCTGGACCCGCACGTCTTCTCAACTTGCCCTAGGCAACTATCAGTGTGACCCAACTCGCCACGGATCTGGTCCACCGTCAATCCGAGTAGTCTGCTGGAGAGAGCGTGACGCCGGCCTCCTGGCCAGACTCCGGCCTCTCTTCCAAACCCTTAAACATCGTTACGGACGTCAAGTTGGGGTTGGCTTCGATATGCAGGCTAAGACAGGCGATTCTTACACCTGGGCTTTTCGAGTCCGATCGAGCCCACAATTGTGCTCATCCCAGCATTGCTGACGCATTGTTCCCTTTTCAGAGTGCTACCACTTCAGTGGTGGCGCTAACACCGGCGGCATCGGTCCCAAGTGACGCAGATATCTTCTTCAGCATTTGCTCCGACCGCTGCAGCCCCGGTACTCAACCGGGTGAGGCGTGTCGGGTTCTCAAACAGGGAGCGGTGCGGCGTCCAGGTGGAAGTATAGCGGGCATAGAGTCCAGGCCATCTTGTAGAGATCTCTATTACCCTCATCGTAGGCCATTCCGTGAATCCGTGACCATGCAACGATATCCTTGGCCATGCGGGTGGTACGATCCCCCTGAACCACCCAGACATGCCTTCGTTGATTTGTGGACCACAGGCATGGCTCCTTGATCCGGATCTGTCTTTTCTCAATGCGACGTCGCACATTGCACACAGGATCATCTCGACGGGCTGAGTGGCCGATTGAAACCGCCCACCCGATTCATGTATTGCCTGTATTCCGTCTTCTTCTCCTTCCTGACGCCGTAAATCTGGTTTCCCGGCACCTTTGTGTTCTGCGTGGTCTTGAAGGTCGTAAACCCCATCATCTTCCGAAGCAGAGCATTGTCATCGTCCTCGTCAACGGCCATGGTATCACCATTCGTTGTTGGATTATGCGGTTTGTTCGCAATGGAGGTAGTCGCTGCCTCCTCCTTTACTTTTGGGGTCCGCGATTCTTCTTCGTCTTTTCTCGGTGGCCGTTCTCGCGCCCGGACCCGGTCGTGGTCGCTTCGACGGAAAGGTGACCGCGTACGGACGGGGGGACCGCCACCGTTTCGTGCAGGAGAGCGTGATCGGGAGTGTCGATTGGATCGTCCGCCTCGATGATCTGTATCGCGTGAGCAAGAGGTTTGAAACCCGGCAAGGAAGTAGTCCGTACCCTTGGAATCTCGGTGCCGGTCGCGGCTCCGGCTTCTCTCGCGTCGGCTCTGTCCGTTCACTTCTCTGTTTCTTCCGCCTCGATCTCTCTCCCGATCCTTGTCCCTTTCTCTTGGCCTGTCTCGGTCGAGGTCACGCTCGCGCTGTGGCCGTTCTCGTGATCTACTGCGCTCCCGCCTCCTGTCGGGCGTATCTCGAGATCCCGATCTGTGTCGTCTTCCATCCTCCCTTGCTGAAGCTCGGCGGTCATCCTCTCTGGTGTCGCGGGATCGGGCCTTGAAATCTCGCCCGCTCGAACTTGGCCCTGACCCTGTTCTACTCTCGTCATCTAAATCGGCGTGGGCTGCTGTGCGCTTTGCGCGTTTCGAGGGAGGTTCCGCCATGGTTCACAACTCAAGCAGAAGCCGAGGAGAAGCTGAGACGTGTATCAAGTATGTGAGGTTCAGGTGAGGGCGGAGTGAAACCTGGCACGAAGGAAATTTCGCGGCTGTGATGCGTCATGACGCCTGGGTCTTACTGCTCAGACGTAGTTGCAATTACGGTCGAGCATTAAGCGCAGCTCGGCGCACTTGTGTTTCTATCGAAGCTCAAGTCGAGATTACACTCTCATCACTTCGACGTCAAGAACCGACAATACTGCTTTCGACCTTGACCTAGACAGCCATATCTCCGTCTTTTAAAACGCGAAATTTCGTCAATGCCTCGTCTCGCACCACGAGCTCATCTGCCAGATAGCAACCAGCCGGTTCGGACTACCTCGTGATGCGATTGACAGATGAAGACTGTCGAACCAGAGATACACTTGACGCTACGAAATACGACTTTGAGACCTCTTGGGTGCCTCAGTTGGAGGCGGTGCAATTCAGATCGACTCTCCCTCCACCAGTATCGTCGTCCTTTCCCCGTCCCGGTCTCCCCCAGCTATGAGACCTTCCGTTACTCCTTCTGTTGCGGCTTGTCTCCCACTTTCGCTTCGACTAATGCCTACCTTGACCGACGAATCCGCCCCGGTACCCATCTTCTCACTAACTCCAATGCTACTTCACAATCATCGCTCTTGCCACTCAACACCGCTACTGTCGACACGGAAGTCTCTTAACTTACCCGGTCTGTGGTTCTTTTTAGTATCAAAGTATTCCCTGCCACATGTGTAATCTGAAAGTTGTATACTAGAGTGCATGCCTGGGCCGGCGAGGTCGGTGCCTTCAACCGAAGCTGCCACACCAATCAGCCCATCGTGAACTCGTACAGCTCACTGGATGTACCACTCCTACGGCCACGAGGGGGCAGTGCGCTCAAAGCCATCGTTTACGTAGGTCCTCAATCTAACAAACAGGTGTAATCACATCAGTTATAAGATACCCGTACTCAAGCCTCGTATCGTACCTCGCGGGTTGGGGAGAAGTCCACCAAGCTGGAAATATCGATGTCTGGTAGGCGCAAGCGCTACAATGCAGAGGCCCAAATACGGTCTTTGAGTATTTACCAACACCACAATTCTGACGGCACCATCCAGAAAAGGGGTATGTCCTGGAAGCCTACAACGCATTGAAACGAGAGATGTTACCAGACTTGGCTGCCTGCAGAAGACTAAGGACTGACCAGATCGCGGATCAGGCAAAGAATTTCAGCGCTGTCGTATGAAGACCCTCTCTGTGCAAAACAACCCGTGTCCTTCCCCTGAACTCAGGCACGGGTTCCTGACAGTATGATACTTCTAACAACCATCGTACGCGAAGCGTGGGCCTGATGCATTGACAGGTGCCCATGAGGCAAACTGCCGACCTTGTCGGCTGCTTGAGTGGTCTGCTGCCCCTCCACTTAGCAACCGGTACTTCTCTTCGACGGATTGAGGATTCCCAGCGTACTGTGTCATGACACATTGCCACCAGTCTATCGCTTCCGCAGTTGACTCAGAACAGAAACCGCCGCCAAAGCGACCAGGGCAATATCCCCCGTGTATTGCTTGCCGGCTTTCAGCTGAACAACCAGACCCACAGCGATCAGTCCCAAGCTGATGCTGGCGGCACTCAGCCTCAGCGTTCTGTTCCCGAACAAGAGGCTTAATCCCACGACCAGGTCGATGATGGGGGTGATTTTGGCGACCGTGGAGCCATCGTCGGGTGCATGGTATTCCTGAAATGCGTAGAACTGAGGTGTATGTTCGCCGTGGGTGAAGCGGGAGAAAGCGCCCAGCAGCACGACTGACGAGAGGAGGTAAGTTGGGAGATTTGTGACGAACAATGACATGGCTCTGAAAAGTCGCTCTTTGGTAGGACTAGATCGACTGTTGCCCTCTGGATCCCTCGTGGATGAGAATGACTTTTCTATATTGCTGGGCGAACAGAACGCGGTCAGCTTACTTGGCGGACTATCCTAATGGGACGTTTTTGATTTGGAAACACGTGGAGGGTGCTCGAGCACAATCATCCAGACCGCGTCTGGCGATAGGTGAATGTAAGCCGATGCTAGATGACGGCCCTCAATCAAAAAACCACTGCCGCTGTCAGGATAGCCCCCGATTAGGAAGCAGGAAACCCTTTCTGGATGACCTCGTGGTGACGACGAGGCTGAGATTGCCAAGAAATGGGAACTTCGCTGCAAACTGTGCAAACACTGCAAACGCCGCAAACGGTCCCTGCTCTCGTCGCCCCCTCACTGACAGGCGGCCAGGTCACGAACACGGTCAAGTCGCAGGCTACACTGCGATCACTTGTCACTCACTACATCCTCCCTCCCTCTCCTCAATACCTAGCACCTTGAATCTGCAATCTCTCTTTACACACGCTCATACTACATTCCAACGAAGCGTCTTGACCGCTCGCCGATCTGTTTAAACCCAATATCACCCCGCCATCCAGGTCGATACAACAATGCAATACCTCCGTTCGGGCCTGGACCAACTCCGAGATCGTTACGCCCCCGTCAGTCACAAGTCCACCTTCCGCAGCACCGGCCAAATCACGCCCGAAGAGTTCCTCCTTGCTGGCGACTATCTCGTCTACAAGTTCCCCAGCTGGTCGTGGTCCGACGCATCGAGTCCCGGCCGACGGGTGTCCTACTTGCCTCCGAACAAGCAGTTTCTGGTCACCCGCGGAGTACCGTGCCACAGACGGTTAGATGACAACTTCGCAGGCGGACACGGCGCGGCCGATGATCTGGTGAGAGATGGTTTCTTGGGTGGACCGGACGATGAGGCGGAGAGCAAAGGTGGCGAGGACGAAGGCTGGCTGCGAACGGGCGGCACGACGGAGAAAGAGCAGGAAGGCCTTAGAGGGGAAGTCCGGACGATGAGTGAGAGCGGGCAGCTGGGCAAGAAGGCGGTCGAGGACGAAGACGAAGAGATTCCGGACATGGAGGACGAGGATGACGACAATGAAGCCATCATCAGAGACAAGGGCGAGGGTGCTGCTGCGTACGCCATGTCCCCCCCTCCTCGCCGTGTGTTGCCGGTAACTGACCTGACATGCAGACCCCTCCGCACGTACACCCTATACATAACCTATACACCCTACTACCGCACGCCGAGGATGTACCTTTCCGGCTACCTGTCGCCCAGCGATCCCCTCCCTCCACACCTCATGATGGAAGACATCGTCGGCGACTATAAAGACAAAACCGTCACGTTAGAAGACTTCCCGTTCTTCGAGAACAGCGTGAAGATGGCGAGCATCCACCCTTGCAAACACGCGAGCGTCATGAAGATCCTGCTCGACCGGGCAGACGCGGCGCTGAAGCTGAGGCTGGACAAGCAAAAGTCCGGCGGCGCCGATTCCAACAAAGCGATCTCGGGCATGGAGGGCCTCATCGACGACGTCTCGAACCTCAAACTCTCGGACCAGAAACGAGGACACGAAGCCGGCGTCAAAGCTGCCAGTGGCGGCGCGGGCGACGAGTGGGAAGTCCTGGACGAGCAGGAGAGCGCCGAGGACGAGAGCGAAAAGGTGGCCATCCGGGTTGATCAGTACCTGGTTGTATTTTTGAAGTTCATGGCCAGCGTGACGCCGGGGATCGAGCACGATTTCACGATGGGCGTCTGAAGCACCGGGGCATCGGGTTGCGGGGATTTGACTTTGACATGAATATGGCACAACCGTGCCCCCGAGTGGTTCAAATATGGGTAGTTAGCATACATACACGACCGAGGATATCCTTCAGGCTTATTGTGGCAGCCTGCCAGCCCGCCAGCCACCTCTCTCTCTCGAGACTCTGCAGTCGTCAGTCCACGTCCTGTGTGTGCAAAATAATCTTCCGATGTTGGGTCGGTGGCTGGCCAGCTCCAGCTAAGAAATGGGACAACCCGTCCATGATACATACTATAATCGGTTCGACGCCCGAAGGATGCGTGCGCCACACTCAATTTGTAGTACTCGTGCATAGTCATACTCACGCCGCTTATGGGTACAAGGGGGCAAGGACATAGGTAGTGGGCAGTAGGTAATAGGTACCGTGAATGGCCAACGACAGGCACGACGAGTCGGCTAAACCAGTCAACATGCTAATGACACGCTACAACTCCATCCCATGAAAAAGCCGCGCCAGTCGGTCAACCTCACATACCGTCATACCGCCCTTGCTGACCTGGCGCTCCTCCACCACCACCACCACCACCACCACCTCCTCCTCCTTCTTCATCCTCTGGCTGTCCCAGGCCCTGTGCCACAATCGTGGCCAACGATCCCTGGCCCTGGCCCTGTCCTTGCCCCTGACTTGGCATGCCCGGTCTGGGACCCATTGGTCTCTGCATCGGAGGCCCTCCTTCCCCTTGCCCCCCTCCCATTGCCTGGGAGGGACCCATCATGTTGGGGCCAGGTCCACCACCACCACCACCCATGGACTGGGGACCTTGATTCATGCCGCCGCCGCTGCCGGTGGTGGCAGGTGGTCCGGATACGGCGCGCATGGCGGTGGGTGCCGCGCCTGGCGGGGGAGGTCGAGACATGGGTCGTGGCTGGGGAGGGCCGTTAGAGGATGCGTTCATCGGGTTTGTTGCGTTGGGTCCGGGTCCGGCTCCTGATCCTGGTGCTTGTCCTTGTCCGGGTCCGGGTCCTGCTCCCGGTGCCCCGTGGGCGGGAGGAGGCGGTCTACTCATCGGTCTGGGCTGCTGCTGGGGACCGGGAGGGCCGTTTGAGAGTCCGTTTCCGTTCCCATTCCCGTTCCCGTTCGGCGTGGGGCCGTTAGGCCCTGCGGGTCGGGCCATAGGTCCTGGGCCTTGCATTTGCCCGTTGTTACCGCCTGCTTGTTGGTCAGGGTTGCCTGGACCTGGGCCTGGACCGTTCGGAGATACAGGTCGAGCCATTGGCGTGGCCGGTCTGGGCTGGAGGTGGTTCGGGTTTCCGTTCGCCTGTTGCTCGGTCGGGCCGTTCGTCTCGGGCAACTGGTCCGACGAGGGGGACCTGCTAGGGACGGGCTTTCTCTGTTGTACCTGGCCGCTCATTGGCGAGGGCTGGTTCTCCGGGCCAGATGAGCCGTTGGGTGCGGGATTGGGGGATGGGGATCGCGACACGGGCTTTCTCGCGGGAACTGGACTGGGCGGCATGATAGGCTGCGGGCTTGGGGGTGGACCTGAAGCTGGAGCTGGAGCTGGACTTGACCCTGGTCCTGGTCCTGCCGCTGCCGGGTTAGGTCCCGATCCCTGTGGAGGTGGGCGCTGTGCTGGAGGTGCTCTGTTCGCCGAAGGAGGAGGATTGCCATTGACGGCTTGGGGTGGCCGATTCTGCACAGCACCAGGGTTACTTGCGCCCTGCGGGTTTGCATTCATGGCACCCGCGGCTTTGACCAGCGCGGTCTGCACGTTCGTCGGCCCACCGGCGTTGTCTTTCTGTGAAAAGCGCTTGAAGATCAAGTACGCTCCCACGCCCCAAAGCCAGACGAGGACGGCGGCTGCGGTGGTGAAAAACAAGATCGGCACGAGAACTAGCAATGAAAAGACCATTGCGCAGGCAACGAACAGCAGAGTTCCCAGCGCGCCCATCATGACACCCGCCAGTAACGCGAAGATGAAGGCAACGGCCGTCATGAGGATGAGCGGAAGGCCACTGATCGCGAGTTGCGACGCTAGAAAACTGGCGACATAGGGCCGCTGGGCCGCGAAGGCCGCGGCTGCTTGTTGCCATTGCTGGCGCCTCTGGGGTGGCAGGACGAGGTCGAGATATTTGCTGGAGTTGGTCGTGAGCGTGCTGACGCCGCCTTGTATTGGGCCGGGGACTTTGCTGGCGTTGGGAGCGGGCGCCGACACGCCTCCACCGGCGGGAGGCATGTTCGGTCGGGGCGCCACGGACATTGCGAATGTGCGTGTTCACGAGACTTGGAAAGAAAACTGTGATAGCTAAGAGTGCAGAAGCTTTTAGGACTGCTGCCTTGGTCCAGGAATTTAATTATGTGGTCGCGGTCAGTCCGGCTTATCAAAAAGGGCCGAGCACAGCCATAAGCTTATTCTATTCTTAAGCTCTCCATGGCGGTAGCCCCCGTCATCGTAAGATGCTTAGATGCCTTCGCTTAGGTGGCCAAACGCCATTTCTGGGCTGGAAAAGAGCATGACAGGAGCACAGCACGGGAGGTGCGATGCTGCGAGTTCACGAAGCACTGAGAGTGAAATGGGCGTGTCGGCGTTGTTGATCGGGTACGGTGGAGCATTTGCACGGATCTCGCTTTGCCCCGTCGCGATTTGGTGACAAGATGGGGGGCAGAAGCACGATGTTGTTCATGTTCCAACTGGCTACAGTTAGATCAACCAAGCGTGGAATTATTGTTTTCGACTACACGGGTGTCCTGGCTGTCGTTTGGGCAACATGCTATACCCTCAAGGTCTGCCCTACTCGTGAACTCTCCCTCGCGAGCTCAACCAGCCGAATCAACCCGACAGCCTCCTCTGGAGGGACAGGAATTTTGGACGCGTCCCCACCCAACGCCGCCGCAAGCCGGCGATAATACTCGACGTACGTAGGCGGCTCGACGGTCGGCACCACCTCGCTGACAATCTTGCCATTGCCCTTGTCGATGTTCAAGACGCCGTGGTGGTCCTCGCTCTCGACGCCGTACCCTGCGTCGCCGGGCCGGAGGCCCTCCTTCCTCAATTGATCCTCTTGCGGGTCGAGATGGAACTTCTTGAACGATCCTTTCTCGCCACGGACCCAATACCGCAATTGATTCACCTCGGGACTGATGACGCCAGCCTTGACCGTGACGAGTAGCTTGCGGGCGTCGTAGTGCAAGAACACCGTGCAAGAGTCCTCCAGCCCCGTGGGGTTGACCTCTCGCTGCGAGCCCACGAACCCCGTGACCCGCTCGGGCATGCCGAACAGATGGATGACCTGGTCCATCAGGTGAGTTCCCAGGTCGTACACGGCGCCCGTGCCGGGAGCGTTGTACGCCTTCCACGTGCCGCTCGGCGCCTCAGGCCGATGTCGGTCGAAATGCGTTTCAAATTCGACGACACGGCCCAGCGTGCCGTCGTCGATGTACTTCTTCAGGGTCAAGAAATCAGAGTCCCACCGTCGGTTCTGGTAGACGGTGAGGACTCGGTCCTGGGATTTGGCCAGGTCCACCAGTTCCCGTGCCTCGGCGGAGGTGGGTGTGAAGGGTTTCTCGACCACGACTGCGCACCCCGGTCAGTTGCCATGATTTCCAGAGTCAAGGTGTGTAGTAGGAGAGTAGACATACCATGCTTCTTGGCCGACAGGGCCAACTTGGCCAACTGCAGATGTGATTCTGGCGCCGTGGTGACGATGACGACGTGCACCTGCTCGTCCCGGACCAAGTCCTCGGCGGAGTGATAGACCTGGATGTTCGGCCAGTCTTTGCTCGCATCGTCGTCCGGCTTGGGACTTCGCTGCACGATCGCGTACAGGTTGAAATCGGACACGGCGTTGACAAAGGGGATGTGGAAGATCTTTGCACTCAGACCATATCCGATGATGCCGACATTGTACTTCCCGCCCGCCATGTTTCGTACTTCGACCGTGGCCGCAGAGATATCCGACCGGCTCGGATGCACAGAGTTTCAGGGTTTCCTGCAGAACTGCTCGAGACTAGTTGAGGAGAGGATTTCCTTTTCACCTACTCGCCGGTCTTCACGGGTCCCTGTATTCCTCGAATTGAGAGACTTGCGCCCGTGCAACGGTTTCGAATAGGAAAGCTACCCGACAAGAATGTCGCTGGCCGCTGAGAAATTTCTACCTTGTATCATCGACGTCGCATTTTACCCCACGAGCACACGTCACGTCACGGCCAACGCGCTGAAAACTCCGATCGATGGGTGCAGCGGGGGGAATTACTCCTTCTGTCGCCCGCCCGTCGTGGTGGAACCACTTTCGTGCCGTCAAAGAAGGCGCCGTGATCGTATGAGCTTTCCGCTGACGGTTCAAGACACATTGGCTTCTTCGCCTGTGCAGCAACGGCACTCTAAGTAGCGTGCTCTATCAACCCGGGCTGAAGAAGCAGTGGTGGTACACGATCTTCCGGCAGCCCCTACGGTGCTTCTCCCCCAGGTGGTCCCTACCGCTGCTCCTCTCGCCGTGGAACCAATTCTACAAATACAAGCCTTCCGGCTCACCCTCGTTCTTCGTCTTCATCACGCTGTCCCTGGCGCTCCTGAAATCCGCCATGTTGACCCGCATCCGCCGTTCTCTGAGCGCCCTCAGCCCGGCCTCGCTACAAATCGCTTTGATATCCGCACCACTCAAGTCGTCTTTCTGGGAGATGAATTCGTCGAGGTCGACGTCCTCGGCCAGACTCATCTTGCTGGTGTGCAATGTGAAGATCTTCTTCTTGGTCGCCGTGTCGGGGTTCTCGAAGAGGATCTTCCGATCAATTCGGCCAGGACGAATCAGAGCCGGATCCAAAGTCTCGATCTTGTTGGTCGCCATGATGACCTTGACGTCGCCGCGGTCGTCGAAGCCGTCGAGTTGATTGAGCAGTTCCAACATCGTACGTTGGATCTCGCGCTCGCCACCGGAGGTAGATTCGTAACGCTTGGTGCCGATGGCGTCGATTTCGTCAATGAAGACGATGGCCGGGGCATTTTCAGCCGCAACCTGGAAAAGTTGTCTGACGAGACGGGGACCATCGCCGAGGTATTTCTGGATCAATTCAGAGCCGACGATCCGTAGGAAGGTAGCGGACGTCTGGTTTGCCACAGCTTTTGCGAGTAACGTCTTTCCCGTTCCCGGAGCACCGTAGAGGATGACACCTTTGGGTGGTTTGATGCCCATTTCTTCGTAGAGTTCGGGGTGCAGCAGGGGCAACTCGACGGCTTCGCGGACTTCTTGGATCTGCTGCTCCAAGCCACCTATGTCGGCGTAGGATTCCGTGGGAGCTTTGTCGAGTTTCATGACGGACACGAGGGGGTCGGCGTCATCTGTCAAGACGCCAACCACAGAGACGGACTTGTGATGTAGGAGGATCGAAGCGCCGGGTTCGAGGAGGTCTTTGTCGACGAACGACATGATGGAAACGTAATATTCCGGGCCGGTGGCAGAGGAAACAATTGCGTGGTCATCATCGATCAATTCCTCCAAATTGCCCACACCCATGGGACTGCCGCGCATGTCGTCAACTTTACTTCGCTCGTCCGAGTTGCGGTCCAGGGGTTCAGCTCCCTCGGTCGCCGCGGCAGGGGCTTGTGTCTGGGCGGCCTTGGTCTTGCGGATTCGCTCTTGGTTCTCGACGTATTCCTCTTCTAGGAGCAGGTGGTCGTGGACTCTCTGCATGCGGAGATATCGTAGCTTGCAGCGGGCGGTCGGGTAGATGGTAGGAAGTTTGGCGGCGGCATTTGGCCCGGCTTGCTTGCGCTTCCTGCGGCCGATTCTGGTCGTCGGTTGCGGAGGCGGCTCATACTTGGGTTTCTCTTTCTACGGGAGAGTTTCAGCATGAGGTAGGACGACGGTCAATGTCGAGTTACCTTCTTTTCTTGCTCATCCTTGCCTCCACGGCCGCCAGGAGCTTGTTGTGATGATTGCTGGTTCCCCTGCGGAAGCTGTCAGTGTGCTGCTGAAGCATGTGGAATGTAACACTCACCATTCTCAAGTTGTAGCAATAAAAGGCTTGGTCGATCGGACTCAGGGAACAATTAATGGGCGATGGAAACGGGGATGAAAGACTGAGGGAGACGGATGGCAAGACAGTTGATTACAACCAGTCCGAAAGATGCGTGACGAGGCTCGATCGCGCCTGTCGGGGTTCGGAATTATCTTTCTCCGGCTGCCAGCGGGGAGGAATTGAAACCCCCCCAGAATGAGGCTGGATTTCTGTGTAATCCACAACCCATCAGGCAACACGTCCGCAGTGGCTGTGTGACATCTCCGATTCAGACATTTCTTCCCCCAACTACGAGGACGGTGCCGTCTGCCAGTTTTGTCCGGATATTCAGGATAGCTCAATCTTTACAAGCATCCTCCGTGTATCTTCCAGCCGTCATCTTCGATGTGATTCTAGTGACTTACAGCCTCGTCCGCTCAACACTGCCTTCTGACACTTAACTGCCTCCGCTTCGCCTAGTCTGGTACGGGGCTTCACGGAGCGTCTCAGCCTAATTCCACTGCCTCAGCTCAGCTTCACGGCCATCACCCGCACGAATCTTTGCCCAAGTAGCTACCCGCACAAAAACAAAAAGGCACATCAAGAGATGGCAGGTCACAAGGCAAGACGGATTGCCAAAGATCTGGCGGACATCCGTGCCGACACGACCTCTCAGATCTTCGCAGACACCGTCGGAGACAGCATTACGGACTTGAGAGGGTCATTCAAAGGTCCTTCGGGAACCCCATATGAAGGCGGCACATACGAAGTGTCTATCAAGATACCCAACGAGTATCCCTTCAAACCACCCATCATGAAATTCACCACGAAGATCTGGCATCCCAACATCTCCAGTCAGACGGTAAGCCGGGCAACGCACCACGTCAGGGACCTGAGGAGCTGACCGCGTCGCAGGGCGCCATTTGTCTAGACACACTCAGCACAGGCTGGTCACCGGTCCTGACGATAAAATCGGCGATGATCTCATTGCAGTCTTTACTCAGCTCACCCGAACCCAAAGACCCTCAGGACGCCGTCGTGGCCAACCAATTGATCAAGAACCCCAAAGAATTCGAGAGGCAAGCACGTGAGTGGGCGGTCAAGTACGCTGGGGCACCTAAGTCGTTCATCGGTGAAAGCAGTGGTGGCGCTACGGACAAGGACATCGAGGCCGCTGAGAAAGAGAGTCAGGAACGAGAGGCACAGGCCAATATCGCGGTCTACGATGGATACAACAAAGAGCTGATTGATCGGTTCGTCCTGATGGGCTTCGACGTCGAACGAGTTGTCGAGGCCTTCAATTACGTCGGAATCGACCGCAACGGAGGACAGGACTATGAACTGGAGGAGGCGTACATGGGCGATATCACTGCCAGACTGCTGGGCGAGCCTTGAGAACGCCGTGGTCTTGACGGGAGTTCTTGATTGAGTAAATTGCATAAAAAGCGCCGGTGTCGGTATGGATACGGTTCTAGGGGCTCGCATCGGCTGATGGTGGCTTGTGTATATCACGATTATCATGACCATACGGTAGAATTGAACATGCCCTCTTGAGATGACAGCTCGATTCTATTTGCCAGAAAAGACCTGTACGTGTAGTTCAACACAAGAACGTAAGAACCGCCGTTTCGGTTTGAAAGCCGTCATCGTTGCCCAGCCACGAGTAATTCGTGGAATGCAAGGTACAGCGTACGGAGTACATCGTCACTTTTTCAACCAGGCCCCCTCCAATCAAGCAACGTCGTCCAAGAAACCTCCGACAAACCCAATACCCTGTGACAATCTATATCCGCGTCCGCCTACAGACACGTTCACATCGTTTTCACAACACGGAGCCAGTCCCGCCTAATCACGGAATCATTGGACAAGAAGTAGTACTCAACGCCACCACCGGGACTTCCAGTTCTACTTCCAACTTCCACTCCCAAACCAACAAATGTTGTGATCCGGCGGCTCACTCCGCAGTAAGGGAGAGAGAAGGAGAGACGGAACGAATCGAACGGACTTTGTCAGGCGGCCCGCCATCATGATCGAAGACGACCTCTACCGCACCTCCAGCCAGTACCGGCTGTGGTCGTACACGCGCGACTCGCTGGCCCGGATCCGGCAGGAGACCAACGAGCTCGCCGCGCAGAGGGTGCGCGCTGCGTTCCGACGCGCGAGGTCTGCCCTGAACGGCGGTCCGCGCGGTGGTGATGGTGGCGATGGCGCGGCAGGGGACGAGGCCGACATCGACACGTTGACCGTGGAAGAGGAGTTGAAGATCGTGGAATGGGGGTGTAGCAAGATTGTGGAGATGGGGGAGGCGATGAATCCGAGGATTCCAAGCCACGTCGTGGTGAGTGTGTTTTGCGTGGTTCATTCTTTTGTGTGCTGTTCCTCGTGCGCGGTGTCTTCGATCCGATCTTCACGCGAGCCGTTCCCTTTCGCCTTCTCCCCTTTCCGTGCCGAAGCGACTCCTGTGGCTTATGTTACGCGACGCTACGACTTGTCTCCTCCCGTCCCGTTGTTTACAGCTCAAGACGGTGTGGTATTTGCTGGTACCAGTCCAGTCCGAACCCGGCCCTCGGCGTCGATCCCGTGGTGATCAAGCATCTGGACTAACTCTCTTGCCCTCCCCTTTCGCAGGCCACGGCCACGCAATACCTGCGGCGGTTCTACCTCACGCAATCGCCCATGACATACCACCCCAAAGCCATCCTCCCCAGCGCACTGTACCTCGCGACCAAGGCCGACCACTTCTACCTGCCGCTGTCGCGCTTCGTGGCCGAACTGCACAACATCTCCGAGGACGACGTCAAGGCCCCGGAGTTCCTCCTCCTGCAGGGCCTGCGGTTCACCCTCGACGTGCGCCACCCCATGAAAGGCCTGCAGGGCGGACACGTCGAGATGAACGTCCTCGCCGAGGAAGGCAGGTTGGCCCCCGCCATCGAACCGGGCCGGGCCAGCGAGAAGCGTATCGGCGTGGCCGCCGACCAGGCGAAGAAGCTGCTTGCCACCGCCGCGCAGCTCACGGACGCGTACTTCCTGTTCACGCCGTCGCAGATCTGGCTCGGCGCACTCATGGTCGCGGACCGCGACCTGTGCGAGGTGTACTTGAACTATAAGATCGAGCGGATCGTGGAGGTCGCAGAGCGCCAGGGCGACCAGACGACCGACGTCGACGTCGCGGCGTTGCAGGCGAAACTGCTCGCGACGATCAACTCCTGCGCGGAGCTCTTACAGTCGTACACGCCCCCGGAGGAGGAGTCCGCGACGCAGCGGAAAGAGATGCGCCGCATCGGGAAGAAACTTAACGTGTGTCAGAATCCCGAGAAGACGGACATCGTGGCTGTGGCGCGTGCCAAGGCCGCCGAGAAGAGGGAGGGCAGCGCGACCGGCAGTGGGAGTGACGCGGAGAAGGTGGCGAAGAAGCGGAGGTTAGAGCGCGAAAGGGCAGAGAGGGAAGGCGACGTGTTTGGGCCCGCGCTGAAAGATATTGCCGCCAAGGACGGCGGGATGGGCTGATGATGCGGCATGGAAGTGACGATAGTCAAGGTGCCATGAAGGGCCCGCCGCTTAGGTATCAGGGCCCGCGAGGCATAAAAGGCGCCCTTGCAGACTTTAAATTTTGTTTCTGGGCGACAACCGGCAAGAGCGACGGGTGGCCACAGCGGCCGAGAGCGCGAAATGAGTGTACGGACCAGAGGATGGGAAGATAGATGAACGTGGACCTGTGCTCCCGCCATTCTGTCGTTCGCCAGATTCTCATCTAAACCGTCTATTCTACCTGATCTTCGAACATGAGCCTGTGACCAGCGATGGCTCGCCAGGTTGCCAACCACTCCAAGCATGCGAAAATGCAAATTCTAGTCTGAATTCGAACCCTTGTCGCAACCAATGCGGCCGAGAAGCTCTTTCCGATCGCTGCTTGGGCCCAGGAGGTTGACGCCAGACGAGTGCGCCGAGTCATGCTTCTGCTTCCTCCTCACACCGCTCGTCGACGATGCGGTCACAGACTCTGAACTAGATCTCCTGCCTTTCGACGACGAAGAGGGCGAGGTGGATTTCGACTTGGATCGAGATTTCGTCCTCGACTTCGACGTCTTTGAGAGCGAGAAATCGGGGTCCGTGCTGAGAACCTCGGTCTCGAGATACTCTTCCTGCGGATCGACGCAGAGTTTGGCCTTGTCATCCTCGACCTCGTCTTCGTCCTCTTCACCGTCTTCGTCGTCGGACCGAACGTCTTCTGCCCCTTTCCCGGTGATGACCTTGTAAGCGACTCTGACGATCATACCGAACCAAATAATCAGGATGAACTGGAGCGCCGCAAGCATGCTCAGGAAACCCCACTTGATGCTGTTGTTCCAGCAGACCAGTCCCACGGGATTCTTGAACGGCTGGATAAGATGATCCCAGTCGTTGGGGGTGGCGATGGGGCCCTCGAGATCCTGCACACTTCCCCTGTAACAGCCGTACCGGATTTCTTGCGGAATGTGTGCATAAATGCTATACCAGACCATGTTGTACAGGATGTGTCTCAGGAGAAACCAGGAGACCATGAAAACGCCGAACGCTATGTCGCAGGCGAGTTCGAAATGGAGATATTTGAGGATTTTGGCCAGCGGGAGAATAATGTCGGCAAAGTCCATGAGGCAGAGGATCAAGGTGCCGACGCGGTATTGGTGATAGCCATAGGAGGTAAAGATAAGCGAGCAGGTGAAGATGTGGTGAGTAAACATCTGCCAGTGGTCCTTGCGGCGCTCTTCGATGTTGACCACGACGATCTGTTGGAGCCAGAAACCAAACTGCACGAGGTAGTACCACTTTGCGATGCCCTCCATCTCGCGGGCGGGCCAGGTACGCCACAAGGCTCGCAGATTGAGCCAATAATCTGAGTTGTAAATGATGTACATGCCAATGCACCAGGAAACGGTGTAGTAACAGAGGATCCAGGCCTGTTCCGCGAATCGGACCTTTGGCTTCTTCTTCTTGATGCCCAAGGTCCCAGCCAAAGGAGCAAGGACATAATCCATCGTGGCGCATCGGAGTCCGGTAAAGGCTATAGTCCAGTAGAAGACAAAGAATATGTCGTCCCAGCCGAGGGCGAAGTTCCCCGTGGCAGGGTTGTAGTAGGAGATCCGGAAGAATTTCTGGGTGTGGTGTCTGGCCGATGGGAAGAATATATGGAGAAAGAAGAGCATCGATATGAGGTTCAGCGATATGCCTGGATCGACGTCAGTACAGAAAGCCCTCGTCGCTGTTGGGTCGGGGTGCACTCACTGATTTGGTGGTCTACAACCCATGTGCACATGCGGGCGATGGTGCTCTTCTCTTTGCCCTTCCTGTCCCACCTAGGCCAGGCTGTTTTCTGTGAGGGCGACTCATTGTGCTGCCGCGGTCCTGGCGTCGTATGTGATATCGGTTCTAGTTTCTCTTGGTCCATTTTCCGGCGTGTTGGCGACGGCGCTGACGACAGAGGTTACAGCGAGAGAATGTCCCTGCCTTAGGCCGGGTGACTGACGAAGCCGCTGATAACGAAGGGAGGGTCAACTATGAGCGTGCAGGCGGGCGACCAGCGCAACGAGCGAGGAGTCGGAGCGGGAGCGGGAGTGGGTGTGGGAGTGGCCGTGGCAGTGGTGAGTGGTACGGTGGTGGCAGTTGAGGGGAGAATTGCAAGCGAATGACAGATCCGACCGAAAGCACACGCTCACCAACGTCGGAAGCACTTCTCGCTAACCCAGATGGCCAAACCGGCGTATGTGTCCATTCGGACAGGACCAGAACGGTGCAAGTGGGCTGATATAGAATGGGAACGGAATATTTTCAGTGCGTTCAATGGCGGGGGACCAACTGGCGGTGTCGGTGTAGCTTGCCCACCGCCAATCATGTTTGGCGGTGGAGCTTCCGGGGCTTAACGAGCTGCATTGGGCCGTACTAGGCGGTACTTGGTTCCTTGCTTGCCAACTTCGGTAGTGAGGAATGAGTGCAGTTCCTGGTTAATGATTTCGGTGCTTATTCATTGTGGGCAAGTATGGTTCCTGTTCTGAGATGCAGCGTCCTCTCGTCCTTCGAAGCTCCCGCTGCCCGTCGTTCCTGCATGAAAGTATTCCAATTGGCAAAGCTCATTGCTCGCTTTCAGGTGCAGGCTCCAAGTAGGCACATGCCCAATAACAGGTCTTTCCGCCCCTCCACGCCTGAGCTTCCCTGCCTGGCCCCTGTACGCCATTCCCAACACCGTCGCCCTGATCGGCGCACTCATGACCCGGAACAGTTCAGCTTTGGCCATATATGTTACATGACGCTTGACGAGGCGGTATTGGACTCATTGGCGCAACAGGCTCAAACACTCGTCAGGTGAAATTTGCGTCCGTCCGGCTGATCGACGACGACCACTTGCGGATGGCATGCTCGGCTTGTCTTGTTTGCCATGGTCTTGTGCCACGCTCAACGCCACAGACCATACGGCTCTTTGCAAGCTTTCCACAACTTGATCGTTCCGTCCTCACTTCCAGTTGCATAGAGCTTGCCGTCAGGGGAGAACGAAACTGACCAGATCGGGCCATGGTGCCCCTTCAATACTTCTGTCACAAATTAGCTTGACCGTCGATCTTGAGGTGTGGTTTCGTACCCAGTTCTTTCTCTTGGTCGAAATCCCACACTCGGACCCAAGTATCTTTGCCACCGCCCGTCACGAAACGCCCGGTGCTTGGATTGATGGCCACACTGGCTACTTCGTGGTCGAACTTGACTTGCTTGATCAGCTCTCCCGGTCGTCCAGCGTCGAAGAACAAACACGAATGCCCGGCGGCCACGCTCAGGATACCGGGATCGCTATCTTCCGCCTTGTTGGTAGAGAGCTCGCACGAAGTGATGTCCCGGTCGGTTTTGACAGTGGCGATCACTCGCTGGGTCCTCAGATCCCACCAACGAAGAGTCTTGTCGTCGCATGCGGTGGTTAGGACGTTGTAGTCGACGTTCCAGACGATCGATTTGATGCTGCCCCCATGTTCTCCGGTTCCAATCTCGTGTCCTTCTGAAGTAGTGGTCGGCGTGACAGGCGATGAGCCGTTGACCTGGTCCGGAGACGCCGCACTGCCTCCACGCGTCAAGTCGAAGATCTTCAACTTTTTATCCTGGGCCCCGGTCGCTACACACTGTGGATTGGCCTGGATCGGGAAGGCGACGGCGCGAACAATGTGATTGTGCGTCAATATGTTCAAGCATTCTCCGGTCTGAGGATCCCAGATTCTCCTGGTCAATTGTCAGCGTGCGCCGTCTGCAGTATGTATGGATCGGTGTTACGCGGTGAAGTCTGCTGATCCAGTCGCCGCGATCGAAGCATCCGAAGAGAGTCTCGAAGTCCAAACGGCACCCTTGTGTCCAATGAATGTCCCGATCCAGTCTCCAGTCACGCCATCTCTCAACATCGGATTGTTGTCTGACGCGAGTCAGAACCGTCTTTGCGGAGACGCAGGTCTTACCTTTGCACGCGGAGATGAGATAGTACTGGTCATCGTCCACGATCGAAGAGAAATTCAAGTGTGTAACTGGTCGTGAGTGTCCGTGACAAGTCAGCGGGACCACGCGTGGAGTGTCTGTAGATCAAGTCAGGCACTTCACAACCAAATTTCCCCAAGCCAGTCAATACCTGCGGACATGACGCTGAGATCGCGCGCGGTGCTTCAGGTGAAACCTCGCGGAGAATTGCTTCGGAATGTCGCGTGGTTGGCGAGTCTTGGGTGCGCAAATATTGGGAGCGAACAAAGTGATGTTAGTTCCCTCTCACACAGCTGGCCGGCGTGAAGGGTTTGAAGCAGACTGATCAGGAGAGAATAAGCCAAAATTGAGTAGAAAGTGACGCCGCCAAACGTCTTCTCGCCGTGAGAATGAAATGAAAATATGAGTGCAACAAAGGGGGACACTTGCCCTCGCAGGCCGTCGCAAAATGCTCTAATATCTAGGGTACCGAAGGTAATGTCATTAGGTCAAAGTCATGAAAGCGAGAAGGGTCCGAAGAGATGTCGTGAACGATATCCTGATGGGTGTTTGTCGTTGTTGGGTTCGTCAGGTTCCCCTTCCTTACGGGTCAGACAAAAGCCATGCCAAATTGGGAATAGCACCGGTTGGCGGTGGCGGTCGATTCGCGTACCCAATCATCATTTTGATTTTGTAGCCCGACAGCCTGCCCATCCACGCCCATCCCGTAACCCTCTACGTACAGTACCTCAATTCGTAGCCTGCGGTGGCTACTGTCCCTCAAAAGTCCACAGCTCTGTCCGTGGAGGTCAGGCTCTTCTAGGATTAAACAAGCTCCTCCAGCGGCTTGCCGCTTAATTTCTCCGAGCAGCACAGCTGGAACAAAGAAAGCGAAACGCCTGGCTACGCCCGATCTCACACCGAATTACTGCCGTCTCCGGTTTGTTCAGCTTCTTTGTCTTGTACCTAATTCACCCCCATCTATCCTTGCCTTCCACCTTCCTCCCTCCTTGGCTCTCTCGACCTCTCCATCTAGATGTCCCATCATCATAATCCGCCTTGAGGTCATCAAAGGACAAACTATCGCACCTTTCCATCATGATTGCTCGTTCACAAGGGAACTCTCAGACCCTCTACTCTTCCCTTTGTTGTCATTCACGTCCGCCAGATTGACCTGTGGCGACGGCCTCTAACTTGTCTCATCGACGACGTGAGCGGCGTGCAGCTAATCTGATCTTGACAATACTGCTCTGCTGCGCCTTGTGACGTACTCTTATCACAACTATTCAGTCACGAAATATTTTGCTTTTCAAATGATTAAAATCCGTTTCATCCTTCACTGTCGAGCTACAGTGAGGGCTTCACGACCAACGCAGCGGCACCAGTTCTCCGACGGCATTCCCATGTTAACTATGTGGCGCGCAGTTACCTGCGCTTCACACTGAGATGTCCTTTCCCCTGTTCTCGACACCGGCAAACCTCATTTGTTGTTTGCTATCCCTCTGTTTCGAATACGACCACTGAACCAACCTCTGTACACTGCTTCCGCCATGCTCCAAGGACATCAAGGGCTCCCCGAGTCTCAGTGCAACAAGGCCGGGACCCACGGGACCGTTCTCTACAGCAAGTCGCAACATTGATAAGACATGGCCAACAAAGCTGACCTCTCTAGCTGTCCAAAGAGATGCTCTCATTGTTCTAAGCAACGTTTCCTTCCGTTCCTCTTCGGCACTCGTGCTCCCAAGACTTCCGATCTCGGATTGCCGGGACGAGCTTTGACTGTGCGGCCACTCAGTGAAGGCAAATCAATACCGACTTCCTCCTTTCTATCCTAACTGATGCGAACGTACCGGATGGTCTAGGTTACCTTGCATCAGGCAAGTACATAATGTGATACTCTGAATCTAGATTGGGTGACTGATTACCGCAATGTCCGGGTCGATTCTGGTATTCGAGTGTCTGGCAGAGGCAGCTGTTCGACTAGCGACTTCGGCATCCAGTATCCGCTGCCTCACCATCACCTAGGAGCCCCACTCACGGTGACGGTGATCTTCACTCCCATTGTCCCGTCTGAAATTCTCGATCACGATCCTCTTGTTCATATAGGTGGCATGAAGAGTCTACTGGCGATATCTTGAGCAACCGTCTGACACAGTCCAACGACAGCACTCCGCCGCGGCCCGGTTTCAATCCATGATCCTCTGTCCTTTCTGTCGCTATGGACAAGGGTAAATCGCCTCTGAAAGCGGTGCGGCGAAATCTGACAACCGAGGTCGACCAAAATGGAGGCTCGAATGAACACAACGTGAAGGCCGAGAACAGAGCTCACAGTTGGAGTCCATTTCCCAGCCGTCCACAGCAGCTTCATGTCACACCGGGAGCCAGCGTGCAGGTCTTCACAACCCATCATATCCCTCCCAGAGGACACGACACGGGAAGCCCTCTGACCGTTCGCGGTTGGAGTCTTGGGTCTGGTGTGTCAACGGACCCTTGTACTCTCTGGCGACATCGCAGACCTGGTGATGGTTTGGATGACCTTGGAGCACTCCCCGATCCCTTCAGCCAATCCTCCAGGGCAGAGAGTGACCGGTTTCGGAATGAGTCGTCTACGACCGCAATGTACAGGCTCCCAACGCCGCCACAAAAACACGGTCGTCAGTATGTGGAGATGACGAATCGTCGACGACGCACCGAATATGCAGACTCGCACATGTTAGTGGGACGACGAGACAACGAGGTCAAGGAACTGTCAAAGAGGCACGAGTGCTCGCAGGACCAAAAGGTACCAATATCGTTGAACAACGCCACCAAAGAGCAAGTAAGTGAACAAGTGCTTGGGCGAGGCAATGGCGGTGAGAAGCACCCGGCGTCTTTCCAGAATCCTACGACACAGTACAATACAGCACGACCTTGCTCGGTCCGCAGGATGGTCTCACTCATTGTATTGCTGCTGATAATGCTCGTGTTACTCTCGAGGATACCACTGGTCGACTTCCTGGGCAGATTCAAGATCCGTTGAATCAGCCTGCCAGCAGCTCCGGCTCCCACCACGTCCTGGGCCGAATTCTTCGAATATTACCTCAGTGTGCCGAAAACCAGGATGGAATGACGCCAGAGCAGTACTTACCACATCAGGAATGCAGATACGGCGTGAAGAGTACTCGAACCCGAGTTCAAATACTGCCCGGAAGCAGTGAAGTGTTGTAAGCTCCCGAGATTCCGTTCAGCTGCGTCACCCGGCGTCTAGATGCACTCTCAACAAGGCGCACGGGGGTCCGACGTTCCTCTCATCACACTCGATCTACCAGGGACCAAATGCACCAGTGCCACTCGACTTAATATCAAGCTAATTAACGGATCAAACAGACCAGAAGTGCGGCAAACCTTCTGGTAATTCTGAGAAGTGGCTGGTGAGGCAACCCAATCCGAGGCTTCTGAAAGGGCTTTCTTTCTCTCTAACAATGGCATTGTGGCTCGAGTCTATTCTGTCAGTCCGACCAAGGCAGTCTCATGAGCATTGCAACTGCGCCTGACCTCCTTTCAGATCCGACCACCTCGCCTACTGCCTGTATTGAACATTAATAAGGGACGAAATAACCACCAGAGCGTGACCTCGCTTTTCCTCTCATGCACTTGTTTTCTCGACGATATCCCGCAACAACACATTGCTGACGATATCCTCTCCACTATTTTGCAAGGGCCACGACTGACCAGTTTCCTGCCGACTACCACCCCGAGAGACTGATACCACCAACATCCCCGCGACCATGTCGGTCAAGCCGGCATCCCGAGGTGATGAGCGACACACTCACTTCAACGGATGCAAGGTCAAGAGTCTCCTCAAACGTTCCCGAGCAAATCTGCGTTCTATATTCCACCGGGTCAAGCCTGCCCAGCAGCCAGAGACGCAGCGGGAAGATGCCTGTGCAAATCAAGGACCCAATGTCATCAGTGACGATCTGTTCCGCGGAGCATCGACTATATTGGATGTCACCCGTCTCTCTCAGGCCCGTTCGCTACCACAACTGACGGAGCAGACCGCTTCACGGCCATTGAGACTAAGGTATGTCATCCGGAGTCGGGCAAATCGCACTTCCCAATCTAGTGACTTGTCTGACGTCCCGGCCTCGAAACCGCAGCGGCGCTCTAACAAGTTGAGCCAGATCTCAGCGTCTTCACTCGCTCAGCCTTCGAAGTACTTTGCACCACCTTGCCAACGAGCAGAAGAGCAACTTGCTGCAGAGCTCGCGATACCCGCAACGCTGTCTGCAGCCGATACAGCTGATTACCTCGCCACTCAGCCCACAAATACCTCTACGGAAACAAGGCCAGAGCGTGCGGCAGTCCCTGGAGCAGGAGACTTGGCCCTAGACGGTACCAAGCAAGGCTCACCTCGTCGCCCGCAGCCCAGAGTTTCCGAGGAGTTGAACGCTCGGAGTCTCGGCTCTACGCCGCACGAAGCCGACTTGTCAAACCAATCTCTGTCTGCCCCGGTGTCTTCCCGGCACTTGGCTTCTGGGGCCTCGAGCAATGACACGTTTGCCCTGAGGAAAAGACCGAAACCTACAAACTTCGATGCGAAAGGCGTCTTTTTTGGCGGCCTTGACACTCTCAGTGACCCGTTCTTGCAGTCGGAGCCGGGGAAGGATCCTCAAGGAACAGCCTTCCACGTAACCGCGACCCATTCGAACCCACAAGTCCAGAAATCTACCATCGACGACACAACGATGGCTGCTGAAAACCAGACCCCGAAATCCCCGGCGCGTTGGTCCGACGATTACGACCAGTTCTCGTCAGACGGGCAAAATCGTCGCTTGACGGAAGTCGCTCCAGGACAATACGAGCTGCTGGACAGAGGATATCACCTGAACCCACCACCAATCCTCAAAACTCGTATCCCACGCGTCCGCCGTTTGGTTGCAGATGACTCGTCTGACGAAGGTGGAGCTCCGGCGTCACAGCCCGAGCCTTTCATTCGAGAACAACAGCGGCCTCCACAAGAACAAATTCTTCCACAACCCATTCCGGTGATGGTGCCATTGGCTACTGCGATTGAGAATACCCAGTCAGCGGTGAACCATTTGACGGCGCAGCTGAACCATCTGGTTTCTCAGGCCAGTACACATTTCTGGAATGCCGGGGTATTTGCTGGCAGACTTGCGACTCGCGATCAGGAACTAGCAACAGCGCTACAGAACGTCGACGAGAGAGTTGTGGAGATTGAGCGACTCCGAGACCTCCTTGACACAAGAGAGGCAGATATTGAGACTTTGCGGGCTCGAAAATCGCCCGAAGAGCATCCCGCACCCTTTGGGAGTGGTGACGGTGACGAGTGTGAGACATCAGATCTCTATGGCGGAAGCAGCTATCATGTGGGCCGTGAAGATAGAGGCGGCGACGCTGACGGCGGCGTCACCATTGACATCTTCGGGACTTCGTTCCTTCAAGAGTGTCAAGGCACCCACAGTGATCGATCATCCGGATCGGACGACGAAGATGAGGTTCTGTTGAGCCCGGCTACGGACACTCGTCGATACCGTCTTGGCCTACTGGAGACGGCATCGGACGGCGCCCTGCTTGACCTCAGCGAATCTCGCTGCCCTCCACGAAACATCCAATCACACTCTGCTTGATTCACGGTCAAACGACATGTCCTTATGGGATTCGGGCCGAAAGAACACGAGCAAGTGGTAAGCAAGTTTTCAGGAATGTGGAATATGTAACAATACAACACGAGACTGTGAAATAGTTGAGATCCCGAGACAACAAGCCAGATTCCTCACCACACAGAAAAGATCAGACAAGGGTGTTGCTGCATTGGTAAGTGGTTATGGTTGTAAAGGAATGATCGTTCAGAATTCTTTAGGAGATACGTGGAAAGCTGACCAACCACAGCTTGCGTTGCGCCGTTGTCCTGGATATTTTATTGAATATGACAAGTAGTGGCCGAAATGTGCTTCCCAGCACGGGCCTTGAGTTCGCTATCCACATGTCCCGACCACGGTGGCATGGTGCCTCACATTTGTCAACACAATGGAGTCAGTGACGAGTAAGCCAATTCAAGGACCTTTGTTCTTTGTCTCCAAGATATCTGACTCTAGCCTTTGTACCTCAGGCATTGAAATCCAGTTGGCTAAGGCAAGTGCACAACTGCCGTGGCACGTTTAGTACACGAGCAGTTGCCTTGGCCGATGCCCATGCACCACGACGGTGGGGAGATGTTCTCTTCTTCATACCCTGTCCTAGTTCGTGCTTCAGAAGCCTTCAGAAGCAGACTTGCTAGGAGTCATCCCAGTGCGGAAACACGAGACCTTCGAACATCAACACAAGTCGCTGAACTCATTCATATTCCCTCTGTCTCTAGACCAAAGATTACCATGTCGAACAGCTGTCGAAATCGAAGCTTTGGCAAGAACTATGTCCAACCCAATGTCATCAAGGCCAAGGCTTACCTCAAGGCAAAGATGATTGCCGCTCTGGGTAAGTTCAAACTTGCTCGCAGAGCTCAAGCGCCTCAACAGCATTGTACACCCGGTGTTTTTAGTGACCGCCTCTCTCGCACAATGCCTGCAACAACACGTTCAGGAGATGAATCCCAGATCTCTGCTCTTCCGCCAACGCAGACTGCTCACAGCGCACGGCCATCGAGAACCTATGTCATAACGAGCCTCGTGGACGACTCAGCCAGTCCATTAATGGACTCACACGGCGGCGACCAGACCTCGAGCTCACCCGTCGTCCGAACCCCGACGGTCTTTGCGTCTAGGTTTCGACTCCGCCGTCAGTCATCTGAAGTTGATCTCTCTGCGCAGCCAGAGAGACCCGGATCTGAGGACTCATCACCGCGCACCCCTCAAACGTACCAGCCAATGCACGAACACCATTTGAGGCCAGCTGGAGAATCGGATGCTCAGGTGGTTCGGACGTGGGCCCACGAAGCGGGTGAAACTCCCGTGACCGGTTCATTTGCCGAACGCATGGGTCGCAGACATGTATCCACCCGCAATCTTGGACTTGCCATCGACGGGGTTGATAGTCTCGATGACCCATTCTTTGAGCATAGTGGAGCCTCTGCAGACATTCTCAACGCACCCCAAGTTCCGTCATATCCACGAAATGTGCCGGACAGTTGGTCGGACGATGGAGCCAGCACATCCTCTGCTCCAGAACCGGCGCCTGCTCGGCAACAAAATCCTCCTCCGCGAACGTTGGTTCCGCCGTTGTTACACGAACCTTCCCCCAGAGTTGCCGTCCAAAATATCCAGTCGGCCATGCTCGACTTGACCGAGGCATTGAACGACCTCGTCTCGGATAACAGAACTCATCACCACAATGCTAGAGTTCTTGCCAGTAGCCTGGCGGTTCGTACTACGCAGGTTGAGCAGTTACGAAGCCGACTAGAGGCAGCGGAGGCGGAGGTTGAAATGTTGCGGGACCTGCAGAGGCGCTGAAATGTGAAGATTAGGGGGCCGACGTGCACGTGTGGAAAGAGACAACGGAGCCGAATCCATCATTGACGGCGGGTTTCAAATAGTAGGTTCAGGTACCGTATTGTTCGGAACGCCAAGTGGGTATGGTTACTTACAGCTCTACGATTCCAGGTCTTCAGGTCTCGAATTACCACCTCGTGCTCCAGCTCTCGATATGACAACATGGCCGCTGGGCATTTTCCACAGCCCGGAGTCTATTCCCTGTCTAGATATATATTTACATACTGTCTAAAGTCTGCAAAATGGCACCTCTTCTCCAATCCCGCGACCAGGTAAGCCGATCATGGGCCGCGATCTCTTTCCTCTCGTATCTGACAATGAGCTTTATCTCCCCTGAAAGAAAAGCACTGACACCGAGCAGTGGCCCGGTTTCTTTGTTACCAGGACAATGTTTCTTTGCGCAGCATTGCTCCTCCATTGCCTACAGGCGAACAATGAAGGCTCGGTAAGCTTCGTCCAGCTTCGTCGATAAAAAGTGGCCTTCGCCCTGCGTGGTTCGATTTACCCAGAGCATTCCAGCAGAGACGGTTTGCAGATACCTTGTAGCAGTCACAAGGTCGTCACCAAATTTCTTTGCTCGAATACCGACGCTCGCTCGCCAGGAAACCCGAATCTTCAGACCAAGATGACCCGAACAAAGTCTTCGCGTTTGTTCAGCCGCATGAAGAAAGGTGTTTCAGGCCTTCTTCGCCGGGTGTTCCCATCACGAGCATCAAGACCGCACCGACGGTTCACTGTGGTCACTAGTGAGGAGGACTCGCCTTGCGATGCCAGCTCTGACCGGACTGAAGAAGAGGGTACCTTGTCGAAGTCGCCGACTCCTCCGCAGGTCCAACGCTTCCGAGTGCGACGTCCCCGTTCCGACGTGGCCTTCCGCAGACGCCAGAATCAATCTCCAAGTGCCAGTCCGAGTCGCCCACGTGAGCATCGTGATGAAGCGCAACCGGATGCTAACACTACGTCCGATGCTCAATTATCTTTTCGCGCTGTGTCCGGAAACGATACCTACATCTCTTCTAATCGAGATCCTCCTGAAATGCACACTTCGTCCATCTCCAGTCTACGCCTAAGCTCGGATGGCACCAACCGGAACACAGTTAACAATCAGAGCGATCGATCGCAAGGCTCAGGCCAGGGATCCGCATTCGCTGAAGTGGCGAGCCAGGCCAGTGATAACAGACCCTGGGACGACTTCTCATCCGACGAGTTTAACGATACCGAAGCACCAGTCTACAGAGGAAAGGGCGTATATCAAGTTGGGGACGGGGTCCTCCTGGACATCAATGAACTTCCCGCACGAGCGGGCGAGGTATACTCCCCACCCGACCGTCCAAACTCACCGATGGTGCCAGAGGTCATGCCGTCGCCGATCCCGGAGCTAATGCGTCCCAGAATCTCCCCAGAGGTTGCCGTCCACAGTGCCACTCTCGCGATGGAGGGGGCGTCGAGTGAAGCTCAACAGGCCATCACCGAACTTGTCGACCAGGCCTGCGTTTTCTTCCACAATGCGGAGGTGCATCGACGAAAGGCCATCCGTGCCGAAGATCGAGAAGCCATGGCTTTAACATTGGTTGCCGAGCGAGACGCTGAGATTCAACGGCTCCGGGACCGTCTTCAAAATCCCGAGGATTGGACTCCTCCACGCCCAAACCGACGGCTGTCATTCTGAGTGTGCAGCCTAGAGGCAAATGAGCGGGCGGAGTCTACTCGCAATGGTAGAAAAGGAAGAAGACAGGTGAGTGCAGGACGGACTTCGAAACTCCATATGACTCTACAAATCCAAACAAATTGACTGACAATTTTTCTATTCAAGACAAATTCCACTGCGTTGCTATATACATACACTATCACTCCCCCCGTACGACTAACTCCGGCAAGCCCCTTGACGCGCAGAATCCGTGATGAGGTGCGTAAATTCTGTATGTTCGAACCACCATTCTTCCCTTCATTATTTCCCCTCTGGCCATACCGTGGTCCGGCCGTCGTTTCGCGTCCTTCAGTGGCAAGCATCTCTCAGTCATCAAGATGTCTTTGTCGATATGACTGCCTTGCTTCAGCACAAGGCGTCTTTCCGTCATCCATCATTCTGTCACCAAGGCGTCTTTGTTGACACGACTGCCTTGCCTCAACACAATGCATGTTTCCCACAACAAAGGCGTCTTTCCGTCATCCATCATTCAGTCATCAAGATGTCTTTGTTGACACAGATGCCTTGCTTCAACACAAAGCATGTTTCCCACGACAAAGGCCTCTCTGTGGAAATCACTGCCTTGCTTGAGCATAAACTTGTCGTGGTTTTCCCGCAATCTTCTCGTTTTCCAGAACATCCCACCACAGGAAAGTTGCTGATCCTTTGCGATATTCAGCGAAGATTCCAGCGACTCTCCCAACCACCGCCACTCAGCCAAACATCAACTTCAAAATGGGCAAATCGAAGTCCGGCTTCCTTCGTCGCGCCAAGGGTAAGCTGGCCTCAGCCCTTGGTAAGATCGTTGCTCTGGTGCATCGGAGGGACAAGCCGGAGGCTGAGAATGCCCAGTGGGAAGGGTTCTCGGACATCTTCGACGCTGGGTCGCCACATTTCAGCTATGTGACGACCCCCGAGTCCGCCTATCGGCTCCACAGTCCGCTTGCGCGGTCGTCGACAGGCCTCTTCGTCCATCATTCTGACCCGGCTGAGGGTCTCTTTTGGCCGGAGCCGATCGAGGCACCGTCTGGCACCAATTTCCCCTATGCCGACTTGCGGTACCTAGGGACCAACTATGAGGACGGTTCCAGCTGCGCCGCCCTCGACTCCTCCTCGAACCCTTCCTTGGAAGTTGAGACATCGTCAGATGCTCTCATGTCATCATTATTGAGCGGTCTTCCGGAGATTCCTCGTCTCCGACGAAGATCAGGTCGGAGAAACCTCCTCTCGAGCCGCCCTTCGAGCAATCACGACACGTTCTCGAATTCTGACATCTCCAGTGTCAGACACGGTCAAACGACGCCAGCCGAAGACTCTCAGCAACCACGCCAAAATCCGCTGGACAGTGACCTCCGTCCAGAACGGAGTGATTCGGAATCTGTTCAAGCACATGTTTTCACCTCGCCTGCGTCCGGAGGCACCGACGGCTCACCTGGACCTACCATCCGTGAAGGTTCAGCCTCCTCTCCGCTTCTTCCTTCACCGGGCTCCGCCGCCTCCGAGGCTTCCCATGTATCAGCCCCTCAGAGACCGCAGAACCCACTAGTGCAGACCTTTGCACTCGGCGGCGATAGCCTCCCTGACCCATTTGCAGCGGGTCCGGCGCCAGCTCAAGCAAGCGCAAACATCAATAACGGCGGTCGCCATTTATGGTCCGAGTTCTCGAGCTCTTCAGATTCAAGGCCCAGTCCGGTGTATCTCGGCTCTGGGAGGTACCTCCTCCACGACGGTACCATCCATGACATTCAGCGTGGACGTCGGCGCGTTGAGGATACTTCCAACAATGAGGTCCGCTCTGTTCGAGGAGAAGTGCGACAGGCATCTTCCGATGAGGCGAATGATGCCGACAGGTCGGATTCTCTCAGTGGTGAGAGTAGCTCACTCCCGTCAAGTCCTCCTCGGGCCGCGATTCGCCAACTGCATGCCGCAGTGTCGAACCTCGAGCCATTCACTGCACCTTCTTCCCGAGAGGCCGTGCAGGGCCTGGAGCAAGCAGTCGACGGCATTGTAGCGATCGTCAACACTCTCCTGGACGACATCCAGGTCTATGCATACAACGCGGAAGAGCGCGGGCGGAGACTTGCGTACCGGACCCAAGAACTGGCGGAGGCAGAGCAAACGATCCAAGCGCGGGACGCAGAGATCAACCGGCTCAGACACCCTGAGCTGTACGGTGAGCACACTACACCCCCCAGATACGCGTCTGACGTCCAGGAAGGCCATCATTCTGTCACCCGAAGCCCTGGCGGCGTCCGAGACAACAGCATATCACCAACACCAGCAACTGTGGTTCGTCGCCCAGAACCTGAATCTGACCGTGCGAGTGACCGACAGGTGTCTCTGACGGGACAATCGGGGTCCATTCCACCGTCGTATCGCGCTTCTCCAGATACGGAAAGTGTCGCTGCGCCATCGTATCGTACCTCTGCGGATAATGAAGGTGTCGTCCAGCCGCTCATTCCACAGTTGATCGCGCAAGGGAGCCCAGCCTCCAGTCAGTCCAGGGAGTCTGACAACATCATGCTGAGGCGGACACCGCTCTTCCGTCGCCCGACCGTTTAATGAGGGACACAGGTCCTGATGGTTAATCTCTGTAAGTTCGAGCTCCTGAGGCTATGAATAAACGGTAAGTTGAACAAAGGGTTGGGGAAATAACCAGCAAGGAATATGAACTCCGAAAAGGTAGGACATGGGGTGTTGTATTGAGTGCGCCATATCTATATCTTACTGGAATTTGAGCGATTCGGTTGGCGGAGACTGAAATCCGTCCAGTGGAAGAGGAGGAGCTTGTCATCGATATAGCGTGGGGCTATCCTATGATACATATCACGGATCGAGTTTCCATAGAGAGCTTCGGTTCGCCAGAATGAGAACGACACTTGTGATGAAATTGCATTTTGTCTGTAAATTTGCGAAGATCAAATGATACAGCGCGATAGGATAAGCTGTGTGTTGCAGAATACCCTGAGCCGTTTCAATCAGGAATGGCAGTCCCTCCCGGCGACTCCTGACCGAGTTTGAATTCCGCCCCAAGACTACCTTTGCCCCCGTGTTCTGGATCTCTTAATAGATGCGCGGCGGCAGCTGTCCTGCGTCAATATTAGCCACGCTGACTATGAGAACCACAACGACTCATCTCTGCCGGGACTCGGGATGAAGGAGACTGGAATGAGACTCTGCTCTCCGTGTCGACCCGCGTGTGTGCCCTTCCAGGAATGGAAGGCGCGCCCCATTGATTTGGCTGTCAGATCTGCTTCATACATGTCCGGATGCAATCCCCTCGTCCAGAGCGGGACTGTATTATTTGTGAGACAAGACGAGATCATCTCAATACTCGTAGCATTATGAAATCGTGTGTTCTTCCGTTATTTTCTCTTCTGTCATCTTTTATTGCGATTTGAATCTCTCCGGAATTGAAGTCGCGCACGGGAAGGAGGCGGATACATTTAGAATATATACATGTGTACGTACGCACATGGATACATACACCAGCAGGGGCGCTCTCAGGTACATATTTCGGTGACAGTTCCCAAGTCACCACTGAATATTGCTGTATTGTAACGACATCCCTGCGTCAATCAGTGCCATCTGACTTGGTCGCGCCTCCACTCGCCTCGACATCCCTTGCTTCCTCGTGAGTATCCCGTTGCTGCTGCGTCCTCCGATCGGTGCGGACCTCCAAGAACCGCACCACGACGGTAAACACGACCAAAGCACAGCCCAACACACTGGCAGCCACGAAGCCCTTGTGGAACCGCGGCGCCTCGACCGTCTTCCACACGGCGATCGTGTACCAGATGCTCTGGATGTAGCTGAACATGTTGCTCGCGGCGATCATGAACCCGCGCATCTCGTGGTCATGCTTGATCAGGTCGGAGTACCAGGCGTAGTAGATGCCGGGGACGCCGGCGCACGACCACATCACGTAGTAGGCCGTGTACTTCAGCCCGGTGGGCACGTCCCACACGGCCAGCACGATGGAGCTGAAGATGGTGAACGACTGCATGAAGACGATGGCTTGCAATCGCTTGCCCCGCAGCAGGGGCGAGTCCGACAGCATGCCCGCGAGGACCTGCACCACGACGCCCACGGCGATCTGGCCCGTCGGCCACACATTCACTTGGTAGACCGAGTGCCCCGTCGCTTTAAGCCACAGCGCGTACACCGGCTGGTAGACGGGGAAACTGCTCTGCACGAAGAAATATCCCAGTGGGAGCAGCCAGAACTGCCATTGGGCCGCGATGCGGAAGATCTTCGTCCTGTCCCACGCGGACGCGCCGAGAGGCGTCATGCCGTCTTTCACGACTCGTTGGCGCGCGAGGAGAGCCTCGTCCTTCGTGATGTAGACGGCGCGGGTTGTCTCGGGAAAGTCCGGGTAGAAGAAGTAGCCCACGAAGCCGATGGGGAGGGAGATGATGCCGCACACGATGTACAGCCATTGCCAGCCTTCGAGGCCACCACGGCCGCCGAGGCCCTTGTACGCACCGGCCTGCAGATAGCCCGAGAACATCTGCGCCAGGCTGGCGGTCGCGTAGAAGAGCGTCATGCGTTTGCCGCGCTCGTGTTTGGTGTACCATGAGCCGATCATGTAGACCATCACCGGGAAGTACGCGCTTTCACACAGTGCGACGAGGAAGCGCAGGGCGTAGAGCTGAGAAGTTGTCTTGACGGCCGCGGTGCAGAATGTACACACCGACCACAGAATCTCGACCGTGGGGACCAAAATCGAGGGCCGGACCCTCGTCGCCAGGATCACGGCGGGGAGTTGCCCGATTACATAGCCTGCGGTGAAGCAGTTGCCCGCGTAAGTCAACTCGCTGCCATTCATATGCAGGGCTTCTTTCATGCCCGACACGTAGGCATTGTTGATGTTCGCTTGGTCGAGGTTTTTGCTGAAATAGCCGAGGCAGGCGGCGGAGAGGAGGAAAACGTCGAGCTTGAAGAGAAACCATTTCTCGTGCTTGGGTTTGTCCGGGTCGTCCCAGATGTAGCGTTGGAAGGAGCGCAGGCCGTGAACGGCCTTGTTTCGTGGATGGGGCTGTGCCGGAATAGGGGTCGCATGACCGGAAGAGACATCGTCGCTACCGAGAGATACTTCCGCCGCGGCTTTGTTATCGTTCCCCTTCCGCTCAGGAGACATATCGACTTGCGAAGGAGGGCCCGGGGCTTTGTAGACGAACCGAATCGCATTCGTCGATGCCAAGGCAGTCCGAACAAGCCGGGCTGTCGCAGACTATAAGAACGTGTGCTGAGACCACCCTTGACATATTGCGTAATATTCCCCATCGCAGACTGAACAAAGAAAGCTAGCTTGGGTGATGGCACCATTTCTGCGACGGTGATGCCTTTCAGTTAGGATTTTCGTTATCTTGTGGCACGAGGTATACTGGCAATGGGCGGATCAAAGTTCGGTAAACGTGCCGGACTTGTGGGGGGCTTATTCCGTATAAGCGTGGCAAATCGACAACGTTGTATATGCCAAGTTTGGTGCCCCGATACATTCGTGGCGAACAAGCGTGAGCCAGGGCGGCGAATCTACATGTTGAGACACAGTGTTGACCAGCCGAAACCAGTCAACACCGTCAAAGCTGCCTGCGATAGCCAGACAGGAAGCCGGTATCTGTGTCAATTGGTGTATAGACTCACGCCACGGGTCGTGCACGCGTCGGACAAACAGACGGACGAGGACTCGTTGATCTTCTCTTGATAGGACCCTCAATGAGAGTAGCAATGTGACAGTGCAAGAAATGTAACGACCATGCGCGTGGGATGTTTCGATGTTCGCCGTGTTTCGACGAATGGCATGGTTGAAGCTGTGATGGCGACATTTGGAGAGTGGTTGACACAACTTCCTCCGCACATGAAGCTCTGATTAAGACAGGGGGACTGACAATGTCATGCATCGTGCTGGCGGGAGCGATGTCGGCGTCCTTCGCGAGATAAAAGCCTGTCCGGTGCCAGTCTGTTGACCGGATCTCGAGTGCTCGTCACACGGCTCGAAGAGAAATCCAACACCATGGCAACCACCACGACTGAAGAAACCAAAGCCCAAACTCAGGCAGCTGACTACAGTCGATATGACTTCAGCAAGCTAGAGCCATACGTGCACCCTCCCGAGACAAAGGCAGATTTGCCATGGTCCGAACTGGTCACGCTGGACTTGGAGGATTACCACCGACCGGGGGGCAAAGAGCGACTGGCCTCGCAGCTCTCCCACGCCGTTCACCACGTCGGCTTCTTCTACGTCAAGAACTTCGGTCTAGACCAGGACGCCGTCGACCGCCAGTTCACCCTCGCAAAGCATTTCTTCGAATTGCCCACAGAGGAGAAGGCAAAGTATGAGTGTAATTATGCCGAAGCTGACTACAACGGCTGGCGACGACCAGGTCGTACATTGCAAGAAAGGGCGTTCAACAACGTCGAAATATTCAACATTCCCAAGTTCACACCGGACTTCCTGGGAAAGTATGATTATCCGGATCTGCTGAAGGCACATATCGATGAAATCGAGGTGTTCCAGAAGGCGCTGCACTCCAACGTGGTGTTGCCGCTCCTCAGGCTGTTTGCCATTGTGTTGCAGTTGCCCGACGAGGACTACCTCGTCAAGCAGCATACATATGAGGAGAAGAGCGAGGACCATTTCCGGTACATGCTGTACCATCCGCGAACGGAAGAGGAATGGAAAGCGGCCGATTACGGCAGGAAAGGCGGGCATACCGATCTGGGGACCGTCACGCTCCTGTTCAGGCAGCCTGTCGTTGGCCTGCAAATCCTTGGGGAAGATGGCAACTGGACCTATGTCTCCGCTCAACCAGGCACAATCACCGTCAATCTGGCAGACACCATCTCGCACCTGACCGGGGGGTGGCTGAAGAGTTCTGTGCATCGTGTCGTTGCGCCACCAGAAGACCAACGCCAGTACAAACGGACAGGCTTGTTGTACTTTGCCCGTCCCCACAACAAGACGGTCCTTGTACCCATCACCGACTCTCCCGTGTTGGAGCGAGCAGGCGTCAAACCGCGGTTCGATAAGGAGGTAACCATGGAACAATGGGTCAAGGCCAAGCAGACGCTGCAGCTGAATCCGGATATTGCCGCCAAGAGATGGGCCGAGAGGGGCGATGGAACAGTCGAGGTGATCGCGGGTTTCAAGGACCGCAAGTACAAGGAATAGATATTGCTACGAAGCATCTCCCTGGTCTGACCTGACGATGCCACGCATAGTCCAGCATTGCTGTAAAGAGCCTCGTGTCGTGCTGTCGCTTGACCTCGCGTCGTGGACGTGAGTTGTTTCTCTCTGTTCGCACCGCAGGGTACGGTGAATACGCCCATCTGGACTATCCCGAACTTGAGTTGGCGGATTGGACTACTCTCCTTCTTTCTGCTCCTCGAACTCAACCAAGTCCACACCGGCGGCGACAACCTCACCTTCACCATGTGCCACTCTCTTCACCTTTGCCCCCTCGACTGGACTCCTAATCACCGTCTCCATTTTCATACTTTCGATGACGACCAGTGGTTGTTCTTTCTTCACAACGTCGCCCGGTTTGACCAACACCCGCAGGATTTTTGCAGGCATGGGAGAGAGCAAGCTGTTCGGTGATTCGCGGAGCCCGAGGGCTTTAGCCAGGAAAGAAGGCGGCGGTGACGTTAATAACACAGAGCCTTGCGGCGTAAAGAGGTGGATCACCTGTTGGTTACTTGCCGAAGATGCCTGGAAGATGACCCGTGAGGTATGCCTTGTGTGCGGGAAATAGGTGGTCAACGTATTCGATTCGCGATCGAAAGACGATGTCACTGTGATTGCTTCACCACCGGCTGGCGTTAGTACAGAAAAACTGCCTGGGCGGAGCTGGCGGAGCTGGACTGTATGGATGTCCGGTGTCTTTCCAGGGCCAGGTTCAAAACCTGCCGAGTGGAAATGGAAAGTGCGTGGTTGGAAGTCGGAGGAGGTGTTGAGCCACGAAGAAGATTCCGAAGGCAGCAGCCATGCCGGAGGCGAGGTCGGCTGTGGCGAATGGCGCAGGAACGATGCTATCGCAGCCTCGGCGAGAACTTCAGGCGTGAAAGAGACTTCAGGGAAGAGTTCTTGTCCGTGTTTCTCGATGTATCCGGTCTCAACGTTGCCGCCGACGAAGTCGGGGGACCTGCATATGCGCTTGAGGAAGTCGATGTTCGTGACCGGTCCTGCCACCTCGTAGTCTTGCAAAGCAGCTACCATTTTGCGCAGAGCATGTTCTCTCGTCTCGCCTCGAACGATCAATTTCGCAATCATTGGGTCGTAATGGCTGGATACTTCGTCTCCTTGCACAAAACCGCTGTCTACTCGCACATCCGCCGACTCTTTCGGTAACTTGACATGCGAGAGTCTGCCAGAGTCGGGCATGAACCCCCTGTCTGGATTCTCGGCGTAGATTCGAGCCTCGATGGCATGGCCACGTTGGGCGATCTGCTCCTCGACTTGGTCTTGTGTCAAAGGCAATGGCCTGCCCTCTGCAACTTGGATTTGCCAATGCACGAGGTCCAGACCAGTCACCATCTCGGTCACGGGATGCTCGACTTGCAGCCTGGTGTTCATCTCCATGAAGTAGAAGTCACCAGTATCGTTGTCGAAGATGAACTCGACCGTCCCAGCGCCCTCATACTGGACGGCCAATGCAGCCGCCCGGGCCTTCTGCCACAGGTCTTTTCGTATCGCGTCATCCAGGTTGGGGGCAGGAGATTCCTCGAGAATCTTCTGATGCCGTCGCTGGATGGAACAGTCACGTTCACCCAAGGCCAGGCAATTGCCATGTTTGTCCGCAAACACTTGGACCTCGATGTGGCGCGGGGTTGTGATGTACTTCTCAACCAATACTTCATCATTGCCGAACGAGTTCCTGGCCTCGCTCTTCGCACTTTCTAGCATATCTGGGAACTCCCGAGCGGACCTTGCGATCCTCATGCCCTTGCCTCCACCGCCCCTCACAGCCTTGATGAGGACAGGATAGCCAATCTTCTCGGCCTCCTGCGCGAGCGTCTCGGGGGCTTGGTCGGAGCCATGGTAGCCAGGGACGCAGGGTACACCGGCGGCGTTCATAATCTCCTTGCTCCTGGCTTTGTCACCCATGGCTTCAATGGCGCTCGCAGGTGGACCAATGAAGGTGACACCTTCTTCCGTGCATCTCTTCGCAAACTCGGCATTTTCGGACAGGAAGCCATAGCCCGGATGTATCGCCTGACAGCCTTGCTGCTTTGCTATCTGAAGGATCTTGTCTTGGTCCAAGTACGCAGAAGTTGGGCCGAGGTTGAAGGAGAAGGGAGAGGAATGAGCATGCTGTGCGAGAGCGTCCGGGATCGTATACAGGGTGGTCGTGCGGATACCGTGCTGCGCAGCTGTCCTGTTTACTCTGATGGCTATCTCCCCTCTATTTGCAATGAGAATCGAGTCGATGCTCTTGGTCGAATAAGATCGAAGCGACGTTCTCGTCCGCAGAGCTGCAGCAGCTCGCGGGAGCCGGCGATGTGACATGGCGAGGTCGAAGCAGAATACCTAGGTGATTCCTGTCAGATTCCATGCAAGGTCCGTTGTGTGAGAGCTCTTGTATGAGAACATGAGGAAGTGAAGAGGACTGGCGGCGGCGCGGTTGTCGTCGCCTGGCGTCGGAACGGCAGCGAGCGGGGAACAAACGAGACGCGTTTCGCCTTGTCCAGCATTCTTGCCCGCCACCGTCTGTCACACCGTTGGTGATTCGTCCTACCCGCCTGCACCACCCTGCACCGACACCGACTCGTATGACTGCTCAAACAGAGGGCCGAGGTGTTGCAGGAGTCGAGGCCAACGCTTTCAGGTCGAGTTGACCGTCCTTTCAGCGACCTTCCCCCAAGAGTACATGCTCTGTTCAGTGCGAACCCTCCACCATGACCTGATGGGGCTCGATACATCTCGATCTCATCCCCAACATGTCTGACATCGAAGACTACGCCTACTCGCCCTATGACGACCTTGACGACATCTTGTACGACGCCGACCCGGACCCAGAGTTGGCCGACGACTTAGCCGACCATACGATCCACAGCCCTGTTTACCACGACGAAGATGCCGTCAAGAACGAGTTGCAGGAATACTTTAGCGACTGGGAATATTACTCGGACGACTACTTGGACGATGACCCAACGCTGCTGAGAAAGAATCCCCAGGACGGCGGCCCTCCCATACGATTGGCAAGCACCAAACAGGAACCGAAGCGTGGAAAGAAAAGGAAGCTTGTCGAGACACAGGACATCCCTCCATTCGACCTGAACGAAGACCAATTGTTGACCCGTTGTATCAAGGGCGTGATATGGGCCAAACCTTCCGAGCTGAGGACCCCACGGTACGAAGAAGGCCGAGACAACAAAGTCGCGCTGATGAAGGACTGGAAACAAGTGTTTGCAGTCAAAGACAACGGCTGGACTCGGTCATCAGACCAAGGGCAGGAAGACGAGTCTTGGGCCAACGACTTGAGTCTCGCTGATATGGGTCTTCGCCATTTACCGAGGCAGTCGTCCTTCAAGCAAGACGTCGAACAAGAGGAAGCAGTTTTTGACGAGGACGAGGGAGCCGAACGCGAGGGAGCGATTCTGTCCGACACGGATCCGCCTGGACCAAGGTCCTTGCTCCGTGACGCCATGCTCGTGGACGAAGGTGACGGGGAGATAACTCAACTCATACCGGCGACAGAAGATCTGGAGGACGAGCGAGGCCCCCGGAAACGACTTCGAGTCAAGCCCGACCTCCCGTCTCCGCCAGATTCAAACGAAGCTATTACACTCGAGATGGAGGACCTCCAAGTCACGTCGAAGGTGAAAGCTGCAGCATCCAGAAACCAGGAGGCTTTCGTAGCCAATGGTGATGAGACTATCCAAACCAACGCGACCATATCGGCGGGGTCCGATGTACCGCAGATCAGGAAGAGAAAGGCGACAGAGGAGCCCGAGGATAGTGCCACCAAATCGACCGCCAGCAGTCGAGCGAAGAGAGTGTCGAGAGACCCGACCAACTCGCGAACAACACGAGGCACCAAGACGAGGTGATCTCAGAAAAAAGCAAGCGCTTGTACCCGAGAATTCACAATACATACTCCGTACGCACCCCATAGTCTACGTAGGACAGATTCCGTCCACAGTGCAAAAAGCTGTACGCGGGCTGTAGTTCCATGAGGCAATAAGACGACGAATACAAGGCGTCATCCCTGAAACCCTTATTAGTCGTGAAGCACACGATGGCATTGTGAGACATTAATAGGGGTCGTCAAGCGGAGGGGGGAGCTGAGACAAGGCGAGGCTCCGGTTCGGCAAAAGTCGCAGGCTTGGCGGCCGCTATGAACTTGAACTCGAAGTGCACAGCGAACCTGGACTGTATCTCCATCAGCAAAGTCGTCTGCTTCACCATCTCCAACCAGTCACGGAAGACCAGTAGACATCGTCCTCCGCTCCGGCCTCTTCACTCGCTACCGGGCATCGATCCTTGGGTGTCACACCGAACGGAACCACTGCTGCATGACTGTGGCCCAGACTTCCGTCTTCGCTGAATAATTCAGTCGGGGGGTACGTCCAATCTCAATTTGGATGTGACCAGCATCAAGCAGACCACGAAGAGTGTGCCGCTGCGTCTTCAACCGCTGACTGACGTTCAGGATCCGGCATCAAAGCCACAACCCTCATGCGGCCCTGCCAGAGAAAGTCCTGAACCAACAAAAAGGAAGCAGTTTTCACCATGGCGTACAGTATGTCTCTGGAGAAATTGCAGGATATTGCTCTTGTCTTCTCTTGCAACATCGTTGACACTCGACAATCTAGACACGTCCTACCTGTCGTCTCCTGACACGCCGTCGACGGTCTTCCCCGAACGATTGATCCGACCACTACCTAAGAGATCCATCAAGTCACGGTTATCCCAAGAAGCTGTTGAAGCTATCCAATACCCGCCCACGCTCCCCTCATCCAGCTTGCCGGCTTATTCCAACTACGGCGAGAACGGAGAGGAGATCAACGACAGCAAAGGGTTGGACCATCAACACAGTGACGGCTACGACCATGACCACGACCACGACCACGACCATGATCATGATGACGACGACGATTGTCCCCACCATCATCACCACTGCCACCACGACGAGTACGAAGACGATCTGGATTCCCAAGACGAGCGTATCTATCCTCCCCGCCGCTTCATTGTCTCTTCCCCCCGCTCGCCACGATCAGGCCGCAGCAGATACTCGACACGAGGTAGTACCTCGGGGCCGGACGGTTACGAAGCATTCGAGAACACAAACAACAAGAAAAAGAGGAAAATCCCGACTTCAGGCAGTCTGAGTCTACATCAATCTGCCGTCACCGATCAATTGGCACATATGGGCATTAGTGGCACCAAAGATGGCACGGCAGATGATGGATTCTACACTGGCGCCCACACCGGAAACAGCTCTGGTCTGGGGGTGCAAGGCGCGGGTCGAGGGCGCGGTGCAAGAAAGGTTTCAGGTCGGAATCCCCTCGGTGTATCCATCAATGGCTCCAACGCTCGGAGCGGTCCTTCCAAATACGACCAGAACATGACCGCCAACGCCAAAGGTAAGACCGAACGACCAGACCCGCGTGGTACAGAGACTGATTGCAGGGAAGCCGAAGAGTCCAAAGACCAAGGAATAATTTCTGCGGCCATCGCGAACGCCACGGCCCTGCTCCGAAAACCACTCAGCAAGGGACAAGAACACGTCGGCGTTCTCGACCAAGAAGCCAAACAAGGGCACAACAACTCGCAGTTCACCTTCACATGCGAGGCTGACGCCAAGGGAGTCACATTTCCGGAGCAAAGTCTATATTCGCCGGGGTACACCCAGCGGAACAACCTGACTCATCCCACCCACTCTCCCGCGACCGAGAAAGTCAGCGTGCCGGCAAGTCAAACTACCACAAGCACCACAGCACCCGCGGCTCAGCCAGCGCCTGCTGCGCCCGCCGCACCAAACGCCACCGGTCAGGGCAAGAAACCTCGAAGACGAAGAGGCGACGTATATGCGTTGGCAGCCCGACAGAGGAAGCTTCAACAAGAGTACAACAACCTGCAGCACCCGCCAGCACCGGAAGACATCTGGATCTGCGAATTCTGCGAATACGAGAGCATCTTTGGCCAACCACCGCATGCTCTCATCCGACAGTACGAAATCAAAGACCGAAAGGAACGCCGTCGCTTGGCGGAGAAGAGGAGATTGTTGGAGAAGGCGAAGCTCAAGGGCAGGAAGGGGAAGAAGCAGACCAAGAATGCAGCCAAAGCCGCCGGCCACAATGCCGGCAATGTCAACCAGCAAACATACGACAATCAGCCGTTGGATCAGCTTGCTGATGATGATCTCGACTACGGTTACGACGACGATCCGATTCCAATGCCGGCACCGCCAGCAGCCACAACCAAGGCTGCTGCTGCTGCTGGGACGCGGAATGCAACTACAGACAAGGCAGGAGGGACAGGAGGTGGCGGAGGGATCCGATGACAGCTGGGCTTGATCAGCGCTGTCCGAGTTCCCGGCCTCCTTTTCTGTTCTGTTTCGCGTCTTGTCTCTGTCTCTGCTTCCGCGTCGCATTGGTTTTCTCGTGGCCATTCGGTCTGGCTGGCTTCGGTTTTTACTGTTCTGCATCTTGGTCTTGTTCTGTACCTAACTGCGTTTCAACCCTTTACCCCACCCTCCTAGCATAGCCTGAACATACATACTCCTCTCCCCAGAAGAATAATCGACCTGTCCTGTTTATATTGGCCAACCTTAAAGGCGAGGTCTCGTTTGTTTGGGTGGTCGCGATTGTCGAGCTGGGCAATACCAAGAAGGTTGGCTCAGCTGGCATTGCGTGTGCACTGACAGGGAGCAGGTCGGCTGACAGGGATCATGGCTTGACTCCTGGGGGACGATCCGAGGTGCAGGCCAACGACAATTGCAGCCGCCAATCCTCAGCCACGTTTGGTCCCTGAAACGGGCAGGCAAGCCACCTCGAGACACCCACTACTCGTACCCCCCGTGCCCCGGCAATCCCAGGGACATTCTTGCCGACGGTGACGCACATGCAGCATTCCAAGGCTGGTGCATTTCGAGATAGCCCATGATCTTCATGACAAACACCCACGCTTCCCTGCTCTGTTTGTCTTTCCGTAGTTGCCTCGGACAGTTATGTCTGTAGTATCTTTACTCGGCGTCGCCATCACTGAACCCTTCTGTCGAGGGCCATTCGGACAGCGTTCTAACCGACAAACTCGCATTCGGATACAACACGAACAAGGCACCTCCACTGCCAGACTCAAGCCGTGAATGAGCCTTTGTCCAAGGCACAAAAGGTTGACAAAGCGCAAACGTTGTCTTGTCACTTTCTGCTGCCAGCCCACAAAGTCCATTCGAAGTGACGACTTTATCCCACTGCCCTTTGTTTGAATGCCGCAGGTTACTTAGCCGGTCAAGCAGCCTGCTCCACTGCGTTTGCTTGTCATATATCTCGTAACAACCCAACCTCTGCGCATCGACAGGACCGACACTGAGCAAATCCAGCGAAATCCAGGTCTCAAGACGAGTCACCATCTAGATACGAAACTGATCAACTCCAACCAACATCCCCGAACCATCACTTGCCCAAACCACATCACCGAGAATCAACATGGGGTTCCTGTCAATCTTCTCCGGCTTCCGCAAATCCAGCTGGTTCAACCTCGTCCTCCGCAGCTTCCAGCTGATTGATGCCCTCGTCGTCATTGGCATGTACGGAGTCGACCTGAATGCGGCGGCGAAAGCGTCGAAATATGCCGACGGGAAATGGGTGAGTTCGACTGATCCCCAAACCGGCGCACTGACTTCCTACCCGCCCGAGACGGTCCGTTTACTCACTGGCGTCAAGGTCTTCGCCGTCACCACCGGCAGTTTGGCAGCAGTCACGGCCCTGATCTTTAGCCTCGCATCCATCGTCATCCAGTACCGGACCGTGGCGTTACTCTTCGCCTGGGATTGGATCATCACCATCCTCTTCGCCGTAGTCTCTGGGATCTTCGGCTCCATGTATCTGCATGTAAGTTGTCTTCCCCCCCTTCCTGCTCTTATCCGTACGATGTCGACTGCATGCTAACGTTTCTTTCACAGGAGAAAGTCGAGATGGAGTCCGGCATCCACCGCATGAAGACCGCCGTTGGCTTTGACCTCGCCGGGCTTGTTCTGTGGACCATGTCCGCCAGCTTCGGGACATGGTGGTTCTTTAGCGAGCGACGTAAGTCTTCCCATCCCCGTCGCGAGATTCCCGATGGTCACTGGGAAGGCAACGCGGGGTTTCCCGAGCTCTCCAAGACGTTCCGCCACGGTTTGATGGCCAGCCGTTCGTTTCGCGATGGTTCTGTTCGCGACCGCTAACTTTGACGGCAGGGGGGGAGAAACAGGTCAAGCGCAGCAGGAGTGTGAAGGCTTAGTCTCGACAGGTGAGTCGAGGTGTGTCGGGCACGGGAGGTGGGGAGAGACAACGCCGAGTACCTGGTAGAAGAAGCCAGCACTGACACGCAAAGTAAATGTCTATGTCACGAGAATGGCAGGCACAGTGGGGTGGTGGTGGTGATGATGATAAAGACGAGCATCAATCAGCCCCCGGTTGTCTGTCACGCCCCAGTCTGACCCCCCTCGCCGGGCTAGCCGCGACAGACAGAACAAGACATGAGTAACGCGCAGGCACGGAACCCCGAATATTGCACATGTTGGCATTGTCCAGGTAGCCGGGCGACGCAAGATGCTTGCGAGATGGGCTGGCCTGACCTGACCTGACCTCAGCTGCTGGTCGAACGATGCCCTCAATGCGATTGCCGATTGTCCATTCGAACCCAATACATCCCACTCCGTTCACATGCCCCAGTCCCCAGTCCGGGTATATACTTTGTCCTACCATGTGTGTGTGTGTGTGTGTGTGTGTGCGTGTGTGCAGTGAGTGCCAACGTGAAGAAACAATACGTGCGTGCGTGTCTCGGCATTCTACCGTAATGCGTCGCTCGTCCTTGTACTCGTATCGTGTAGATGAATTGAGATGACACAAAGCACCCCCCCCCCCAAATACCCCGACACCGCCCGATTGAGGGTGAGTTGTCCTTCGTGCCCGCTCGTCCCCCCTTCGTTGGGATTTCGAAGCCTCCAGGGGGGTAGGAAGCTACTCAAAATTCACCCCAACGGATATACACCCATGCGTACATTGCCGATGCGTCGATGAATCACACGGTACGCATTCGATGGATTTTGCGTTCGTTACAGCATCCCTCTCCCAGGACGCGATGACGACCGCTCTATCGGCACAGCACAGTTAAACCCGAATATAGTTGCAACAAGTGAGAAAACATGTACCCTTTTTGGTTTTAAGAATCCTTGTTGATTCCTCGCCATCTAATGGGTGGCTCTAACCCTGGCTATAACTGTACAAAGACGCTACTTCAAGTGGAAGTAGTCTGGCTAGCTGGCTGTCTGGCCTTCATATGGAAATTTAACATGAGGGTATCGAGACTTGAAACAACTCCAGCCCATCCCATCCCTTTTCTTTCCCTTCTCCTCCGGCACATGATGGCTCGGAGACAGGCGGAGGCAACAGAGGCAATCGCTTGCATGACATGAACATGACGCAGACATAGAAAAAGGAGCTTCCCTAGCAAAAGTGGAAAGTGGTGAAGATGCGGTGTGGAACGGCGGCAACGATGGGCTCCCTCGCCTCGAAGCTGTGCCGTAATCGTGAGATCCTGGGGTCTGCAAATGTGATCCCTCTCTGGTGTAGGTCGTGATATGTGCACCTTTCCTTCCTAACCGGTTGAACCAAACATTGAAGCTGTTGGCTGAGGCTTAAATTGCATAGTTCTCGGCATGCAAAAACACCTCATCCATGCTACTGCTGGTCATGACGTCCCACTGTAACCTCGCGACACAATTGCTCACATCCGTCCTCATCTCCGGCGGGCCACAGACATAGACACACGTCCGCCGTCCAAACTCTCTGGACAGTCCTTTCAGCATGTACGGGATATCCGGGCGGCCGTACTCTGTCCGCCAGCCGTCCCGTTTGTGGCCGCCAAGACCAGATGAGCCGCCCACATTGGTGGGCAGGAAGGCGAAGCGCATGAGGTTCTTTTGGAATTTCGTGGGCGTCTGGGGGAAGCCGAAATCGAAGGTGCGGGTGGCATCCATTTGGGCCTGGGAGATTGTCGACGCGCGCTTATCTGTGGGCGGAGGTGGGTAGTAGAGCTGGGTGTGAGCGTCTGTTGCGCCAGGAGGAGCAAGATGTCGGGGAGGTACGAGGAACGCTTGCGGCAGGGCGGTGATGCTGTCTTCGAACTCGCGCTTGAGGTCTGGTTCTTGCTCCATCATGATCAGCGCAGAGTTCCGCTTCGAGCCGCTCGTCGCTTTGTCGATCACATCGGTGATTTTGTCTCGAATCCCGCTGAGACGGTGTTCTTTCGTCTCGGCAGGTGGATCGTACCGCCTCGCAGCGGTGATGAAGAAGTGACATTGTACCGAGCCAGGAGGCGCACATTCTCTGCATATCCGCAGTTCCTCCTTGAACCACTCCATGATGTCGGGTCGTTTCATGGCCCAGATCACGTGGACTTTCGTCGTGGTAGCCTTGCCGTCACGCATGCGCTTGATCAGATCGAGGAGCTGCGATGCGATGGCCGTGATGCCACTGCCGCCGGCAAAGAAGATGACCTGGTCGAAGGAGGCCATTTGTCGCTGCATGCCGCCGTAAGGGCCTTCGATGAAGGCTCGGTAGGTCTTGTAGGGTCCCTTCTTGATCGACGTGTCGAGGACTTTGCGGGTGAAACCTGAGAAGGGGCGGAAGACGAGCATCATGTCCCTGTACTGTTCGCCGTACTCAGAGGGAAAGTCTTCGCTGCAGAGTGAAGCGATGGTGAAGGGATGGTTCTCGAGGGGAGAAATACCGGGCATACGCAGGTACGCATATTGCCCAGGGCGCCATCTCTTCTGCGTGGGGATGGTCACCTTGACCGCGTTTTCCGGCAGGATGGTGACGGCTGATTCTTCTCCAATGAGCCACGATGACCGGAGCGGATTCATCCAGTTCAGGAAGAAGAGGCGCGTGAACAGGGATACAAGCATCAAGGCCACAGTGGAGTAAAGGTACGCCCATGATGTCAAGTAGTTGTTGCAATGCCAGAACATCAGACCGATGAAGGCCCACGCGACAGGAATGTGGAGAAAGACGAAGAGCTCGTATGCCTTGTGTCGCAGGATAGGTACAGAGTGGAGGGCAAGGAAGAGGAGCGGCACAATGGCAGCAATACCTGTGGTGTAGATCCAGTACTGCTGACTGAAATAGAGTTGGAAGGTGGCATAGCCCTGGGGGTCGTTGACGGACTGATACCAGTATGGAACGGCATGGATGATCGCGAAGATGACACACAGATAGGCTGTCCAGCGATGCATCACAACGAGTCGTTCGGCGCCAATTCCAGTCAGGAAAGCAACCGGATTTGCCTTGTTGGCCAGGACCACGGTCCAGGGTAATAGTGAGACAGAAATCATACCCGCTCGAACCGCTAACGGGGGTGATCCATATGACATTGAGGCGTAGAACAGCGGCGTCGGCAGGAAACAGTAGAGCATCGACGAGACAAGACAGATAAGCACGACTGCAAGCACTCCCGGCGAAGGGAATGTAAATCTGAAGTTGCCGATCCTGATGGTTGGAATCGGTCGGTAGAATATCCAGCGGAAGAAGGCGATTGCGTTGTTCAGAGGTGCAATCGCAGAAACAGCTGCCTGTTGCTTCGGTTTCTCGGCTACCAGCGGTCCCTTGTCCGGAAAAAAGTACCTGGTCGAGGCATCGGTGTGAGCACTGATTGCGCTGGGCAACTCGTACGTGCCAAATCCCGCGTGAGGCGAGAAGCCAACCGGGCTGAGTGTCGTGGCCGAGTTTATCACTTCCTCCTTGTACAGCGCCGTCCGGATCTTGTCGCCCCAGTAGTAGTATAACCGCTTTATCGTCGTCGTGACCACCAGTATGATCCCAACGTAGACGAATATCAGTCCATACTTGTCCGCCTGCTTGAAGGGATCATGCTGTATCGCGTCGATGAGGGCAGGAGGAGTCGTGCTGTTGATAGGAATGTTGACTCTCTTCGCCAGTTCCTCCATTGTCTGCTCCGTCGTTCTCCCGATCAACAACGCCAATGCTTCGGACGGTACAGAAGGCATCATGGACGAGTGTAACAACTGCCCCTATACCCAGCGATCAACGGCGGGGGGGTTTCCGTTGAAGGCGAGCTGAGGCGCCTCTCCGGTCGAGTTGGTCTTTGTATTGGCCGTGGAGACAGTCGACCCCAAGTGACCCAGCGTCTCTATTGGATGTGCGATCGTCTCGGCAGGGCGGTCATGAATTGCTTGACCGCCTTTGGACCCTCCTGGGTGAGATATGTAGTATTCGCAGCGTTTCGTGGAGAAAAGAGAGCCTGCTCTTTCGGGGATGAAGGGAGTGACGAGGTAGCGATTGTAAGGAATGGAAAGGATGGAGGTTCTCAATGCCTCTGGGACAATGAGAGAAGGGGAGAGGGGCGGAAAGGTGCGATATAGTGTGTTGAAACATGCGAAAGAGGAGGTTATTCAGACATTGAAGCGAGTTGGTGATAGAACAATCGCAGCGCGTGTGTGAGCGACACACACCCCGCTCCTCACCTTCTCACTGTGATATCGACAGATGAGGTATCAAACCAAGAAGCTATCGACTTGAGGGCAGCAATAGCAGGACAGAAAGAGCAGAGCTACCGAGCTTGGGATCACCCGGGGCTCCCTCCATCATGTGGACGTGTCTGGGAGTTCTGGTGCTCAGCGGTAGCGGGAGGAGAGTCAGCGCTTCGAACAGAGCTTGCATTGGTTGTGCGATGAGACCCGAAGTGGGATGCATCTGGACTCGGTAGAGGACGGTGGGGATCTGGAGCGGACCGAGACCCTCTTGGTTAAGTTCACCAACCGCGAGGCGAATAACAGGCGAAAGGTGAGGAAAGGCAGCATGAAAACACACGGCTACAAGGCCTGATTGGATGTGCGAGGTGATGAGCCAGGAACATTTGCATGAATTGTGCAGGTTGTGGCTTGCATGGGGGACGGGGATGAGCCAACGGCAGTGAAAGACGCACGTTTGCTGAAAGCAACCAAGGCCAAAAGACAGACGTGGCAAGTGCGGCCAATGGGCGCCCCCAGCCTGTTGCCGCTGAGGTGTGACGGCCTGGGCGGCAACTCTAGCGTGGAGGCTCTCCCACCAACCACATTGTGTAGCCCACGAATTCAACGTCCGGGGGCCGCCCCTAGACTGGCCAAGCTTATCGCTGTCCTCCCCACATTTTGAGAGTCGAGGTGGTCAACTTCTGGTGGTACATTTTCTCCCCGAGAGCGAGGATATCACCGTGGTATTCGCACGGAGTAGACGGCACGGACTCTCTGATCCTTTCTGGTAAGATCGAGTATTTCAGATGCGGCTGGATGAGAATACTCCGGGTTTCCGAGCAAACGACGCACCCTGGACCTCAGCTGTCGATCTCTCGTTCACATGCGGCCGTATCTGGCAAATGATATCGCGCTTATGGTTACTTCCAGATGCATCATACGCGGCAATGTGTCCCAGCTACACGAGTATGCCTGCATATGGGACGCCTAAGTGTTGATAACAAACTTCAGCTGGTCAAGCTGCCAGGCTGACTGAGTAAGCTCACTGTCGTGCCTCAGGCATAGTGCACGATTGCATCAGTGCGCAATAAAATCTTCCAGTGTGTGAGCGACTGAGAGATTTAGCTGACACTGCCGAGTACGCATTGGAGAGAGGAACAAAAGACAAATTAGCAATTCCGATTCGTCAGAAGGTCTTCACGAAGGGAAGGGTTATTCAAGTCAGGCCATATTCAGGCAGTCAACTGCATCATTGACAGGCACAAGATGCAGTGTGTGTTAGCAGGCAACGGTTCTTCACCATAGCTTTCGGTAATGCCAAACTCCCCTCTTCACACTATGACCACAAAGACGCAGCAGTTCTTCACGTGTAACACATTCCAGGAGCACACCGATGCAGGCTTGTCCTTCAGAGGTGACGAATAGGTACAACCTCAAATTGAAAGCAGATCCCAAGCAGAGAAATGCGGATAAAGACATCCGACTCCAACTTTACTGCAGAGTTCGGACAGCAAAGCTGCATACCCCGTAGATAGCCGCCCTTGCCAAGCAGAAATAGAGTTCATAATGGAGCACAGCAACACGAGGCTCCATGTCGCAATATCGGGGGCCAATACATTGGAAGCCTGCAATAAGCGCCCAATAAAGGATTCCCACCTCGTGCTTTGAGGCGGCTCAGCACCTGGACTCACGGGCGGTTGAGACAGTAAGTGTTCCAGTTGCCGAAATAGGTGGCTGCGAACGGAAAGGGGACAAATCCCGAGACCACGTCAAGCGCCCTCAACAAGCCATGGCGTAAATCTGCCCTATATCCAGGGGCAAGATATGCAAGCATACCGTTCTGCATGCATTTGATCTCCACATGAGGTGTTTCTTCAGTCGATGAACGTTGAGGTATGTCTGTTCCTGCATCGTCCATGAGAGACTTTGCGTCATAGCTCTCACTTTCAAAAGGCCACTACGACGAAGCCCACACATTCTCCGGGGGCTACCCCTTTTGTGCAATTCAACGTGTAGGTTCATGCATGTCACCGGATAGATTCGGCGACAAGAATAGCATTCCGGTGTCCAGGTACGGACACCCAGCGGAAAGCCTGCGCTCCGGCCATGAAAGTGAAGTCGAGCCAATGTTGCGGGCGTGAAGGAACATGTAGTCGACATTCCATGAGTCCAAATGAATGTCCAGGATCGAGTCCATGGCCCTCATTGTAATCAGTATGTGGTAGCCGGCGGTTGGACGTTGATTCCGGAACCATCGTACTCAGTGATTTCCAGGGTCCATCTGTCCATCTGGTGCGTATCGAGTTAGCTCGACCGCGCAGTCGACCTATTCGCCTTCGGACCCTTCAACCACTCTGGCCCGAACGATCTTGACTTCTTCCAGGGGCCTGTCCTCGGAGTTCGTCTTGACGAGTCCCATCCTCTGCACGACCTTCATTCCACTTTTGACTCTCCCGAATATCGTATGTTTCCCGTCGAGCCACGGTGTCGGCGCCAACGTGATGAAGAACTGGCTTCCGTTGGTGTCCTTGCCGCTGTTGGCCATGCTCAGGATCCCGGCACCAGTATGCTTCAGGGAAGGGCTGATTTCGTCTGCGAACTTCTCTCCGTAGATGCTTGCGCCGCCGCGACCTGTGCCCGAAGGATCTCCTCCTTGAATCATGAAGTCGGGGATGATGCGATGGAAGATGACATTGTTGTAGTATCCGCGCTGAGCCAGAGTTGAAAAGTTCCTGCATGTCTTGGGAGCGTGGTCATTGTAGAGTTCGACTGTGATGGCACCCTACAGTTTGATCAGCATGCAATCTTACTTCCAATAATTGGTCGGCGCTACAGACCATCGTTGTTTCGAGCACGACATCGGTTGCCATTCTGGAGGGTGTTCTCTGCTTCGTGCTTCAATGCGCCGAGAAGTAACAGGAGCCAGACATCCAACGCCCCGAGTTACAAGATCTGCACGCGAACCATTCTCGTGGGATGTTTGTCGCAGAGTCGGGAGCATCAAATGAAGAATCTCAAGCCGGCAGGCTTGGCATCTGTGCCCCGCACTTGTCACTCTCACATGGCTTTGTAATCTTCATCCATCTCATCGAGAGTTAAACCAGTGCATTAGTTGTAGCGGCTCCCTATAAGGAGTCACAGATCGCAGTCCTCTGGGGCTGGTATTAGCAAAACTATGAGCCATCTGCAAGCGCAGCTTGTGGGTTACATCGCCTGGCTCTTTTCATTCCTTGAACTCTTTGCTAGCAACATGAACCACGGCCACATTCTTCAGATCCTTTGCACCCCTCAACAAGTGGACGTTGTCCTTGAATGACTGGGTCTCCCTAAACTTCATGTGCGATTCAACACCAGGCCACCCAAGCAAGCAGACGTAGACTTTTGCTTTTTCGCCGGTCTTGGGGTCCTCGAGTTCTTCGGCAACCCATCCACCAGCTGTGCCTCGGCATTCCTCCCAGTCTCGTTGGACAATGGAGCCAAACTTCTTCATGCCCTCATGGAATGTCTGTTGGTCTTCCGGCGAGTAGTCGGCTGGAAAATAAACACTGAGGAATTCCGTGACTTCGGTGAATGCTGGAGTTGGGGGAAATGGCTCGAAATGCACGTGAAATGGACTCGGTGGTGCGTCGCACAGTTCCGCAGCACCGTCCAAAAACGCTTTATAACCTCTATCATCCAGTCAGTTGGCGAGGCTGCCCTTTTGTTAGAGTTGGAGACAAGCATACTCCCATTTCGTAAACTGTATATGGTGATCGATGCTTGACCAGTCGATGAACAAGCTCTGCACGTTGGGATGTTCGACCTGAGCACCCGCGTACATGCGATGCGGTCGGCCCTGCTTGATGATTGTCTCAAGAGCACTCTTGAGTTGGGGGGTTTGCGCATCGACGCCCTCTTTGAGGGACAAGGAGACAATTTCAGTTGCTTGGGCCATGTTTTCCGGTCAAAGGTGAGGGCAATGATAGTAGGCAAGGTGATGCGGACTGCTGTTAGCCGCTGTATGCTAGACTTGGGGCTTTATAAGTTTCCAACCTCTGATAGATCAATAGCGGAATTAAGATCGCAAGTTTATCCTAGGCTGTCCGTCCAACGTGAAGTGTCTGTCCCACATCGAGGCCGCCCAGACCTCGGTGACTAAGTCTTGATACTGCCCCGTCAGGCCGATATACCGTATGCGCTTACGAAAAGAGTAACAGCTAAACGACATTTGCCTACAGACAACGGTCCTGATTGCTTTCTCGAACAATATTTGATTACACCAAGAACGGATACGGCTCCATGGACAGCAGCATTATCCTCATCGGTATGTAAGCTGACTTTTCGAGCCTTTACCGTGCAAGGAAGCAGCAGTTGAATTGTGATTGGTATGGTATGTGCCAGGTTCATGAATGTATGTTGGCCTGATCCTCGAGGAGCAGGTCACTACTACCTGAAATACTGTAGCCGAGGTCGCGCCTTCCTTCCGTAACAGCAATACAGAAGGCACTTGTACAACCGAGCTGACGGTTATTCGCGGGGAAGCTGGCCACCCTGACCCCAACTCCAACCGCGGTCGAAGCAGTTGAGGAAACAATATGCATTCCTTTCACACGATACTTCTCTCTGGGTTGGGGTTTTCTCGCCCAAGGCACTCTATGTGATACTGTGCCCCGATTCACCATGGCTCCCAAATACGTCCCCACCTACTCACTCCTGAGGAGCTTGAACCATGCTCTCCGAGGACATCGGCATCAACGCCCTCCCACCTTCCACCTCCGATTAAACTGCCGGTCGGCAGCGACGTTCACGCACCCACGATATGCCCAAGCAATATCAGTGCTGCCCACAGTGGTGGACAAGTCAAGCCCAGAGTTCAAGGACAACGCCACCGAACTGGGCGACATCATGTCTCAATACGCTGCCCTCCACCTGAAGATCTCACAAGGCGGCCCTGAAAAGGCCCGAAAGAAACACATCGAAAGGGGCAAGATGCTGGCGAGAGATCGCGTCACGGCACTCATAGACCCAGGTAGCCCCTTCATGGAACTCTCGCCCTTAGCGGCACACGAGGTCTACGAAGACGAAGTCCCCGCCGCAGGTCTGATCGCAGGGATCGGGACCGTGGAAGGCGTCACATGCATGATCGTGGCCAACGACGCTACAGTCAAAGGTGGGACATACTACCCCTTGACGGTGAAGAAACACCTCCGAGCACAAGAGATTGCGCAACAAAACAGGCTACCCTGCATATACCTCGTGGATTCGGGCGGCGCGAACCTCCCAAACCAAGCCAATGTCTTTCCCGACCGCGATCATTTCGGCCGCATATTCTTCAACCAAGCCAGGATGAGCGCCTTGGGCATCCCTCAGATCGCCGTGGTAATGGGCCCATGTACGGCCGGCGGAGCGTACGTTCCCGCCATGTGCGACGAATCCATCATCGTCGAGAAACAAGGCACCATCTTCCTCGCCGGGCCGCCCCTCGTGAAGGCAGCCACCGGGGAAGTGGTGTCTGCAGAAGACCTTGGCGGTGGGAGCTTGCACAGCTCCGTCTCGGGCGTGACGGACTATCTTGCCGTCGACGACGCGCACGCAGTCGTCCTCGCCCGCCGGAGTGTTTCCAACCTGCACTATCCGCAAGAACAAGCCCCGCCCGTCGAACCTCGAGAACCGCTCTACGACCCGGCCGAGCTCGCAGGTATAGTCGGCACGAACCTCCGCAAGCAAATCCCCATGCACGAAATCATCGCCCGCATCGTCGACGGCTCTGAATTCGCCGAGTTCAAGAAAGATTACGGCACGACTCTGCTCACCGGTTTTGCAAGGATTCACGGCTATCAGGTCGGCATTGTCGCCAACAATGGTATTCTCTTCTCGGAGTCCAGCCTCAAAGGCTCCCACTTCATTGAACTGTGCTGTCAACGAAAGATCCCGCTGGTATTTCTGCAGAACATCTCAGGCTTCATGGTCGGCGCGGATGCCGAGAGGGGCGGCATCGCGAAGAACGGTGCCAAACTCGTCACTGCGGTGGCGTGCGCCGAGGTCCCCAAGTTCACCGTCGTGGTGGGCTCGTCTGCCGGGGCAGGCAACTATGGCATGTGCGGGCGGGCATATTCTCCGAGGTTCTTGTGGATGTGGCCGAATGCGAAGATTGGCGTCATGGGTCCGGATCAACTTACCGCGGTGATGGAGACGGTTGGCAGGTCGGTCGACGTGGGCTTGAGGGACAGGATCGAACGGGAGAGCGATGCTTGCTTCTCGAGCGCGCGGCTCTGGGACGACGGCGTCATCCATCCGAGTCAGACGAGGGATATGCTCGGCATGGGGTTGAAGGCTGCGCTGGGAGGGAAGAACAAGATCGAGGAGGAGAGCACTAGGTTTGGTGTTTTCCGCATGTAGACCTTGCATGTGACAGAGCATGCTCATGCCACGGGCCGTCAGATGCTGGTGGTCCTCCGGGCGGCCTCGTTCCGAAATGTCTTCGGAGGATCAGCTGACACAGAGGGGGAGCGAGGGAGAGGGTATCAAGAAGTGAGAATCGTGCACGGGCGTGTGAATAGAACTCCTCTTCGACGTGAGTCGGTAAGTCTAGAATCTTTCCCTCGCTCAACTCTTCTCTGGCAACGGGCCAATTTTGCCCAGCTTGCAGTTACATCGGATGCCCGCAAATGCGGTTTACCTGCCCCCCAACGCAGTGTGTGCTGACTTCAGAATCAGAGATCTGATCATAAGATGACACATCTGTCACGGTTCCTCTGCCTCCTGCCCCGTCTATCATGGCGATTTGGCCTGTCCCTCCGCCGCTGAGCGGCTTGCGACTCGGCAAACGCCGTCCTCGCGCCTTCCTTGTCAATGATCTGCGCGCAGAGGTTCAAAAACACTTCGTCGACGTTCGTCCGCCGCCGCGCACTCGTCTCGTAGTACGGCTTCTGGCCCCAGCTTTGGGCGAGTTGGAATGCACTTGCACGGGGCACGACCCGGTCATCTTCCATGTCGGATTTGTTGCCCACCACGACCAGCGGGATGTCTTCGTCGTCTTTGATCCGGATGATCTGCTCGCGAAGTTCGGCGAGTTCATAGAAAGAGTTCATGTTGCAGATGGAGAAGACGAGGAGGAAGCCTTGGCCCTGTTTCATGTAGAGTTCGCGCATGGCGGTGAACTGCTCGGTCCCGGCTGTGTCGAGGCTGGAGACAGTGAAGCTCAGTTAGCATGTGTCCGGCATTCGAGGCGTGCTCGCTTGTCGTGGAACAAGGAGAGATCAGATGAGCTGGGGGCGGGCTTGAGGGCTTTCTCACATTTCCAACATGACCTGCCGACCGTCCACATTGACTTGTTTCCGGTATGAGTCCTCGATCGTGGGATCGTAACTTTCGATCCAGACATTTTGGACGAACTGTGCAGTGAGACAGCTTTTGCCGACACCACCAGCACCAAGCACGACGATGTGGTATTCTCGCCTGTGACCAGTATCGGAGTTAGTTAGCCGATCGATCATACTTGACCAAAGCCATCAGGGCGCCGGGCGACCAGTCGCGTTGGGAACGTACCTGGGCTGCAAACTCATTCTTACGCTCCTCCACGGGCACCCACCACACCTCGAAAAATTCTGACACGAGCAGGTCGGAAATGGAATCTGCTCTGTGGTCGGGGTTCGTCGACTACATCTCAGACTCCCGCGTTTCTCCTCGTCAACGCCGCGATGGAAGGAAACTGTGCAAGAATAGAAATCGGCGCCGAGGGAGTTGAAGTCTCAGCGGCCAGATGAACTGTCTTGGTCCTTTCTCGGGGTTACAAATGCCCGGGCAGAGACGTAGGTATAATTGACTTTGGGTCGGAATTAGGGGCCCTTTTTGTGGTTTGTGCGCAATTGTGACTGAAGCGGGAAAGCGTGAATTGCTGCCAAATTCGGCTGGGGTGTGCGTTCGTTGATGCCTTATTCGACGCCTCGTGTCTGTCGCAGTATGTTCACAGGTCACCAAGAGACGTTGGATGACGGTCAGGTGAGATGGCAACGCGTTCGTCACGAGTGACTGGCTCGCCGCACAACGCGAGGAGTAGGTCGTGTCCGGCTGTGCTTTGTGCTTTGATCTCGCAAGCTAGCATGCGGCCTGTGTGGCTCGCCTCGTTGGATCCTGCAAGCAAGGGAGATGTGGTGATGACCGTGGCGATGAGCTTCGTTGGACGTCGTGAGGAAGTGACAGGTCTTTTGTTTTTCGACCAAGTGGATCACGTCCTATACATGATCCCTGCCCGATTTTCTTCGGCTCGAAGGTACTGTACCTGCAGTTGGGTTCGAGGTGCCAAAGCCGGTCAAGATCAGCTTGCACGGAATCTTGTCGACAGCGACCCTGAAAGATTGAAAATTTGACTCGGGTCCAGATCGAACTTCGATCGTCTGGTAGGTCGGTCAATGTCGCAGTCGATGCCCGAGGACGCTTTCTTTAGCCGCTGGTGACGATGATGACAACACCCACCTTCTGTCCCTCCACGACCGGGCTTTGTGTCGCACGGCAGGAGTGCTGGTTGAGTGCTGGAACGTGTCCGTGATATTTCGGTACGAACTGTGATCGCAAGCTCTGCGTGATGACATTATTGGCCTCTTGCTCGCCTGGTCGAAAATTCTCCGCCACGGTCTGCTAGCCCACGAGGGCAGCCAGGGGCCGAGGTCTCTCTTGCCCAAAGAAGCATCGGCGCTCTGGGTGTCTTAGCTACTGAGTGTTTGGGACGGCGGATGCCTTCCGTATGGTCCATAGGCACCTCCTACCGGGCCGCGGCACTGCATTGATCTCTCCCGGTGTGCGTCCCCGTCGTTGTCGGCGCCGTCTTCGCAGGCAGCGTGGCGGCTTGACGCACCTAAAGGCGGGTTTGGGCACCCGCCCTGTGTAGATCCCAACGATTAGGTCAGAGGACATAATAGCTTGCAGCAAATGTCAGGAACCGCCCTCCGGGTCTTTTACCACCTCGCTTGCCTTTGACCGCTCTGTTCCCGTCACTGAGATAGTAGAGAAAGGCCGACTTCCCAACCCGGTTGGACATGCGGGCTTGGCCCTGCTCCCAGACCGTCGAGCCAAAGTCACCCCAGTACTGCAACGATCCTCGCAGCGTCACAGCTGAGGACGCTGATCACCCCTCTTAGCGGCGCGAAAGTGAGTTTGACGCTAGCCATCGCTGATACAAAGCGGTGCAAACGACGCTCTTGCTTACGTCGCCGTGACACTGCTCTTGGTGCTCCTCTGCGTCTCCCCTCAGAGAGCCTAGGGTGATACTGTACAAGATGGCGGGGCTTGACAATGCCCGTGCTCTTCAGGAAGTTACATCCATGCTCAGAGCCTGTTGCAATTGCCCAGCTGGACGGGGACGTTTTACACTTAGATAATCTCTAATTATCATCTTCAGGTATCGTCGCCAACCCCGTCTAGCACCCGGTAGCTCATCACCTCCTTTGGAGCCAGCAAGCTCTCCGCTAGAAAGCTCTACCTCGTACCTCGCAACGACCTACACAAAGCCTGTCCTCTTGCACTTTCCTTCCGCGGGCACGATCATCCTCCCACCCAACTGCTAGCTCCAACATCTCAGACAGGCCCTGCAAGATGAAACAAGGCGATGACGAGGAGGCTTTGCCTTCTCAGCAGCAAAGATCGGCAGGGACACTCTTCCAGAAAGACGAAAAGACCAGGGCACGAGAGGAGCCATGCGTGGGGCTTGCACCAACTTTAGGCACCACATGCCCCGGGAAATATCCGCTCGTGGGGCCTGGGAGAAGCAAGTCCTGCCATGAGTTGATCAGCACTTGGAGCACGGTTCGAGAGATAGACGGCGAGAACGATGCTTTCACGCCCACGAGTACGAGTACACACAGTCCATCACCTCCTTCTCGCCGCCACCGGGTTTTGCACTTCACAGTGGGTGGGCTCAATCCTAACCCGGAGTCCTGCGCACTTTCTGCAATTCCGGACAAGGCGGATTAGTGCTCCTAGCGATCTTCTGGTGCATTAGTTTTGTCCCAATTTACCGAGTGCAGATAATGCGATTCTTCGGGGAAATCGAACCGCCAGATATTCACCGCCGAATGAGCCCCAATCTAAAACGGGCGTTCAAGGCCTTTTCAAGCCGCAGAGCCCATCCTACCGCCAAGGACGAGCTTCAGGCTCACTGGTGACACCAAAACGAATATCACTGCGCGTTCTTCGGATCCGTAACTTGCTGACAGCTCAGTGCACGAGACCCGGAGCCACTATCTAAGCGCCCAGAAAAGATTTCCGGGAAAATCTCCAAAGCAGACGAGCACTACGAGGTACAAACGGCCCAAATGAAAGAGCATGGCGTGAACAATTGGCGTTTGGGATCGACCACTTCACAAAGGGAGATGATCAGAACTGATCATCGTCTTCTCTAGGCAGCGCCGATTCATCCTCGCCCCCCCTGGTGCCCATTTGATATTCGTGTTGGGAGTCCGATCCCTGCTCTCCATCATACGTAATATTTCAATCTCGGAATGATCGCTTCCAGGGTCAGATCTCGAAAGCATGGGTTTCAGATCCGAGTACGGAAAAATGCCATCAATTACCGATACATGTGGTAACCACAGCCGGCGGCTAAATGGTGCCAATCGAGTCGATCCCTAATGCGTCTTGACCACCACTGGGTAAATTGACCCTCACTGGATTCCAATGGGCTGTACGGAGTTATCAGCCGTGTCCATGATCGAATTCCCCAGGTCAACCGGACAGCTTCCGTTCACCCACGAGTCCTCATACCGGTGTCCAGAAGGAAAGCCTGGTCAACCTCCTCGGGGGTCGCGCCGTGTTTCGATCCTCGGAAAAGATGATGGTATCGCAATGGCAATCCATCAGCCATGCGTAGCACACACAGTCTTGATGCCTCGAAACCTACTCGAGCTTTCTTTGACGTGTTGACGTAGACCATATGGTAAGCCAGGCCAGTTCTCGTAGGAAGCACAGAGGAAAGCGACGATTTCGAGCTCGCACTTCGAGGCATTGCAACACAAGCCGTCATAAAATCGAGGACGGTAACCATCACAGGCAATGCCCGCCGGCATCGACCTCGCTCACTCTTTCACCCGCATATCCTTGTTCGTCATCCTCGTTGTCAGAGTCCTCTTCCCCTCTCATCGCCCACCACCAGCGGCTGCCCTTCCAAATCCCATCAACATCCCCTCTTGCTTCCTCTTCCTCCTCCGTTCCTATGAGCCATGTCCACTTCTTGAGGAACCATTTCTTTGCTTCCCAACTTCTCGTGCTCCAGGCTACACTGTCACGCATGTCCCGCTTTCCGCTCTTTGTCGACCTCCCATGCCGGTTCGACAGCCCGGACATTCCGCCCCAACATACAAGGCCGCCGTGCATGAGGTCAGTAAAGAGCTGGGCGTGGTCCAGGATGCCATCGACAGATGCTTTGACGGCGTGCTCCCGGAAATGCGGGAAGACAATACAATCGAGGTAAGTCGGATGCGGGTTCAGCAGTTGTGCGAGCGTAGGTCGCATAGGCGGCTTGACACCCTCCAGATGATCGTACAGTTCTGGTGTGATGTTCATGAAGGTATCGGCGATTCTATATGACACGGTGGCTGGCGAGATTGAGTTTGTCGGCGACCTGGGATCGGGTTGGTTGAGAGCGACATAGCAGCCGGGAAAATGTGACGGGTGGTCGTTGAGATACTGGCTGCGACTGATCTTGAGCGCCATGCCGATTGCGAGCGAGGCCTCGATATTTCCTTCCCCGACCAAGCGCATGTGATTCATGTATGGATCAGCAACTGTGGATCTCGGAGAGGGGAATCCACTCGATGTCCGATGAGGCGTGAGGGTGATCAACGATCTGGAGCCTTGCAGTGAGCCAGCGGGGGTGGGGTACCCCCTGTGAGACGGGTCTGTTGTTGTGGGCATGGCCCAAATCGGTCCCATCCATATGTCGCCATAGTCATCGTGGGTGTGCTCAACCACGCCCTCCTCATCCTGCTCGGCTGTGGGCGTTTCCGGTGCCACCTGGAATTGGATACCCGGCAGCAAGCCCTGGCCGATCGGCAAGTCGCCAGCGGCCACGAACGCATCGGCGAGATTGATGAAGCTTGACTGCGGACGGGTGGTGGTGGTCGTGATCGTGGGTGGTATCTCGGTTGGAGATGAAGCCGGAGAATCGTCCTCGAGGCCGACATGTCGTTCAGGATGGATTTCGGTGCTCGGCACCCTCAGGGACTGATCAGGCAATGCAGCCGCGTGAGGGAGAGCAGACGCCGCCTGTTCCTCCAGCGCCTCGAGCTTCTTCTTCAGCCGTTCTCGATATGCCTTCTGGGCGCGGCGGTTCTGCTCGCGCCGCTTGTCTGTGACTCTCCGAACATAAGCCTTCCGAGAACCGGGCTTTATGCCCTGATCATTGGCCATCTGTGTGTCCCCAGCGGTGATTCCGGGGCCCCCGACGAGCGAGTGCTATGATCACACACGGCGATCTCAGATCCTCCGATAACGAAACAGGGTGCAGCTGGTGAATTTACTCCGTAACTGCCCAATGCCAATGCTAACGCTGGCTTACGACGGGGTCTCGCACAACGCACAATCGCAGTGTCACAGTACCTCGTACCGAGTAACAAGTGTTGTGTCCGTCGAAGAAACAGCGAGCCACACCACACTGCGATCGAACCATACCATTAGGACCGAATGTGGCCACCCCCCTCCCCCGACGAGGGCCAAGGGCATCTAGATGTATATGGCTGATGTCCCGCCCGGCCGACTCGGCCAGTAAGCCAAAAGTAAGCCAACGGGGCAGACCCAGCGTTTAGCCTTCCACGCCAAGCCGCGCAAACGAGAAGGATTAGTCAGGTCCCCGAGCCCCATTGGTTGGGGGCGCGTACCTAAGTTTACGAGAAGCAAGGGGCGGCGAACAGGCACCCAGGCACCCAGGCACCCAGGCCCCGGGGGAGGAGGGGTTTTGGATTATTTTTTTGGTGACCAAAAGGGACCGCTGACCGTGGCCGTGGCCGTGTCGGTGCCGTGGCCGTGGTGACGTCATTGTGCAGACTTGTGTGTCGACATCTGATGACGAGGTACCCGGATGGCCAGTGATACTACCTAGGTAGGTAGTAGAGTACCGTACTCCGTTAAGAGTACTTTTTCAAAGTACGTTTCTACAAATACCTACCTACCTACCTACCTACCTACACAGTAAGGTAGCTAGATACCTTACGCGTCCGGACTGTCTATCCCGGTATATAAAACGCCGAGTTGACATCTAGATACCCACTGTGTAAAGGTGATGGATGGATAGATTTGTAGGATTAAGTTACGAGGTACCCGAGCGAGCACTCCGTTCAAACACTCGCTCACATGCCCTCCCTCACTTGAACGTTCAACACGACAACAATAGTCATTTTCACCTTGCAATTTCATTTCCTACTCATCGTTCCAATTTCCATTTTCTATACACCTACCCCCCGAGTTTTGCAGCGTCACAAGAGTGTGGTGATGGTGCTGGTGCTTATCCTGATCTGATGCTTATACGCGTTCTCATAGGTACTCATATGCGTGCTTATGTTAATACCATATATGGGGATAGAAGTATCTTGAACGAAGAACATGATGCATTTTCTTTCCAAGCCATGCTATGCCATGCCCCGCCATGCCACGCCATGTCAAATGGAAGGACATACCAAGGAGCGCGCGGTTTTCCCATCATCAAAACTCATGGTTGCTTTCAAACGTTTGTGCCAACTCCAGTCGATGCTCATGTCCATAACACAATCCAAAGCACTGGTTGAACTCCAAGCACTCCCTCCGATATGCCATACCTAAATCCCTGTTTGGTCTGGCTTGTTCGTGATATCCCCCTCATGTTCATTCCCATGGTCTTGTCTCACCGCGAATAGACACCGTAAGTACTCTGCCACTGGACCAAGTTCTTGGTAAGTGACTCCATCATGTCCACACTGCCCATGGTCCCAAAGTCCTTCTCGTCCATCATGACCATGGGATTTTCACCGTCGTCCCTCCCATTCCCCTGCACGTCTTTCAATCCCGCTTCAACCGCGCGGACGAGACTTGCCGTCGGTAGTTCACTCGCTCCAGCGGCGCCCAATCTCGACCCGCCAGAGCTCTTACTCAGCCCGTTCGGTGTGTTTGTGCCCTTTGAGCTGCCGCCACTGCCATGACCACTCGCGGTATTCTGCGCCGCTATCTGCGTCGTCCGCTCGGTTTGCATCCGTCCCACAAACTCGAGAATAGCAGCAACACGGCGTTTCATTTCATTCATGCTCGTTCGCGCCGGGTGCGTCTTAGCTTTTGAACTGCGGCCGCTTTCCCCGTTGATGTTGTGGCCGTGCCCAGTCCCTTGCCGGATGTGGTCTTTCCCATCGGCGCCATTAGTAGGAGGCGACGCACCGCCGGGTTTATCGCCGCCATATGTCTCGTGGGGGCCGTCGCGGGCGGGTGTGCTCTCCTCGTCACCATTCTCTCGGTCGCGGGTATATTGGTTCCGTCCTAGTCTTCCTCTTCGCAATGGTGGTTTGCCGCCTGTTTTGCGGCTAGTGGTGTTTGAACGGCCGGACGGAGGTGTCTCTGCTTTAGGTTTTCCGTTACTCTGTGCCGCTTTGGCCGGGGAGAGGCTCGGTGTCGGAGGTGGTGAATCTGTTGACTGTCAGCCATCATGCCCATTGCACGAGGTAAATTCGTGGCTCACCTTCTCCTCTTCTCCGCTCCGATCGGGCATTTCGTTTACTCGCGGCCTCTGCTCGTTGAGCCGCCTGCTGCTCTTTTTGCTTCTCACGAAGCTCCTTTTCTTTGTTGGTTCGAGCAGCTGCCCCTCTCAGTCTTTGCAAGGCAGTTCTGACGGTCTGAGGCCCCTCCTCGTTGTTCGTGGGTTCGGGCGATTCAGAGTGCTTGGAGACCGTGTCTGAGGAGTGCGAACCTGTTCGTTGACGCTTAGGATTGCCCTTGTTACTGCCCACGGTTAGCCGCCCATCACTTCAAGGTGTTCCGAAAATCTTACTCTTCTGAGTCTTCCCGTGTACGCTTGCCCAGGGAGCCCATCTCTTTGCTTTCCTCAATCGCTCTTCTCAGCATCTCGTCTTCGTCATAGGCAACTCGGCTGTTCATTGTGGCCCTTCGTTTCGTGATCTCGCTCTGGTTCGACTTGCTGTCTTTCTTGCGTCCCGTTTCAGGGTTGGAGGATAGAGGGGAGGAGCGTCTGGAGGGTGTGTCAAGTAAGGGAATGTAATGAGACGATTTTGGCCTGGTGGGAGAGATGTGTCAGCTGCCATTGTTCACGGGCTCGCAAACGCGACGGGCAAACGAGGTGACTTGTCACTCAAAGCGAGGGGTATGACCATGTTAAAATGCAGCTGGGATGGCATAGGAGACAATCAGAGGAGCCCAACTCACCCGCTTGAGGACCTCACGATTTTGTGTAGTTCTGGTTTGCACTGTTCGCAGAAGTACTCGTCCGGTAGAAAGACCTCATCAATGATACCCATACAACCGCCATGTTGCCATACACCACAGTTGTCACACTGGACGAAGAAGTTGCCCGTCTCCTCGACACTGTCGTCCAGGCCTGTCAGCCGTTGTACGAGACCAAATGGAGGGCCAGGATATTCGGCTTGTCCGCATATACAGCGGGTGATTTCCTCATCAGCTGCTTCAATGTCATTCTCTTCATCGTCCAGTGGTTGTTTGAGAGCTGGTTCTTTGTCTTCTCCGTTCCGACGACTTCGGCGCGGTGCAGTCTGCTCGGCTCGGGAGGTGGAGTCTGCGCCATCGGCTTCTTCAGGCGGTTGGGAGGAGGAGCGGCGAGGATAGGTTGGACGCTGGCTCGCTCGAGTGTCTCGATCCGGTTTTGAGTTGATCGAGGTGTTGGAGTTCGTGTGGATGGGACCTGGGCCGGGTTGCTGCGAGGAGCGAGCACGGGATGACCGTCGAGGGCTCATTTTGGGGTTTCGACGGTAGGACCGGATCGGCTAAGCTGCGTGAGTATTACAGCCGACAGCGAAGTGTAGTAGGACGTCGAATGAGGGCAGGAGCAGTGGCGGTAACGCAAAGGGAGGCCTCGCGCAAAGGGTGGGTTGCTTGGGAATCGGTCGTTGCAGAGCTGGACAAAACAGCAGTGACAGGAGGTCAAACTGACAAGTAACAGAAACAGTAACACCGAATTGCCAGCGTCGAAGATGGCATCGTTACATGGCCGATGATAGGAAATTTGTGCAGAGGTGACAAGAGAGGAGTGACTGCTCTCTCACACACAACCGTCTGCTCTCTGCTCTGCTCTGCGGTGACTGCACCAGAGTGGCGATGGCATCTGAATGGCTGGCGCCATGGAAAAGTGGGCCAGGTCCATGCACTGCGTCGGTCCCTCCAAAATTCTCCAATTGCGCCGGCCGATCTTTGCGCGAATCTGCTTCTCCAATCCTCGAGTCCTGAGCGGCTTCTTGTTCGATCCTTCAGGTGCGAGCGCAGTGCTTCGGTCCAAGGACAACTCCTGCCGAGCGTCGCTGGCTCTGTACTCGTACTGTGTAGGAAAGTGTCTTTGTCTCTTCAAAATAATACCCGTTGGTCGTGTGGAGTGCGAACAATGACAAGGTTCTCCACTTCATGCTCACGTGCATCGAGGGGGAACAGAACCAATCAACGCGTCCACTTCAGCCCCCGCTCGAGCACGCGTCTGTTCCGCCTTTTGAGATTTCGAGCACTCCGAGGTCAATCGAGTAATTCAACCCAAAATCCATCCATTGCTGTAAACGAGCGCACTTCTGCTACATAATTCATAATGCCAGTTTCTTTGAATCTCTCGCTCAAAGGCGATTCCCATCTCTCCACATCTTGCTCCTAGGACGTCGCCTCGGGGCAAGGTTTTCCCGCGGGAAATCTAGCTTGCACTGTCACCTTCGAGACACGACTTTCATGCCGGATAGAGCGAACCCAGCAGCGTCTTTCTTGTGGAATGTCCATCCGCAAGAGAAAGAAACGGGCGTGGCTCGCTTTCGGGCCGTGATTGCTCAAGTGCACGACATGCAGCCTCGCTATCCTCGTGTGAAGGAAATCACCTTGCGCAATGTCTCATGAAGGCAGTTACAATATGCTTTTGAATTATACCCGTCCCCGAGGCGACTTGTGCCTGTTACGTAACAATGCACTTTGTTCTGCTAGGAAATCCAAAACCCTCGACCTCTGCTTCGAACGCCATGCCGAGCCATTCCTCGCTACAAAAGGGTCTATTCTGAGGCTTGAAACGATCAGCGCTCGCCTAGTGCCGGATACTGTTGGTACAAGTCATGTTGCCCGCGGCCGTCTCGTCGTAATTTCGTGTGATGGTACAGAAGGGGAGAAATATTTCTGCGGCGGATGATGAAGGTTGATCTACGCTCAAAACAAGGGCTCCGGACTGGACGGTGACTGGTAACCAGGGTCTTCGAGTTCGCTGACCCTCTGTTGCTTCGGGACTTGGACTCCGCCCGCCTTGGTGACTCCATCACGACGGCCCATGGAGAGTAGCTCTTGTTCCTTAGACCTAGCCTTTTGTTGCGCTTCCTTTTCTTTCCCTTTCGATTCTTGTGCTTGTGCTGGAGGGCCAATGTCAGAGCTTCCTGTCTCGCTCCTCTTGCTGTTAATCAACAGGCTGAGCTGACTCTTTGTGCGCGGAAGTTCCATGGGGCTCGAGGATGAATCGGAGTCACTCCCATCACTGAAAGCCGCGCTGGCCATGCTAGTGTGCAATCGTGACGGTCCCAAATTCTCATCTCGCGTAGGCGAGGTGGGCTGCTCTCGTTCTTTGCCTTTGTCAAGCTCCATCTGTGGAAGTTCGTCTGCGAAACGCACAATACTGCCCGGCCTCCTCATTCGACCCAACCCAGCGAGATTTGTGGAGCTGGCCAGCATCTTCCGAGTTTCAACGAACTTGCCCCGGAAGTCTGGACGGACAAGTTCTCCAGAGGTGTTGGACTGGATCGGTGCAGTGGTCGCCAGAGGAGGGTTGGGTGATGTCGACTCTACGCTCTGCCACGATGATGCGGACGGCAGAGCAAAGGCTGGGCCGCTGGTAGCCGCTATCATTAAACCTATTAGCAGGATACATTTATGGTAAGTGGTGAGGGCCACTCACATGATATGGGCAGGCCGGGAGGGGGGCCTCTCGCAACAAGGCGCTCAACCATTGCACTAGCTTCAGGGGCCTCAGCTGGGGTACTCTCAGTCAGTGCTTTGGGGGACTTTGGCTGGCTAGAGCCCCCGGCGGGCTTCTGTGTGCTGGACTTCCTGCGTGGAATTGAAGGTCGTGCCCTCGCCTTTCCCGCATTAGCCATGACAGGCACCCTCTGGCGACCGCCACTAGCGGTCCTGCTCAATGTAGGTCTGGAAGACGACTCGGACGTGGTTTGAGACGTCGAGCCTGATGTACTATCAGATCGCAGCCCACTCGCCTCGCCTGCCGGGCGGAACGGCAGTTGGGGAACTTCGCTACGTGACGGCTGGCCCACGGCCGACCATCTAAATTCTTGCAAAGTCGCACTGACGTTCTGACCGCCCCGAGGACTTGAATCGTGCATCGGATGAGCCTCCGCGGAAGGAGACAGCGAGGCGGAGCGATTTCGAGACTGTCTTGGGGCAGGATGGTCCTGTGTGTTGATCATCATCAGCTGGCTTGACCATACACGTCCACTCGATGACTTTACCTGTAGTACCGGCGACCGGGGTAGCGCTGGAATGCCCCCAATAGGTGTCAAGTCGAATTCCTGACTACATTGTTGCCATAGTCGCGTCAAACGAGGAGGTGTAATAGACCGCGTCAACGTGGGACTGCTCCATATTCTCCAGAATAGATTCCGTGATCGCACGGCCGCATTATCTTGGGTCGCGTCGCTTTGGATGGCGTAGACTATCGATCATGAGCCTCGCACTCAAACTAGTGTCGTGGGACCACCTACCTCTCCAGAACTTTCGAAGGGCTTCGGAATTGGTGAAGCCGGCATTGGAGTCATCGAAAGCGTATTGTTGTACATCAGGATTGGCATTGATAAGTCCGCGAGGTAGGACGGCCGTCATGACATGCGGTTGTCAAATGTACTTCACCCACGCTGGCAGCTCCACAAAGCCGACGGTCAGACCCCTAGCTGACCAGACCATGTCCTTTCGTCCGAGCAAGACAGTACAGCGTTGTCGGCCGGCAGTGGAGAGGATCGAGGACAAAAAAGAGTGGTAGGCGAGGTTGCGTAAATGTGCCAGGTGGACAAAGCAGGTGCCCGCCCACCGGGCGCTGTCGTGGCAGGAGGTGCCCAAAGATCGGTGAAGGGCAGAGCGGAAGTCGAAGGCGTGACGGGTAAATAAGATTTCGTGGTTCTTTTTTTCCTTTGTGTTCTTATGACGAAGGCCCAATGCCGAAATAACGGTAAGGTACTGGGGCTAACCACACCACGGCCTAGGCTCGCGGACAAGACGCTGTGACCTGGCACGGGTGGAAGTCTGTTGGAGCTCAGACTAGACTCCGCTAGAGCTAGAAATAGAAAGAGCCACAGGCAGTCAAGATGAAAGAGGCTCACCCGCTGGGGTTCAGTCAACTGTCAGGTCCCGGTCCTAGTCCATGGATGTGGTGAGAATTCCAAAGCAAGGGATCCGCTGCCGAAAGCCTAAAATAACGGGGGAGCCCGTGGTGGCCAGTAGAGAGCCGCGCGGAAGAGATCCGTTGGGTAAAACCGGGAGCTCGACTGAATGACTCGAGGAGCTAAACACGAGACGGGCTCAACTCAGCTGTGCTGCCTCGGATGCCCTTGATTGAGTGCCCCGGGTTGGGCTCGAACGGGGGCGAACTGACGGGTCCAAGTGGTGACGATGGTGGCCGCTGCGGCCGACAGGCGGTGGCCTGGGACAGTGCTGGCCGTGACTATAAGTGGCCACGAGTCTCGCGGCGACAGGTTGCTGGCGGCGAATCGAGGTCTGGACGAGGTCAAGAGCAAAAAGGTGAAACTTGATGGTTGATGAATGAAGGGAGTGGTGGAGCTCGAGAAAGCTAAATCTCGAAAGACCCAAGTCAGCCGACCCCACGGCTAACAAATAGGAATATCACCATGACCGTCGTACTTGGAGCTGGAGGTAGCAGACCGATGCAGGAACGGGGCCCAGCTGCATGCATGGCAGAGGTGGCAGGGGTTTCTTCCGGAACGTGTGCAAGTAAAGGGATAATGGAACGGGCGGACGGAGATGACAGGTGCCAACCTGAGATGTTGCCCCAAGCATCGGGCACTGGAGGCTGGAACGGTTCAAGGATCGGGAATGGACAGACGAGACGTGTCATGGGAACAAGTAGCAGAGCAGGGGTCTATTGCAGACCGTTGATTGAATACGAATGTCGACAGGAGGGGGACGTGAAGGGATGAGACTTGCGAGCTACTAGCGGAGGCGTACCAAAGTCCATCATCATCACCATCGGCCCGTTGGGCAGCGGCAACAAGCGTGTGATACTGGAGTGTACAAGGGACAGTCGTCTCCATCAGTATCCGAGCCACCAAAGATCATGGCGCGGATGTCATGGTGGTGGAGTATATGAGGAAGAGGACACGTTGAGTGAGAGGCGCTAAAGAGTCGGCGAAATCAGAAGCGCCACCTCCCAAGGTACGAGGTACCCCATTTGTCGTAGCCGACGAGTCGTTCTACCCACTACCGAGTACACGATTGAGGAGAAACAGGAAGAAATGGCGAGGGCGAAAGGAGGAGAAGAGCGGAGAGGGGGTTATTCTCCTCTCACCAGTGCCTTGAATGGGCTTGATTATCTACGGATACGCCGACTGGATAAAATCGACCATGGCAAAACTCGGCAGTGGTGGCAGGGAAGTGAGGCTCAAATATACGTACTCACCGCTGGAGACGCACATCTTGTCTGATGCGAAGGATCGACGGCGACATGGGCACATCAACATGGCCATGTGGAGCAGTGTTTCTCCTGGTTGTTACACTAGAAAAATCGAGAAGACGGACTAAACAAGCGGCTCTCTGACCTGGGACGGCCTTAATTGACGGTGGGTTCTGCCTTATCTCGAGATAAATCTTTCCCGGGCAAGGATCTGAGTGTACGTAAAGGTACTCGTGAGTCGCACCTCAGACAGGAATGAGTGGGAGGACAAGAGGACAAGAGCGCAGATTCAGTCCAAAGTGACGATCTGGCGTGGGCGATCTCCGAGTCTGTGGCAGGCACCTTGTTTTCTTTCGCACACCGCAGCTTCCAAGCCCCAAGCTCAAGCTCGATCTCGAAATCTTTTCACGCAACCGTCCCACGGATCTGAGCAGGCGATGTGGTGCACGTCTCCGACGTTGCACCCACACTGCTCGACCATCGATTGTCCCACACCGTTCCGTCTCAGCTAGCTGCGTTGCATCCCTGGTTTTCTCGATTCACGCTTCCTTTCCCACTGCATCACCCCGGGCTACATCTTCCGCTCTCATTCCCACTTCCACCATGCAGCCGTTCCACGCCGGCACCATGCAACACCCACGTTGCTGGGTCCGGTTTGCATCCGTCGCGGATGTGCACGACCAGGGGGTACTAAGCCGGGAAGTTTCACTTTAACCCAGCCTAGCAAACAAGTCCGCCACCTACCGATGGTACACAGAGTGCCGTTCTTTGTTCCTGTTGGTCACCCACGCCTTGACAAAGCAGTGCTCCCCACGGCTGTCAGCCACGAAGCGCTCCGACCCTCTCATCAACAACTTATCTCGAGGCTGTGCATTGACTGATTAGGCTCCATAAATATCTCAAATTTTCACCTCTCAAGTGACCGTCCCAGGCCTTGCTTGAGCTCTTCGGCCGCTATCTTGGAGCGGCCCGGTGTTACCAGGATCCGCGCACCAAAGTGGACGATTGCAACATCGCGATCATAGCTCGACTCCCACTAGTCATCTGCAACCACGAGGCCTAGAATGGGATTCATAGATACAGCCCTGCTCTAGACCCGAGGGCGTTGAGTAATATTCTTTAGAGTTTGCTGTCTGGAGAGCGAGAAAGGGTCGAGGCTCCTTCCGAACTTCCTTCTGGTGTTCTTGTTTTGCGCGGGGGCTGATCACGTCAAGCCTGGATAGGCCTTACAGGATAGTATATGGAATCTTGAAGCGATGAGTCGTCTAATGCCGTGCTACGCGGGATGGAAACAATGTTGATTTGCCCGATTGGGTATTGATCATCGGCTTCCAACTCCTACCGGCAGCCACTGGATGTCGAGGAAGGTTTGTTGCAACTACGAGTGACGTTGGAAGTTGGAAACCGTTGCGAGGAAAGCCGAATAGTCTCGGACAACCAAGTCTCCGTGCATCTGACGAGCAACAGCCTGGACAGTGACACCTGCTGGATGCATCTCGCCTTTGGCGAGATTCGAGACCTCCAGCTAATGCATGTCTACCCGATTGAAGAAATATCTCCTCGGCGGGCCTCGCCTCGCCTCGCTCCCCATCCGTGCCCATGACACCAAGCATCAGCATATCTATGTGCATGTATATCTGCGGCCCGATGTCAGTGTGTCAAGTCATCAACGCAACGCCAATCAAGGGAGCCACTTGATGGCTGCCGTTCCTAGCCGGGAACTTGGAAGGGGGCAGGGGACTTACCCTCCATCGACTCTCAAGTCTGCCCCCGTGACATATCGGCTGGCATCACTAAGCAGGTAGACGACCGCTCCCTGCAGGTCTTCCGGAGAACCCATTTTGCCGACCGGGATCAACGATGTCCATTTCTTGTTCAGTTCCGGGTTGTCGTCGAGGATTTTCCGAGTCCTGTCAGTCTAGTTAGCCCAATGATGACTGCCGTGGAACACCAAGGAAGAACACACAAAGCCGTCAACATGTAGCCAGGGCTGATACAGTTGACTCGGATGTGAGCGTGCGCCCATTCCACCGCGAAACTAGCCGCGAGATGCCTCACCGCTGCCTTTGCAGCATTGTACGGTGCCTGTGGTTGGGGTACGTTGACAATCGAGCCGGACATGCTGCCGATCATGACAATACTCCCGTGCGTAATGTTGCGCTCCATCAGATGCCGCGCGACCGCCGTACTGAACAGATACGTCCCGTCAACATTCACGCCCCAGAGCTTCTTGATGCGTTCGTAGGGGTATGTTTCGGCGGAGAAATTCTCGGTGAACCCGGCCGAAGTCACCAGGTGGTCTATCTTGCCGTGCTGCCCAAGAATCTCGTCGATGCACGCATTCACCGACGCCGGGTCTGACACGTCGGCATAGTGCGCCGTCACTTTGGGGACGTGGTCACTGGAGCCGCCTTCTTTGTTCTCCTTCGCTACGAGCGACATCAATTCCTGAGCCTGCTTCTCGCCCTCCTCTTCTGTTGGGAGAAGCGCGTCAGCACGTTCGTCACAAAAACCCCACGAGCCGTCTACAAGAGGGTGTAGGAATCTTACTGTTCAGATCCACAATCGCCAGATCGGCCCCTGACTGCACCAGTGCTTGGCCCATGACCAATCCCAGACCTCTCGCTCCACCGGTCACCACGGCCGTCCGCCCTTCGAGACTGAACGTCGGCAATGTCTTGACATACTGAATGCCGCCCCGACCCCGCAACGGGCGATCCTGAGGCAAATCTTCCTCGAGGGGATATTCGACCACGATCTCTCGATCCGTGCGAGATGCGGAGCCTTCGTGCGGTCCAGCTGACGTACCCGTGGCTTCGGTCGACGCTTTATGATACGGGTCGTTCTTGTCGCGCCGCGACGGTGCAAGCCGGAGTGCGCGGGACGACGTCGTCGACAGTGGTCGGAATCCAGGCGCCATCGGGCTCCTTGGAAGGCTTGCTACGCCCCGACTTGCATGCCGCAGCAGACGGTATGTCGTGGGTGTATTCATCTTTGGTGGGACGTCGCTCTCCCGCGCCCGCGCGCTGAAGTATCTGTAACCTGACACCTCCTTGACCTTCTTCGCAACGAGATCGACTTTGCGGGATGAATCCTGAATCCTTGTTCGATCGCAACCCCAGTTTCACTTCAATCCTGGGACTAGCAACGAGATTGACGCACGCGTCTTCCAAAGCCTTAGTCCCCAGTACTGTATGTATGCCTGAACAGCGACGACAAGAACCGGATGAATGCAGAACCCCGCCTGGTAGTTCAAATATCAGCTACACGCGCGAAAGTCCAGTGGGGAAAAAAAAAAGGAATCGAGTGAGAGTAAGTAAGGAGGTGGTCAGCGAGTGAGTTGGCCAAAAGTGACGTTGCCTCCAAAAAGTTTGTTGACCTCCCAACTTCCCAATGCAAAAGGTCAGGCAAGGCGTTATGTCATGGGGCTCCGAGCTCAACAAGGACTCGCACTCGGGCCATCGCATTCGTCACCTTCTGTGGGGAAACAAGGGGCGCGTTACGAGTACTGTAACGCTGATCGTCCGCCACAGCTCTCGGTATGGTCTGCAGGCATCTCGATCTGAGAGCTGTTCTAGAATCTGGACCCGACGATGCACGAGCACTAACATGCAATCCGCGCAGTGTACTATCCTACTGCACTACAGCATTTGATTTCTGTGTAAGTAGCACTCCGGTACGAGCACAGCATGCGGTGCAAGTTTGTCTCTACCTATTGTCTGCCATTGTACATACAGTAATACAATAATAGTACGGTACTGATAGCGGTGCTGAGCGGTCGCTTAGGTACTCTACTCGGACGTCTAAGTTTCCTGAGAAGGAAAGGGCGCCGCAAAAAGGGGGTCGGTCGACACTCCTCGCCTATCGCCCACTCGAACGCCACGCCTGTTTATCTCGCACCGTGTCGCTCATAGCCTATGTATGTCTCGGGCAACCTACATACGAGTACATAGCACATGCTCCGTACTGTCCGGAGTGTCTCAGCGCCTGCTCACTCACTCATTCACCGCATCGCAACCCCTGCGAGACAGAGGTTGCGGAGCCGGTTCTAGAACCCACGGAAGAGTGGACCAGACTATTTGGGTCTGGAGCCGGGGCTCAGCCTCGGCCTCCTGGCCTATGGTATAGTATGCTGAATATGTATATTTATTCTTTGGATCTGCCAAGAGATAGTGTGTTGGCGCCGCTCGCTGGGAGGAGGAAGACCTAGTGTACATAATCGATACTGTAGGCTTGAAGGTTCCAGCTTCCGATATCAGATACCTCGTCCGACTGACCCATATATGTAATTGGGAGATAAGAGTAACTTGGTTTGGGTGTGATGCCGCCACTTGCAGCTCCTTCCCGGTCCTCAAGCAAGCAGTCTAAGGCTACGTATGGATTTGACTCACTTTTCTTCCTTCACCCTGTATGAGTACTTCCCTCCCCAATGTGATGGGTGCTGTCCCTCAGCTACATACCTCCCAAATGCCCAACCGCCCCACACTTTCGCCCGCATTCCTGATGATACACAACTTCTTTCTTCGCTCCTTCTCCTTCTCACTCTCATTCACGCCATCGTCAAGCAGACTGTTATCCTGCCAACCTTCCAGGAGCCGTTGGACCCAGATTCCACCGATGGCCGTGCCCCGTCCCTCAGCCAGGTTATACCCACCTCTGGTGACAAATCCGATTAAATCATGGGCATCCGGGCAAGGAGGATGCTTATCCCACTCGGTAGACTGCTCGAAGGGATTAAACAATAACTCGGCCATTTCATCCGCGCCGGGAGCAGGGCCGTCTAGCGGATTTCCTTTGTCAGGGTTACTTTTCGACTCTGTAACGTCTCCCTTCCGCTTGGCATCCCCGATTGTCTTTCGGTGGTCTTGTCTGTCTCTGCCTGTCTTCTCCTTCGGTGGCCGGGGCATCTGCTTCGGGATCTCACCATCGCCTCGTCCAAAGGCGCTATCGGGACCCCACTTCTCGACGATCTCCTGAGGTGCATTTTTGGGCAGGACGTTTATCTTTGCGAGTGATTCACGTGGGTAAGAGGTTTGGTGGCGGGGGACGTTGGATCTGTTGTTTCTAGTCTTAGGGAGAGCCTTGTTGTTCGACGACAATTTTGTATCCAGCTTAAGCCAGCGTGTTCGAAGGGCTTGGGCTCGGATTACAGGGCTTGAGGAGCTTGATGAGTCTGTAGAGCTGGTGGTAGGGAAAGGTTGGGCCGGGGGAGGGCCATCAGAGGGCCAACTTTGCGGCTCCGAGTTCTGTGAAAATTCTCCATTTGCGCTTGGCGGACTTAGCAGAGGAGCTGCCTTCGGTCTCGCGAAGGACGGTAGACGGTATATTCGTGCTGCTGCGGAGGGACTACCTTTGTCAAGCAGCATAATCCGGACAGTCATCAGTGTTGGATGTTGTGTCGGAGTCGTAGTTGACGGGTTCTTGAGTATCGCAATGCTCTGGCTGGGTGCGAGTTGTGTGTATTTGCATTCCGGCATTTGATTTGGCGGCTTTTCAGGCTCTGCTTCGCTCTCTGGACTGGAAGTGTTGCGTCGACGGGCCCGCTCTTCGGCCACCTCAGCGTCTTTGGCCTTGGCAGCTTTTCGTTGTCGCGGTGTAGGAAGTTGCGATTCTCCCTGCTCTTTGGGGGCTGCATTATTAGGCTGGGGACAGGAAGCGGCTGCAGCGGTGACAGCGCCGTCAGTGTCACTGAAGAGGTATTCCCAATCACAAGTCCAACCTCTTCCAACCTCGCCACGCCGGCCCAGTCCGAGATCAAGCACATCCCACGCAATCCGATGCTTCGGAGGTCGTCGGATCCACGTGTCAAACCTCTTTTCGCTCTCGGTTCGTTCCCATGTTTTACCCGCTTCGGTGCCTGGTAGATCGCCAGGGAACCATGGAGTTTTCTGCTCAAACGCCATTTGCTGTTGCTGATACATGCCCCCGAATCGCGGAGTACCGCCGGAGGAGAGAGGGTAGTACATCAGGGATCGCCAGACAGGATCGACGCAACTCCAGGGGAGGAGAACGGTCCATGTGCCTTGCGAGTTCTTGGCAGTGCTATTCTCTGCCCTCGATGCAAGTAGCATCACTGGTATCCTGGGATCCTTGGCAGTAACTGATGGTGCTTGCCCCGGCGGTGCCAGTGCTCTTCGACGGTTGATTGCTTTCTGTGATGGTAAGGAATTGCTTATCAGCCAGCGCGTCTTGTGTGAGAGTAGTGACGACGATGGAAGAATCTTATCAGGAGGCCACGACACAAGAAGTTCATCAAGATGACTTGACTCGGAGCTTTGAGGGATCTCGATCCGCCTCGGTGGGTGGTTGAGCCTAGGGTCAACCACATCGAAATGCAACATGGCGTTATGGGGAAGAATGCCGGGGTTATTGACGCCAGCAAGAAGCGTCCACGAGTCGCTAGAGACTTTTGTTCCCAGATTTGTTGCGAAAGGACGGAGCACACCAACCAGTGCTTCAGTCGAGCCTGGCCCTTGGATGTCGATGCTTCCAATCTCAAAGCGCAGATCTTCGACCAAGACTTGCGGCTTCTGCATCTTCGCGACTTTCAGGAGCTCTTGCCAGAACTGATGGAATGCAGAAGGGTGAATCCGGATCAGAATCCGGTGATCGAGTTTGGCCTTGCGCTTCTTCTCTCCCTGTTTTACGAATCCGGCGTGCGCCTCGTTTCCGGCAGGCAGGTCTGGAATGTCTTTCTCAACTTCCATCTGACGTTCCGCCACATCGGACTGGGCCGGGGCACCGTTTTCAAGACCCGCAACGTCATCTGCTTTCGCAGACTTTGGGTTTTCTTCCTGATCCTGCGCCGGCGGAAACCAGATCACCTTCACCGGTGCAATGAGCCGCTTCTCTTGATCTCGTTCGGAGACCCATCCGCATGCAAACCGTGTGCCAGACTTCCACTTCTTCTGCAAAGATTGCGAAAGTCCCTGTGGTGTAAAACTTAGTGCTTTAAGCATGCTGTCCATGGCAGTCTCTGTCCCCCAACAAGCGACCGTAGACATGTAGCTGGCATCCCAAGCCACGCATCCCTGTGTGCCAGCCGCTCGATGACTGGGTCTGTAACTCTTCTCCGTCGGGCTCAACGGTATGGCCATTCTCCATAGTGGCTCTGTGGGCCGGGTCATGTGCGCACGCTTTGTATGCCAAAGATGGGTCGGTAGCCATGTCTTGTTGACCTGCCGTTTCTTGTACTTCGTCGTGGCTTTGGGAAATTCCGACAATGTGTTCTTCTTCAGGCGAGGTACACGTGAAGCCAGCACATGTCTAGCAGGGTCTGGCTGCTGAGCATTCGCCTTTGCTTCCTTCTTCTTCTGCCGGACTGTCTTGCGCCCCTGGTTCAGCCTCTGCAAAGCTCGAGCCGTGTCGAGTCTTATTCTCAGCTTTCGCGAGGGCGTTCGCGTTCGTTTGGTGACTGTAGGCGTGTTATCTTCTTTCATCTATCACCCTCCTGGTCAGCTGAGGTCAGTACGCGGCGTCTCGTGCTAGGGATATGTGACACACACCTCACGTTCTGCCCTCTTTCGCAATCGTCGGGGAACCTTTTTTGCATTATGGCTGGCAGTCCTCCTTCGCATGTGCCTTGGTACCTGTTGGAATGCGCGTGTACTCAATGATTTTCTTGCATTCCGCATGTTCTTCTCCAGAGCTGCGATTTCGAACTCTCTCGCCTTGATAAATGACGGGATACTGAGTTCCCCCGTCGCAGACACGGCGGCATCGGGCCGCTGCACAGAGATCGCGCGAGCATCGTGATATCTCTGTCTCTTGCGTGAGTCTGAAGACTGCATAGGCTTATTGAAGCCTAGCTTACGCTTCAGCCCGGCTTGCTGTGTTGAGGGAGCCATGGCTGGGGACGGTAGGGTCCCTCTCATTGAGTCGCGGTGCGCGTTGGATTCTTCTCGCAAGGCACCACGAATTTTACCGGGAAATTGACGTCATTTCAACCTACGGCGAAGCAAAGAGACGCGTGCATGCGTGCGATACTCTTGCTACGGTACATTACATGACATATCCTAGGTACCTATGTAATTGTATGTGGCTCAGTTTGTTGTACGTCCTGAACGAATGTCTCCAGTATCGGCATCGGCGGCATTGCGGGAGATGCACCAGTCGGCAGCATATCCGCTTTAGTGAGGAGTTGTGAAGAGATTTGGATCTGTGCGGTTCGGACGACGCCATACCTTAAACCCCGGCGAGGTACGAGTAGTTGGAAGCCCTATAAGGCACTTGTTGTTAAACACCGGCAAGGTACAAGTACCTGGGAGCCTTGGAAGGCATTTGTTGAAAGCTGACAGCCAGCTCTGTCCGAACCCCCCCCCCCCCCCCCCCCCCCCCCCCCCCCAAGTGGCTGATACAAGAAATTCGTCGCCAACAACGGGCCATGATTCAGCTTCTGCAAAGGCCGCGAAGAACACCTGTTCAAGTACCATTGCCTGAGGTGCTGGTGGGGTCCCCATCCTCCAGGATCTCAACACAAACAGCCACAGCTAGGTCAGGAGTATTCTTGCCGCCGGGCTTCGTGTATGTGGACGGAAGTGGCCTTGTCAACTCTGGTCTCGAATCAGGGTAGCCACCGACTATACACATTGGCCCACTGTGGTTGTGCAGATCAAGACTGAATATTATCAATCCACGAACCAGGTTCTTCTCCAAGCCACGTTCAGTGCGGCGCGATGATTGGAGACACGCACTTATCAGAAGCCCCGGCTACTCCTGCCCATCACGCAAGAGCGGGTCCTGCCCCCTTTCTGAACCCTTGGTTTTGTTGTCAATTTGGGATAGGAGAAACGCGCTTACTCTTGAAAGGATCCTCAGGATGTTGATTCCTCCTTTACCCTGAACCAGCTATTTGGGCAAGCCCGGCGCCGCAACTTCGCAATCCAATTAAGGACATCTTCAGCGAGCGGGTGCTGTTGGGTATGTCCGATGGCGCTTGCGCGGGATGAGGGAAAGGGATGTTCTCTTCTCGGTCTCGAGCATCTAAAAGGAATCAAACTAGACAAAGAAAGCTTTGACGAGTCGGCCCAACCCCAGCTTACCGAGGCCACCTTTCAGCGCGACAATGAGTGCTGAGCTTTTCCCGTTGGCTATCCTGTCTCCTCAGTACAAAACGTGCCATGGGTAATACTGCCATCATCGCAAACTCATTGGGGGAACCTGAAGGTCAGAAAGCTGCTTCCGCAATATCGACAAGGCTTTGGACCGGTGATACATGAGTCCTGGAGATGATTTAGCCGCCTGGTGTTTGTCCCGGTTCAGGGTAAGCTTGCGATAGGGCGAAGGCTCCGTGGTAAGCACCCTCGTAAGACAAGATCAATGGAGACCTCCAGGTCATCGGTAGGTTAGCCATGTTGAAGGCCACAAGGAGCAGTGCTATAGGGGTAAGACTCCGTGCGAATGTAATAGTCGACGCCATGGGAGACACATGGCGTTCCATGGCCCGGGAAGGAGCTGAAAGGATTGACCATTGTACAGCTGCGGCTGACTCCTAGGAGCGAGGCTGTCTAGGACCACGGAGAATTCGGCACCACAACCGGTATAGTGAGATCGACTTTCTCCAACGTTTTGCCTTGGACCCACTGTCGACCCTCGTTATGGCTGACTCGACAACAGAGCGCATAGCGAGGCTGTGTCTGTCCCGACGGCGGCTCTGTATTTGCTTGAGATGTGAGATTTCACTGCTCTCCGACAGGACGCGCTAGGATCGGGGGCTGTAAGAATGATGGAAAGTGAATTCGTTGCTCATGGCGCCTTGCAAACCAGGGATAATCAAGCCTTGCTGGTCATCACGCCAGGAACTTCAACATCTTCACCCAAGTCAAGCAATTCATACAGGTTCTTTTGCGAGGCCAAATGCCGGTTGGCCGCAGGCGGGAATTATAGGAGTATAGTATGATAATATTTTAATGCCGGTAGGATACTTCGACTCGCATTGGATGGACAGTATTACATCGGGGACACCAAAGGCTAACCACCCTACGGAATAAGTAGTGTTCGTCATTCTTTGGATATGTGTTGGTGGGTAACTAGCGCACTCGCGGTGTCCGGAAGCTGGATCAACGGGGTAATTTAAGGTTCGAGGGTGTGGGTATCGGCATTTGGAATACAGACCATACCAACGAGACAGAGTCGACAACGCAGATACAGTCGTGAGGAGGGTGCGAACGAAAGGACCTACCAAGAAGGTGTGAGCAGGTGTTTACTACGGAGGGTGTAGCGCCGTCCTCGCTCACTAAGACCGCACAGGTGGAGAGTGATGAATGACTAATGGGCACACCTTTCCACAAAGCTCTTAGTCGCTGTCATCGGGAGGCGTTACCCTCGGCTGTGACCTCTGCCTGAGGGCCTCTGTTGATCTTCCGAACAAGAGTACGAGTACTCGGTATAAGGGGCCAAACCACTGGATAGAGTGTGCAAACCCCCTTTATTGACCTTTCCCCAGGTGCGCGCGAGACGGAAAGTGACCGCTCAAGCTTCCTCGGAGTCTCTTGCTGCGGCAGGCTGGTAGCGTCCGCCAATCCCTGGGCAGAGGTATACTCACTTTTAGATAGTATCGAGGTTTCCTGCAGGGCTGCAACGATCGGTCGACGACGCGCGATCGCCTTCTTAAAGCGACTTGGCCCTAGCACTTGTAAGAAAACCATGTGAAAGCTGTGTGAACGCTATACTGTTGTTAAGGTAACAGCCCCTCGAGGTTAATGCGGTTTCCGAAGAGGCTGTATCTGCCCTCCCCGCCCAGGCGCCGTCCTTTACCATTTCGGGGAGGGCGGTCCTGGAGGCCGATTGGCGGTCTCATTCCCGTCACGTAGGGGGATCGGGCTTCAGTATTATTACTAAAGATCTGTGGATGCCAGCACAGGTAACAGTCACCCCAATGGCGCCTAGAGTTGCATACCGACCGTCTTATGTAAACAGCGCCATCTGCAGGTGCAGTTAACCCCGACACAACAGTCATCGTCCAGCAATCAAGAAGATAAGGAGACGATGAACCCCCCAGCACCATACTCAATTATCAGCATTCGCAGCACACCGAACTCAACTGCTCTGACACCAAGGCCTGAAACGTACGCAGCAGGGCACAAGCGACGTGGTCCCGATCAGCGCGCCCGCACGGACGACCGCAGCATCCCAGACGTTTCTCAACGAGCACCGAACCGAGCGATGGACTATTTCCACGCCGCCCACCGTGGCTCATATTACTCGACACCAGAGGCCGCTTCATCCAGGGCAAGTTCTCCCGAGGTGAGTCTCAACGCCCGTATGTTACAAGATTGGGTCGCCGTGCGACAGACCGCTGTCTTATTGATGTCTTCTCTGCCGACCATTTCACACCCGATGGGACTAATCGCACGCGCCGAATAGAATATAAACGACCGTTTCCGCTTCGGGAGCATGGAGCCTGGCTTTTTCCCTCCTGATCAGACATGGGACCCCGTAGACATGTCGTCTCTCACTTCTATCACCGACTTTGGCGACCAATCCCTCCGCCAAACAAGCCAAGCTCCCTCGACAGATTCTGAGCAGACCATCGTCCCTCAATCAAAAATAGTGAGACCCTCTCCTACACCTCGCATGTGATCGCGCATCTCTCTCGTTCTCCATCGCCTCCGCCTCCCGGGCCCAGTCCAGCCCAGCGCTAAACCACTCCAGCAACCTCAAAGTTGCACATCATCCCGACCGCGATCGTGATCACCCGATACTAACCCCACTCTGTCAGAGACGAAGAGCCCAAAACCGGGCCTCCCAGCGCGCCTTCCGCGAACGCAAAGAACGCCACGTCAAGGGCCTGGAAACCCAACTCGAACTGCTGAACGAGAAACACCAGGATTTGCTGTGCAGCTACAACAAACAGTCCGACACCATGATGAAGCTGAACCGCAAGATCGAGAAATTGACGGCAGATTTGAAGGCGCTGAAAACATCGCCTCCGATCACGTCGAGCACGACGCCAGACCCGCAGTACTTCGGGGAGGGAGCGCCGGGACGGCCACGCGAGAGGCTGCACGTCGAGAGGAATGCACACTTTAGCGGGCCCGAGAAGTTTGATGCGTTTTCGTTCACGAGCCATCCCTCGGTACCGTCGTCGATGCCGTACGATGGCTATCAGTTGGGCCTGGACGGCACGATTGTCAATACGACAGACGTCGCAAACCCAGGCGTCGGCGGCGTGGTGGCGAGTAGTGATAATTTACCAGATTTTGAGGATCTATTGCAGATGCCCTGACGGGGTCCTTTTACCAGCATCTCGGAATAATGAACATTGAATATTGGGACTTTTATGGCCTGCGTGATTCGCCTGGGGATATCCACCGTGACTCACTACCAGCCCTGGATTGTATTCGGCGATGCCGTCATGTCTGGAGCAAAGGATATGGTTGGCCACTTGTCTTCTATGTCTATTTTATTTTTATCGCCATACGAAGCTAGCCAGCAGCAACAGAGGCGCTAGGATGGGACGAACTGATTGATCATCGCACCACCATGCAGCCCTGCTGCCCGGGGGGGAAGCGGCGCATGAGCTTAATCTTAAACCGTTGTGGTGTGTTGCATGGCATGCGTGATTCGACTTGACTCGCTGCGGCGAGCACGAGACGGGATCATAGCTTTGAAAGGACGGCTTGTGCTCCGGAAACCTAGCGCATGCATGCATCGCATTAGCCCTGGCTCTTAAATCGGAGCAATTTGGATCTCATGTAAGCGTGCAGAGGCTGGGGATATGTTGGTGTGAAACCCAAAAAAACACCGAACGACAAAGCGCAGGGCTTCCAGAGTCACGGTTTGTGTCCGACGTCTGCAATCGACCAAACAGAGGCTATGCTCCGTCTCCATCCCCATCGAGACGTATTACGGCGGAGACTCGGCGCTCATAGCCAGCCCAAAAAATGCCGCTTCGCAAACCACATTCATATCTCTGCAGATCCAGTCGCCGAGTATGGGATTCTGGACACGAGCAAAAAGCAGGAGGACTCACCGTAACATCCCGGCCAGGTTCCTTCTCCGCGTACACAATCTTCCCGTGGTCTATCACGATGGCGTATCGAGCCGTGCGCTCGCCCAGCGTCCAGCCGATAGATTTGGAGAATTTGGTTTCGGGATCGGAGAGGAAGAGCTATACAATACACCGATCAGTACGGTCTTCTCAGAATGACATGGCGACGACAACAGAGTTTCTCCTCATACGTCTTTGATAGATATCAACGACCATGATATGACCACGACTGGGTTTTAGATTTCTGCCTCGGGTACATATTCTTTCCATGTATTCGTCACTGCAACCACAAGTGGGGACGCAGAAGGGACTCACAATCTCGTCTTTAATACCATTCGCCTTACCCCAGGCACTCATCACAAAGGCGTCATTGTACGCGAGGACAGCCACGATATCAACGCTTTTGCCCTTGAGGTCCTGCAAGGCTTGGATATATCCCGGAAGATGTTTCACAGAACAACCAGGCGTAAAGGCGCCAGGCACAGCGAAGAGCACAACTTTCTTATCTGCCCATTCCTTGCTGGCGTTGTAGTTCTGGGGAATGCCGCAGGAGGTTATGTCGGCGGACTCGGGGGTATAAGGGATGTACCTGTATGTACAGAAGAGGAGATGTCAGCGTTTGTATGCATGTTGGGGACGCCAAAGTGAGCATTGGGGTTTGGTTGAAGCGTACGAGAAGACTACATCGTCGGGGAATTGATCTCCCACCTTGAGGCCGGACATTCTGGATCGTCAAGTAAACCTGGATTGGTAAGTCGAGCGTCGGTGTGGTGTCGTGTTCGCGGCGACAGCACAAACCTTTCACCTGAATTCGCTTCAAGTTGAATAAACCGTGCGAAATATCTTATCTTCTCCGAAGCAGACTTTGTGGGCAAATGTTGCTTACTTGACCTCCAGTACCTACTGTTGCCCCTCAAATCACGGAAATAAACAGTGGAAAGCCGCGGCTGCTTGTACGAGTACAATGGCCCCGCTAACCAAGGTGCCCCGCGATGGCACAATAACGGAGGATCCGGTGGGACTATTTTCCGTTGGCCGAGGTCGACTCGACAACTCGCGCTGCTGTTGTCAATTCATGCTGCTGCTTTCACCTTCTTGTCCCCATCTGCGCAAAGCGGCAAGGGAGTGAGCTGCTTGACGACGTTTGTTCCCTCTGAGTGCTTCAAGCGGCCGCCCTGCCGCCCGCTCGAGGCCCTTCGCTGTCACTTAAAAGTGCTGGGTTCCAGCCTGTCAGGGTTAGACCCCTTGCTGGTTTTTGGTGATGGCAACGCGTAATCGATCTGACTGGCTCGTTCGGGGCATTGTAAAAGCGCCCCTGATTTATGGCTAATGGATTCCGAACTGTCGAGCACTCCCACAGATGCACCCAGTATAGCTGTTCTTGCTGCTCTTGGAAGGTGTCCGTCACCTACAGCAGTAAGGAGGGACGAATGGCGACGCGCTATTTGTCATGCTGCTTTTTGAGAGTCTCCTACATTTCACTCTTGAGTCCGGACGTGCCGAAAATGGCAGCTGGTGATTGGCCATCATGACAAGGCTGAATCCTTTGCAAGATGGCCTTGCATTCTGGCCGGGGTAGGACGAAGGTAAATTGAATAGACTGCGAGCTGGACGCAGGCAGGAGCGAATCAACACCTCACGCGGGCTTTCGGCGGGGAATGTGCTTCACGATGACTGCGGCCCCTACGGGAGCTTCTGGACATATAATTAACCTGCTGGAGAAGGCCATCAAAGGACCTTTCTTTCAGGATTCCAGAAGGTGACTGGGAAGAGACTTCTTTCAGATCCAGCACCAATTTCCCACCGCCCCCTCTGGCTCGCGTCTGAGCCCCAGCCGTCAACTTCCAAACATTCCCCAAAATGGCGTCCCTCAAGCCCCCGTTCAACCTGAAGACCGCGCACGAAAAGGTCAAATTCGCGCAGAATATGTGGAATTCACAAAATCCAGTGCAGGTCTCCAATGGCTACACCAGCGACTGCATTTGGCGCAATCGCGACAACTTCTTCAGAGGCACACCCAAAATCCAAGAGTTTCTCACCAAGAAGTGGGAGAAGGAGGCTTCGTACCGGCTGAGAAAGGAGTTGTTCGCCTTTACCGACGACAAGATCGCCGTGCAATTCTGGTATGAGTTTCAGGACAGACATGACAATATGAAGTGGAAAAGATGTTACGGATTGGAGGATTGGACTTTTGATCGCGAAAGTGGGAAGATGAGGAAGAGAATGATGAGTGGAAACGAAATCCTACTGGGGAAAGACGGAGACGGTGTTGCTGTTCCCGAGGAGAACATCGAGGGAAGGTGGTTCGTTGACGGAGTCGATGTTGACGATGACAGTGTTACGGCCAAGATCACTGAGGCTCACTGGTAGGGTGCCAAGCCGAGGGCATGTTCAGAGGTCAAACGTTGCCATCAAGGTTGTAATGGGAGGGGCAAAGATTGGGGTTTGGGGTGCCGCGCCTAAACTATAAGCAGAGTCGAAATAGTAGTTCAGCATCTCAGAATCAACAGGCTCGGTTTCCAATGCGCCGACTGAGGGTCAGCTTGGGGGTCGCAACATTTGGGTTCCAAAGCTAGGATAAATAACCAGTCTCAAACTTCATTCCATGAGGCTTGCTTCAGCTTCAATCCTCAGAGCCCTTTGCCTGCGACTCCCTCAGCCTTTGTTCAAACACATCCAACTTCGAAATGCTCTTGAGCGTTGAATCTAACATGGTGATTGGGAACGTAGATATGAACCTGATCTGAGAAGCCGATTTGCCACGCCAGATAACTGTAGGTGGGCTGTGCTTGTCCAAGTCGCCGACGACATTCTTCGCCCAAAATTCCGGATCCTGGCTGTCCGCATTGAAGTCTCCCGTGGAGAACTTCTCAATCTCGGCCTGCACTGCGGCATAGGGAGAATCTGGCGCCAGGCGGCACACAGCGCCGTTGTCGTGAATATTCGTCCTCACCCCGCCGGTTTTGAGATCAATCACTTTGATGCCGAACGGGGCGAGCTCGAGCCGTAAGTTCTGAACAAGCATCGCCGCGGCGGCTTTTGAGGCGTTATATGCGCCGTAAAAGGGGACGCCCATGACGCTGCTAACGGAGGTCTGGTTCACGAGCAGAGCTCGTCCGTGGTCTCGCGCCGCCCGCCGCAGCAGAGGGAAGAACACCTGGGCCATGCGCAGGATTGCCCAGAAGTTGAGATCGAACACCTCCTTTGCCTCTGCGATCGAGAGATCCGTGAGCGGCATACAGTAGCCGCGGCCGGCGTTGTTGACCAGCACATCCAGCGAGCCGCCGGTCGATGATGAGACGTGGCGCATGCACGCCTGGATCGAGTCCTCGGATATCACGTCTAGAATGAGCGTCTCAATGCCCGCGGCCTTCAGCGCGGCCATCTTCGAAGGATCTCGTGCCGTCGCGAAAACGCGGTCGCCTCGGCGGTGAAATTCCGTGGCCAGGGCGGCGCCCATACCGCCGGCTGAGCAGCCTGTGATGAGTACTGTGCGAGGCATGTCTTGTATTGATGTGCGATTGATGCTGGCGTCTGGAGGAGTTCTGCGAATGGATATGGATGGCAGGGCATCGCGGCCGATAGGAGCATTTTATTCATGCTTGTCGAATGTGTTCAGAGTGGGTACCGCCTCGTCGTCCGTCTGTATTTCAACAACGGTTGAGTTTTAGTGTCGGAGGAGGAGGAGATATGACTCAAATTTCCGACGATCCAGTCGTCAAGCTATTCGATGTCGTTCCCTGGTTCAGATTGAGCAGTGCCAAAGGGAGCGAACTGATGTGCTGCCCAAAGCATGATGTAATGCCTAACATGGATTAGTGTGGTCGTGTAATGCCAAAGGGGGACCAGTCTACAGGTACACCGAACAAAAGAAGTTCTCCATGTGCTGTGCACCCAGTACGCCCAAACTCGGGACAATGACAATGTATCCACCTTTCTCAGGGCTATCATAATTGTAAGTATGTCCAAGGCCTCGGAGGAGTTCGCGCGAAACCTCGGAGTGCCAAATCAGAGTCACGCAACGTAAACCTGTTGAGGCAAATCACGTTTGTGTCGCTGATACGGGACGGAGGATCTGTCCTCCGTCAGAAAGACGTTTCAGTCAAAGGCCGAAGACAAGCAGAAAAGGGTATTACATGGCGTTCTCTGGATTAGCTCAACGAGAGTCTCAAACCAACCCACGAATGCCCTTTCAGTAAACAATCGAGGGAAATGACGAGCCCAACCATCCGGGAACGCGACTTCATCAACATCACTGGTGAACCCGACGCAGGACGCCAAGCACGACGAAGCCACGTTCGTCGGACGGTGATGACGAACTACCACAGACAAAGACGGCAGAAGAAGAGACTTCATCCTGAACAAGGCGTTGCAGCCTTTCCGCTGGCTTCGAAACAAGAACCACAATCGCCCTCGCCTTGTCTGTCAAATTCATCAGACAGAAATTTACTAGTTCCCGCGGCGTCCAGCTTGTTCCGTCCGAAAACTCATTGTCACCCGATCCACGCCCAGACAAGTACATCTATCACAAGATTCTTACGTGGATTGGTCGTCAAAGTCAGACAGAGCCTTTGCTACGTCAGCTTCATCAACCACACCGTCCTCGAAGCGGACAGCCCATCGAACAATTTTCTCGTGTCATGTAGAGAGATTTTGTGCAGCCAATTTGATTCCACCACTCCATCCTTACCAGTGCTCTGGGAGAGAGTGTATGTCGCGCAGGAAAACATTTATTTGACAGTATGTCTTGCCTTCCTCCCGGTTGAACAATGGATGTTCGGTTTCTCTAATGTTCCTTTGGCCCAGTGCGCCAAGCTGAACAACTGGCAGCTCCTTTCCGCCTCCCAGGCCATAACATTGTATATACTCGCGCGGTTCAGGAATGGCAAAGACGACAGATTCCCGCACTTGGATATCGCCTTGCTGTTTACTTTGAGAGTATGTACCTCGGCTGATTCTAATCGAATCCCTCTAATCGCTGTACTTGACGACATCTTTAACGCTTGGAGCAGAAAGTGTTCGAGCTCCTCAAAGCCAATTATATCCATGACGGTTGCCAGAGCCGCAAGTGTGGTCCGCCTGCAACTCCCACGTCCAATTGGAAGGATTGGATCTTCCACGAATCGGTCAGCAGAACAGCAACGGTGTACTTTCTACTAACACTTGTCGCATCCATGGATTTCGGCATCGACTGTGATCAAGCCGACCGTTGGACTGTCGAAGGAATGCTCTTGCCAGGTGCCAAGGCATCATGGGAGGCTCGAGATGAAATAGCTTGGCGGAGCAGTAGTGCGTTGTTCGGCGGGAATGGAGATAAACTCTTGTCAACGTTAAGGCTCGGCGATCTCGCGAGAGCAGACTCGAGCAGCGGCCGGCAGGGCCAGATAGCGGCATGGCGAGAGGAAATAGACGAATTTGGCATGGTTGTGACGCTCGCCAGCCACATGCTGGTACATTAGAATTGGGAGAACTGACCGATCCCCGGGCAGGACTCGTTTCGGGTGAGCGTGGAATCTGGGTTTCGATGTATTGCCGTTTTCAGACGGACTCAACTACGCACTTGGAATGCCTAGTTTGGCTGTCTGCAAAGGACGGATGGTTCAATCTTGAAGGCCACAAATCGGTGGATATTTCCGAATTTGCCGGGCACCATACCTCATACGCCAGGTTTTGCTTATCACGGAGGTGGTCATGTTCGAGCTGCGCGTCGTGAAATGATATGGCTTGCAAAATCTAACAGCAGTAAGTCGATTGTGTCCAGATGCAAAATTAATTTTAAAGTGACTGTGAATCCCAGAACTCGTCAAGCACAGATGCATGAGGAGGATTTCCTCTTGACATTCAAGTCTATACCTGTGAAATCTTTCTTCATGTGCAGGAAATTCCAGGGTCCAACGCAACACAATGCTAGTAGTCCCGTGAATATGAGAAAGGGCATGGAGGAATGGCGAGCTTAGTATAGAATACGATAGTAAGAAGAGAAGACTTGAACTATTACAAGTGGCGTAGGTTGGGCGAGTGTCGAAGTGCGCTTAGTGTCGATTTACCTCGTAGTTCCGCGCCAAGTTACAGTACGTATCCGCATACGTTCCGTGTATGTCAAATGTTTGGCGCTCAACATCCTTAACTTCTCAACAAGACACGCTGTGATTCCCCCACTTCAAAGCACTGTATTTTTCTTGGAATGCTCTTTTTCAGGACTTCTCCCGAAGCATGATCAACATCTACTGGTCATGGACGGAGATGTGGCCGTGGAGCCTGAGGTGGACGCTTTCAGTCTGATTCTTCCGCTCCCTTATAGAGTCGCCATTATAATAGTACTCGGTAAGCTTTGAAGCAGAAAGCGGAAGCATTTTTACTGATGCGCCGTAGGCGTATGGGCTTGGGGACTCAACCTGCACTATCTACACCTCATCAAGATTGTAAGCTGAAAGGCCGCCTCGTGCCAAGGTGGTATCCAATTGATCTCGTGCGCAGGATGTCCCAGCATTGATCCGCTACCCTCCTCGTCAAGTCGCGCATCACCACTACTCGACCTACCGACTAGCCACCGTCCTCAGCATTCCCCTCGTTACCTCGATCCTTCTGTACTGGGCTATTACCCGGGGCGACAAGGATGCGGTCCTTCGATGGCAGATCTTGCCCCAGTCCTACCTTCTACTCCTGGTGATCTGTTTCCTCGTGCCGCTGAGGCGCATGTCACACTCAGGTCGGCAACGCTTTCTGAGTATATTAAAGAGAATCAGCCTTGGTGGACTGGCGGAAGTCCAGGATGGAAAGTTTGGGGATATCTTGCTGGCCGACGTCCTCACGAGTTACGCAAAGGTGATGGGGGATTTGTTCGTTTCAACGTGCATGCTGTTCGATCCGAAGACCACTAGCACGGCGAAACCCAATCGAGCATGCGGCGGGGTATTCTTGGTGCCCTTGATCATCGCCATACCCAGTGTGATCCGGCTTCGACAGTGTCTGATCGAGTATCTCCGGGTGCGGAGACATCCAACGACTGCTACAGGCTGGGGCGGCCAGCATCTAGCCAATGCGCTTAAATACTCCAGTGCATTTCCGGTCATCATTCTGAGTGCTTTGCAACGAGGCTACGACCCAAACAAATTCCACATGAGCGAGGCGGGACTGTTCAGGCTTTGGTGAGCACCGTTTCTTCCTCACGCTCGGTTGTTCTAACGCGCCCAGGCTGCTGTTTGTGTTTATCAACTCATTCTATTCGTTTTACTGGGACGTGGCAAAGGATTGGGACCTGTCCCTTTTCTCGTCCGGTCGCGAGAGAAATGACCCCGGACACCCCTGGGGGTTGCGACGTTACCGCTACTTCCACGCCAAAGAGCTGTACTATATTGCCGTATTGATAGACTTTTTGCTGCGGTGTACCTGGAGTTTCAAGCTCTCGCCGCATCTAGATCACTTCAATGATCTCGAGGGTGGGATATTTTTGATGGAGCTGTTGGAAGTTGTGAGACGTTGGATGTGGATTTTTCTACGCGTCGAGACAGAATGGGTGAGGAACAACAAGGGTCCCGCCTCAGACGATATTCTGCTGGGAGAGTTCGGAGGCAAGATAGTTGAAGATTGAGTGAGAGCAATGTGAAACTCGTCTGTGCAGCCCCGCTATTATATGCAAGGTACAAGCCAGCTCCGCAGCACATGCTCGGCCCACAGCTCATTTTCCCGAAGTGTTCACCGCATAGTTTCTCGACTCCTGCCTCTTTACTCAAGGCTCACCGACCACCATGGGCGACGTGAGTTCTCAGTCCCATGAGGACCTTTTCATCGACACACCTCCTGCACCCCCCGAGCAGGAGCCTCCAAACAGCGGTGTTCGCACCACCAAAGTACGACCCAAACATATCAATGGAAGCTCATCCTGTCCTCAAGCTCACCTCGCCTCTAGTACCCTGCCATCAAGAATGGCCCTCTCCCTGCCGACTCCGCGGGAGGAGAGTCCTTCAACAACGTCCTCCTCATCGGCCTCCTAATTGTCGTCCCCTGGTACATCGCCCGCCAATTGCATGGCGGGTTGTGGACGACGGTCTTCATCGCGATCTTTACCTCCGCACCGATCCTCATGCTCTTTTGGACCATTGCAAGCACCATCTCGCCCCGCCTGAATGAGAAGGCCAAGTATCCGGGCCTCCCGGTGGAGCACTACCTCGAGTTTCACAGCCAGGAGGACAAAGACAAGTACTACGGCAAGAACAAGATCCCCATTGAGACATTCCACGAGATGTACTTCGACCAGAAGGTCTCCTTCAAGGGCGATTGCCTGCAGGCCTTGGAGTACCGCCATGACTGGGCCAACTTCAGATTCACGCTCTCGCTGTTCCACCACTTTTTCACAGGCATGATCCCCGAGGTTTTGTTGCACACCCGGAGCCAGGACGAAGAGCAAGTAAGAGACCACTACGACCGAGGCGATGATTTCTATGCCTGGTTCCTCGGCCCCCGCATGATCTACACCTCCGGCATCATCAGCGACATCCACCGCGAAGAAACACTCGAAGAACTTCAAGACAATAAACTTGCGGTGGTCTGTGAGAAGATTGGCCTCCAGCCAGGTGATACGCTTCTCGACATCGGCTGTGGCTGGGGCACGTTGGCCAAATACGCGAGCGTGAACTACGGCGCTCACACCACGGGCATCACCCTCGGACGGAACCAGACCAAATGGGGCAACGACGGCCTTGCAGTCGCCGGCATCCCAGACTCGCAGTCTCGCATCCTCTGCATGGACTACCGCGACATCCCATCGTCGCCTCCCAACCACCCGGCCGGGACGAAATACAAGAAAATCACCTGCCTGGAAATGGCCGAGCACGTCGGCGTGCGCCATTTCGGCGGTTTCCTCCGCCAGGTCAACGAGATGCTCGACGACGACGGGGTATTTTACCTGCAGATCGCGGGTCTCCGAAAGTACTGGCAATACGAGGACTTGGTCTGGGGCTTATTCATGAACAAGTACATATTTCCCGGTGCCGATGCGTCTACACCCTTGGGTTTCGTGATCGACAAGCTCGAGGGCGCGGGCTTCGAAGTCAAGAGCGTCGACGCTGTGGGCGTGCACTATTCCGCCACCCTGTGGCGATGGTACCGGAACTGGTTGGCCAACGCGGATAAAGTGAAGAACAAGTACGGCGTGCGGTGGTATCGTATCTGGGAGTTCTTCCTCGCTTGGTCGACCATCATCTCGAGACAGGGTGGTGCGAACTGCTTCCAGATCGTGCTGGTCAAGAACATCAACAGCACGCACCGGATCGAGGGGATTCAGCAGCAGTTTGGGTTGAGCGGCGCGCTCAAGGCTGGGAAGGACAGGTTGAAGGGTCTGAGTGGGAGTGCTCCCAACGGACACGTGAAGAATGTGGTTTAAAGTGTGTTGACTGATTGAGAGAGGATACGGAAGTAGAATGACGGAGACTCGGATCCGGAGTGGCGCATGCGGGAGGCGACGGCGCCCTGCACCCATTGGCGTGAGAGGGACGGACTGAGGCAATCGAAGTCTCTAGAGGTTATGGATAAGGAGTAACTCCAGGGTGCCGAAGATGTGAGATCACAGGCACGGCTGGTGTTCCATTTCGAAAACCCACGCCAATGACGTCGTGAGAGTCGGTGGATTTATAGGGAAAGCGAGAGAGATAGAAAGAACTAAGATAGACTTTGGTGCGAAGAATTGAATCATGTGTCTAGCAATGCATTGTCTTGCGCTGCCCAACAAATCCACAGCCAAGACCTCGACTCGATCTCAGCGTGGGCCAATCCCCATCTCCCTTGTTCCATTGCTCTTCCGAACGCCCCCCAACTTCTCGCATGCACGGCAGGCACGTGGACGGACAGAAATGGTCGGTCAGCTTTGGTCAACGCGCGCCATCGGTCATCAAAGTTGAGATATTCACTCATCTCCCTAACGCACGGGTGTGCAACCACCAACTCTCATCGTGTCGGCTCTGGAATGAACTTTGGTAATCGGTCGAGTGGTGCTGGAGAGTCTGAGAAGTCAATCCTCACTGCTTGGTGACCCGGTGTCAGATTGTTAGGAGGCAAGTCGGTGGCCCAACAGCCGGAGGGAGTCGATACATGTCTCACCTTACTTGGAGTGTTTTTGGATAACATGAACGGGCCGGGCAACCTGCGTCTTGTTTCCAGGAGCGTGGAGGCAGGTTGATGGGATGGTCAATCATTTGTTCCAACCGCGTCGTATTGTCTAAGATCTTCCTGCCACTTCCGGGGGCGGTGAAAGACAACCCGTCATCTTATTGATGGTCATATTGATGTTGTGATCTTGCCATTCAATTGGAAATGAAGGTGGTTGTTTCGGTGCGACTCGGTAGGACTTATGGCTGGCTTTGCGGTGTGTAGTCCGGTCGGTTGAGATGGATGGGATACCAGAGACGGATGTTCTGCAGGAATATCGCAAACCCTGGTGCACAGTTTGATGTACTATAAATCGGTTCAAGGCAGTGGGTGAGATGTACGAGGCGGTCGAGCAGCATGGAGGGAGTGACCTGGGCTTTGGCCTCCTCCTTCCCCATCCCTGCTGCCAGTTCACCATGCTCGGATTCTGGTGTAGTATTTCAGGTTCACAGGCGTTTGTGATTGTGGCATTATTGCAAGTCCCCCACCCCAGTATACCCTGTTCAGAAGAGATCTTCAGAAACCGCCACTGAAGTATATGTTGTTCAGAAGCGGCCATCCACGGAACCCACAAGTGGTCTGGAAGTCAGGAGAGCTGCTGAAGGACTGCGGTCCGAAGGATTTGGATTCAGGAACGAACTACGTGGGTGAGGTAGCATCATGGAGCAGTGCCCCAAGACCTCTCTCGGAGATGTGTTGAAACATACGAGCTTGGGGCCGACGAGCCACCAGGCCCTCTTTCAGAAGCAAGCGCTGACATTAGACCAGTTGACGGTGTAGCAGGGAGACTGATCGTTGCCAGCGGCTCTTGGAACCCTCGTCAAAGTCGCTGCACTGCCCTGGACACGGGAAGCAGCATCCAATGTATGATTCGCCGACCACAACATGTAGTCATAATTCCTCTTACCTGGAGTTTGCATAGTCAACATGTGTCCGCACACTCACAGCTTGGTAAAGTTGGCAAGGTGCCTTTCCCTGCCGTGCCAGCCGCTGTCAGGCGATGCCTCACTGATGGTGAGGGAAGGCGACAGGTTCCGCACGACATGCCTCTCTGTGCTGTCAGCCTTGCGGTCGGTCATCTGCCGCTCCCTGATGTGGTAGCATCAATATCGTGGAAGAAGGAAATACCGACTAGTATTGGGGAGTGGAGGAAGCAAATGTCTGGTGACTAAAGGGAAACCGGGCCTGAAGCGAGGCCGGTCAGAACCATTCTGGAAGAGGAAAGTCTGTGGAATGTTCGCTGCAGCTTCTCATGCATCGGGGGGCAGATTTCGAACAAGGAAGCAGCAGGCGGCAAGGACAAGGGTTAAAGTGGGAAGCAGGGGTGAAGGACGCCGAGACCAGGGTTAGACGTTACTCGCGCCAATGCATGGCCGTTTGTGAGTCCATGTCTCGCGTGATCCGATACGAGGCGTTTCGTTGTATGCTTTGTGTACGACTGCGGAACCATCTTCTGTGTCAGAAGGGGGACAATATCGTGTCAGAGAAGCTGATGTTGAATGGAAGGATGTTCGTGGGTTCTACTGAATGGGGAGGATTAGGCGATGGACTTCATTGTGCATGGTGCCAAGTGCATGCTGAGCCAACGAGGCGCTGGCACCAACCAGCATGCTCTCATTGAACGTCAGTTCCCGCGTACAGTGAGGTATGCCGCCCAAGTATTTGCGCATGCCCAGAACTGGTCGAGGAGCTCTGTCATTCCACCGCCGAAGCAGCACAGTAGTAAACCCGCTGATCTTGTGGCTATTTGACAATTTGAGTATGAAAATCGATTGTGACAGAGCCCTGATCGAGATATGGCAGAGGCGATCCGCACTCGTGACGAACCTCCTTCCGTCATTTGCAGTGTCATAGGGACGGCCCAGTCTCTTCATCATCCAGTGTGCGTCTTTGAGGGCCTAGGGTGATCTCTGATCGCAGACGACAACATCACCAGGTCGAACGTTCATCTTGATACTGCAGGCCGGCAGGTAAAGCCGAACAGGTGTGATGGAAGTGGATCTCGAACCCGGATCCAGAGAGGCATTTGACATCTTTCGTCGAGTGCGCAAGCCATGTAACTCAACGACAGACTCAGATGGGGACTATGGGCACCGGAAAGGACGCAGGAATACCCAGCGACACCTCCGACTACCGGCGGCCGCAACCGCGATTTCAAGCGCCTCCTTGGGGCAGGCGCTGGAAGTGCGAAGATCAGGCACAATCATCGAACGGTTGGCTGCCTCTCAGATGAATCCGTAAATCAGTCTCTGCGATGGAGAATGAGAGGCGAGAGGTCATGTAACTCCAGCAGCGAAGACACAGGCTTGGCGGGGATCTGGGCGACGTTGGTCTGCAGCCAATCAAGCCGCCCACGTGGTGTGGTCAAAGCCTCTCAGTAGCCGGCGACTGGAGCTTGGCACCCGCCCCGGCGCCTCTTTTAGGCAAAGCCCCGCACCGACTGCCACGCTTTCGACTGTCGGGGCGACGCCGCTTCAGATGCGTCCAGCTCACGGCTGCAAATTTCCTTGGGCCAACCGAGTTTGCTGACGCTCCAGACCACTCGGATACGCCTCTTTTGGCAACCAATATCAGCCGACGGAGCTAGAAGCATGGGCCCTGCAGTTCGGCGGGGCCACAATCCGAACAGAGATTGAAGCCGCCCGGGCCCTGTGCGAACGATTTCGTGATCGAGTACCTCGTACGGGGTCGCCAATGGACTGCCATGGCCCGTTGTGTTCGCTTGTAACTCTTGTCGAGTCTTGATTGATCTTGACTCTGATGACCGCCTGCTTGGACCAAGGATAATCCTGCATTGGGTGGTCGTCGCCAAAATGCACCTCCTAGAGGTCTGAGGGAGATTGCAGATCCGATCCAAGGTCCATCTAGTTGGATGTCGATACAGCGGGATGAACTCAGAGCCAAGCGCCAGCAACCCCCCAGGCGACGGCATCAGCGCGGGCACGTTCCGAGCGCACAGCCTCTGGTTTGTTCTGCTGTCCTATATTCGCATGCTCGTCAGGGGACACCCAGTCCACGGTCGCCCTTGGCGCGCAGAAGGGCACCAAGGTTTCTCGAACAAAACGGGCCTCCCGAGGCGAGTACGAGGGGTGCTTCGATGGAGTCCAGTGATCCCATCTTCCGCCCCTCTGCCATCTCGTTGTCAAGTAAGAAGCGACGTTGGCGACTCTGAGAAAAGATCTGAGTGTACTGGACACACACCGTGAGAACTAGGGCCGTGCGATCCTTGCAACGTAGATCCCATTGGTGGCAAATGCATGGAAGCAGACGAGCTAGCCATTTAGCACCCGCGCCCGCTCGCATATGCCTCCCTTGTCCCTCCTGGGAGATCCCCGGGCCCCGACCGATTGTCATCGATTGCCCTTGTCCCTCAAACGGCCGTGAAAAATGCTGTTTTCTTCTGGCCACTGCGTGCCTTACTCGCCTCTGATCATTGGATGCGATAACGCCATCCCTGACCCGGCCGAAGCCCTCGCACTTCTAAGTGGGGAGAGTGGCATCGCATACAGTTCGCCTTGTCGGCCCACACGCACTCCACGCGCAGCTGCAGACTTCACTTCGCCTGCGCTAGATGTGCCCAGACGGCCTTGACGGACACGATGTCACCTACGTGCTAGAAGGTATATCTAGCACGCGGCTGCCGGCGTGGAACTCGAACGCTCGGCTCTTCTCTTGTCCTTCCAGCAGGATCTCTTGTACCTCTTGTCTTGTCTTGACTTTCCTTGACTCTTCTTGGAATTCCTTGGTAAAGGTCAAGCCGTGCCCACCCCAAGTCCAACTATGGCAACGAAGACAGCTGGCGGCAACGCCGCCTTCCACAACTTCCACAACGACTTTGCCCACATCCAGGACCCGAATGAGCGACGTCGACTCGCCCTTGCTGAGATCGACAAAGCTCCCTTCGGCTGGTACCATGTCCGTGCTGTCGTGGTCGCCGGTATTGGCTTCTTCACTGATGCCTACGATATCTTCGCCATCAATTTGGTCACTGCCATGTTGGGCGTCGTCTACTGGCAGGATGCTCCCAACCCTAAGAACGCAGGAAAAATCCCCTCCAACTCCGACACGGCTATCAAGGTCGCGACTTCCGGTGGTACCGTTATTGGCCAGGTCGCTTTCGGCTGGCTGGCCGACGTCGTCGGTCGCAAGAGAATGTACGGTCTCGAGCTGATTCTCATCATCTTCGCAACTCTCGCCCAGGCTCTCTCCTCCGACTCGCCTGCCATTTCCGTCGTCGGGATCATCATCTTCTGGCGTGTGATGATGGGCATCGGCATCGGTGGCGATTACCCCCTTTCTTCAATCATCACTTCTGAGTAAGTTCGCTCGACTCTCACTTCTCTCCACCCGGCTAAGCCCACTTCCAGATTCGCCACGACCAAGTGGAGAGGTGCTATGATGGGTGCTGTCTTTGCCATGCAGGGCATTGGCCAGTTCACTGCTGCCATCATTGCTCTCATTGTCGTATCCGGCTTCCATAACTCTCTCAAGACCGCCAAGACCGTTGACCTTTGCGATGGTGTCTGCCAACTTGCCGTCGACAAGATGTGGCGTGTCATTATCGGTTTCGGTGCCGTCCCGGGATGTATTGCTCTGTACTTCCGTCTCACCATCCCTGAAACTCCTCGGTACACCTTCGATGTTGCTCGCGACTCTGAGAAAGCCGTGGAGGATGTCAAGGCCTACCGTCTTGGCCAACGTGAGGGCAAGCCTGACGAAATCAACCGTGCCGCTGTCCTCCAGGACTCTCGCCTACGCCTTGATCCCCCCAAGGCCAGCTGGAGCGATTTCTGGCACCACTACAGCCAATGGAGACACGGAAAGGTCCTCCTTGGAACGGCTGGGTCCTGGTTCTTCCTCGGTAAGATATCCCTCCACCAAGCAGGGTTGCTGACGAACCGGATGAACTAACACCTTTTCGGCAGATGTCGCTTTCTATGGCCTTGGTCTCAACAACTCCATCATTCTTCAGGCCATCGGTTACGCCAAGGGCGACGACGTCTATGAGATCTTCCGTAACACCGCTATTGGCAACTTGATCATTGTCTGCGCCGGTGCCATCCCCGGTTACTGGGTCACTGTTGCAACTGTCGACACCATCGGCCGCAAGCCCATCCAGCTGATGGGTTTCATCCTTCTGACCATCATCTTCGTCGTCATTGGGTTTGCGTACAGCCACTTGGGCGAACACGGTCTTCTGGCCTTGTACGTTTTGGCTCAATTCTTCTTCAACTTCGGGCCCAATGCTACCACATTCATTGTCCCCGGCGAGTGCTTCCCGACTCGCTACCGATCCACCTCGCACGGTCTCTCCGCTGCTTCGGGCAAAGTCGGTGCCATCGTGGCGCAGACTGTCTTCGGACCCCTCCGAACGAAGGGCCACGTTACTGCGACCAACTCGTCCCCATGGCTCAACCACGTCATGCAAATCTTTGCCCTGTTCATGCTTTGCGGTTGCTTCACCACTCTTCTCATCCCCGAAACCAAGCGCAAGACACTCGAGGAGCTTGCCGGCGAAGTTCCAGGAACCAAGAACTACGACCCCGAATCTGCCGGTCACCGCAGAGCATCGTACGTTCCTCCGACTTCGGGCGAGCCTCTTACGGAGAATGGCGAGAAGACGGCTTGAACAACTTTCTCAACGGCATTGCCTGTCATTTCCTAGATACGCCACCTTCCATTAGCGGTGTAAACCAAGGCCCCATGAGGTGTGGATAGTGGAGCTGTAGATTAATCGAAACCCATACAGTATCTTGACATGTGCCACAGTTCTCAACGTGGTCTCTGGTGTTTCACTTGACATACCTCCCAAAACGAAGGTGACCTGACGTCGGTTTTGGCATTGACCAGGCCGTTGTGGCAAGGATCACATTCCGATCGAATCTGCAAGTGATTCTTGCATGGCTTCTTGTCGATCTTTCCTCGTTGCGTCGTCCCACATGCTTACTGGACGATTAGTAGCTCCCAAAATCCTGTTCGATTGGTCCGTTGCGGACGAGGCGTCCACGGACAGGGTCGGATATCAACTCCGAGCTAAGCACCGTCAGAAAAGCTTGCAGAAAGCTTACGCGGCACCCACACAGCCCGGATCGAGCGGAAGCACGCTTCTCGGTCATCGTGGGTCATCCTGCAGATCGGGCAGTAGAGGCAAGGATCAAGGCAGAGCTAAGGGTAGGGCATGGAGGGGAAACAGGAACAGGTAAAGGTCGGAAAACCTGGGGAGAGTCAGGGTCAGCGATGAGTAAAGAATCGAGACACCCGAGTGCAAATCCGAAGTGAGACAATGGTCCTGGACTTGCTGAGCGGACTTGTCTCCCACTCACGAGATTCAACTTCCCGCACTAGAGGCCCTGACGGTGGAATGTAATGTGTCGTCCGATGCGGTCGTCATTTCTCACTTTCTGGACTACTGTCAAACAGCTGGTCGTATTTCAAGGACGCACGTTCGCCCGCCTCGTCAGTCCGGATCCGGCGGCCTCTGTCCAGGTCCAGGTCACCGCCTCGAACCGAGTCCTTCCTAGCTGATCCACCAAGGCGGCTCACTCTTCCCGGATAGGATGCATCTTGAGATTAGAGAGGACTTGGCGCTGAAACCTTGCTCTCGGTTCTCGCGACGGCTCATACGGTCGCGTACCATTGGCCTTGCGGCGTTCGTGGACAAGCGAAAAGAAGAGTGTTCGTGCGTAGTAGATAGACCGTGAAATTCACACCACGGAACTTTGAGCGGCATTTTATCGTCGAAGTGCATCGCCTCGAAAGATGAGGCGGCAGCGTCAAGCATTAGGGATGGAAGGCATTGTGTTTGGTTGACGCAATGCGTTGGTGTCAGATTTGCGCTTTGGGCAGTGAAGAGGCGATCCTACGGTTGAGCATATCACGCGCTGGTGATAATTGATTGCTGCGGAGCATAGGCGTCTGAGCCGACGAGCCCGCTCCTCCATTTCACAATGCGTAAAGGCGACTTTGGTGTTTCTGTCTTCTCCCAAAGTTCCGACGCATCTCACTGGACCGACTCGTGTTCCTTCTACTACGGTCATGGCTTCGACCAGCCTGAGGCAGATCAACTTGGCAAGTTGCCTTGCAGGCCAAACACGAGCAATGCCCCCACGCCTTGCAAGCTCAGCCTCAATGGCATTCCAGCCTGATCAGACCTACAATTTGTTTCACCGACTATTCCATTGAACCATGTTTACATCGATCTTCACAGCGCTCTTATTGTGACTAACACACCCGCACACGTTGCACATTGACCTTGTGGTGGACGCGCTATGCACGACTTTTATTACACCAGGCTGCTGGGGAACGATTCAAAGTTCAAGCCACGCCCAGGAAACCGATGTGTTGATGTAGTGGATCTTGATGTGAGGAATCTCCTTAGCGCCAGTTACGGCCAGAGCTGACAGTTCTCCAGGCTGCCGGGGACCCGATTCTACTCGAGCGAGAGATCACCGAGGATAAAATCAAAGACTGGATCGCCAAAGATAACCCTCCATCGTTAGGATGTAGTCACGATGGCACCACGGGAAGAGGTCGGATTCGACTTCGCCTGTTGATAGGCAGCCCGGAGGAACACTCAAGCGACGCAGAAATTCTACCGCTCCCCATTTCACGCGGTACATTCGAAACCATCAGAACCACGTGGAGCATGCCTACAGAGCTGTTGCGCATGATGTTGAGTACCCTGCCGATTGCGGTGCCGATTTGGACGGTGAATGGCTTGGCCCAGCCTATCAATGGCCTGATGATGAGAAGTGCGAGATCGCGAGATTGGAATTTCTGTCTCGGGCTAGTTCACAATGCCGAGACTGAAACCGTTCATGCGATTGTCAACGGATTGCAGGCGGACGAGATCGGCCAACTATTGACGTGCCTTCGAGAATCACGCTCATGTCTGTCCGATCCAATGATTTTACCTATTTTCTTGCTTGAGCTCAAAGTCCACTACTTCGCAGTTCTACTCGAGAATCGAGCGGAAAGGATCGAAAGGATTGAATTGGCCACTGGAATGAAGCACGAGTTCTCTCCAAGTGCCGGCCGGAAAGAAGAGAGACACAGAGAAAGAGAGCGGCTACTGAAGCAACTTGATTTCGATGAGATCACTCAGAAGTTGACAGGCGGTACAGGCACTTTATCGTTCTGCGACATGACATTCGCCTCTAGCTTGGGAGCGTTGGAGCATGTCTGCTCGGTCAGAGACCGAATTCGCAATCTTCCGAATCTCCGGCCGGACAGAATCAATGCAACCAGCACCAACGCCATCGATACAAGGGTTGCGTATCTTCGAGAGTTGATTGTTGGTGCCCAGGCACACGGTGGGGTGTTATCAGCACGGACAAAGGCCCAAGTTCAAACGGTGTGTGGCGGATCCAATAATGACTTTGTGGGAAAGTATCTGACACTCCACCTAGGTCTACAGCATGATCGGTCAAAAGGACAACAAGCTCAACATCGAAACGGCAGCAGCTTCTCGAAAAATTGCCGAAATTAGTCTTGGTCAGAATACTGCCATGACAGACATGGCCGAAGATTCGCGAAACATTGCATTCCTCACTCGAAAAGACAGCACAGATATGCGTATTATCGCAGTGGCCACACTGCTGTTTCTACCTGGGACTTTCATGGCGGCATTGTTTAGCGCCGGGTTCTTCAATTTCTCGCCAGGAGAGTCGGGTCAAGTCGTTTCGAGGTGGATTTGGCTTTATTTTGCCCTCACAGGTGGTGCCACTCTGATCGTGTTTTGCGGCTGGTACCTGTTCTCACACAAACAGAAAAAGAAGATGATGACATTGATGAAGGCGGACGCACGCCGTCGGTGGAGGAACGATTGCATTGACCTTGAGTGTGGCATCACAGCTCCAATGGAACAACCAGTCACAGCGTCATTATGGACAACGCGCTCAAGGTCAACCGGGGACACAGAACTCTTTTCCTCCTTTGGAAGTTCCGCAGATGCTCTCAAATAAGCGTCTGCCCGATGTTTGTCATATGATCCTACGGAGAGCAACCTAGGAAACATCTAATATGGCACAACCTCGGGATGGAGCGCGGGCTGCTTGCGGCCTTGTCTGGATAGTATTGACGGCGGAGCCTGGCGTTGTCCTTGGGCGGTGTTTCTCCGTTCTGGAGTACCAAATGGGCTATGAGGGGAACGGAACGTTGTACATTCTTCGAGGCATATCTCACCCTCTGTCAGGAATTGCGCGGTGGCGCCCTTTAGAGATGGCACCATTATTCCTAGCAACGGAGCTTTCCCCAACTAATCTGGCCTCTAGACGTTTCACGATGATACGAACATTCAGATCTCCCCCACTACGATCGCTCAGAGCTGCAAGGCTGCGCCGGTATCTGGGACCGGTCGATATGTGCCATGTATATGACTAGAAACTACCGGGGGTGACGATATCAAGCTCGATGCTCTGCTTTCTGCTGGATGTCGAGACCCTGCCAACAGAAGCGACCGTATACGACAAAATCCAGGATTAGAAGGGGCTTCAGTCTCCTTGCGTCAGAGTTGTCTTTGCTCTTTCAGCCCACTCAATGCTACCACAGCCAGAGCATGATAGCAACGGCGCGTACTATTGGACCACTTCATCGTAAGCGGCTTGTCCGATAAAGGCACAGAAACAAGCTCCATCCAGCTTTCAGAGGGGCAAGTCTATCCTTTCCGTCGGATCCCATGAAAAGCGGGGTTTCATGCCGCCCCGACATCATGCCAAGCAGCTACGAGCTGCCTCGTGCAACGCTCTCGCCGCCTCCAGCTGTGTCATTGGAGGGCATGCAGCTCGAGCATCAGAGAATATGCCGCCAAGCCCACGGTCTCGATACAGTTCGAGCAAAGCTGATCCATCGCGGGGTTATGTTGCTTTGCTACATCGATTTCAACCTAGCAGACAAGGGCATGCCTGGGACGAACGGCCAGGACTAGGCGGCCCATCCATCCATGACTCGTCCGCAAGATGCAGGTACAGCACACACGTTGTGCGAGGCTGGCTGTTATTTGCTCGATAACAGAGCTCTCGCAGAATCGGGTGGGATTGACGCAGCTAGACGCCCAGCTCTTCTCAAAGCTCGGCGAAAAGAGCTCCCTAGAGCTCAGAGCTCACCAAAACTTCCTCATCCGACGACACGCCCTCTCTCGATCGATCCACGTGCGGTCATGACCGAGTCCAGTCTTGCGTCGGATGGAACAGCAGCAGTCCCGGTTGCCGGACTAAGGCAAGGAAGGTCCTCAGCTACAAAAGGTGTCGTGTCCCGCTGCGCAAGGCCTCTTTTTCTCTCTTGTTTCCTCGCAGGTAGGGTGTAGCCATCACAACCTCGGGACCCAACTCAAGATTCAATCCAAGATGCGTGCCACCACCGGCAGTTTGGCCCTAGTGGCTCTGGCAGCCAACCTCGCTGGCGCAGTGCCCGTCAAGAAGCCCCGTTGGAGTGACCCCGTGCCCGAGGACTACCTGGTCTCTCTCGGTGTCCGTCCTTACTACCTCATTCAGAATATGACGGACGGCCCCCTCAAGGAGCAGCTCGAGGCCTGCTACAACAAGCCCGTGGGGATTAACCCGTGGAGCATTGGCCATCGGGGCGGTGGCACCCTGATGATCCCGGAAGAAACCACGCAGTCTACCCAGGCCGGTGCACGAATGGGCGCCGGTGTCCTCGAGTGCGATGTCGCGTTCACGTCGGATCTCCAGCTCGTCTGCAGACACGACATCTGCGACTTGCACACGACGACCGACATCCTGACCCGACCCGAGTTGGCAGCGAAGGTGAGTCCGTCCCGCTTCAAGAGTGATCGTGGTGGTGGCCGAAAGACCCCACGAGTCTCTCGATTTTCACCTTTCCACCAACACGGATCGCGAAGTTTGCTGACACTTTGTGTGGGAAAAAACATTTAGTGCCGAGTCCCTTTCACACCGGCAAACGCAACTTCGCCGGCGAACGCTCTGTGCTGCACCGCCGACATTACCTTGGCCGAGTTTGGCACTCTGTGCAGCAAGATGGATGGCTTCAACGCGACCGCCACCACGGTGGAAGACTACCAACATGGCACTCCCTTTTTCCGAACCGATCTGTACGACACCTGCGGACAAGTCATGACGCTGGAGAGCTACATCGACCTGGTGGACTCGCTGCCGGGATACCGCAACTTCACGCCGGAGCTGAAGACGCCGCCCGCGGCGGTCCCCATGCCGTTCAAGGGGTACACGCAAGCCCAGTACGCACGAGACATGATCCACACCTTCGCCAAGAAGGGCATCGCGCCCGAGCGCGTGTGGCCGCAGTCGTTCAACCCGGCCGACGTCTACCTCTGGCTGAACGAGTTCCCGCAGTGGGGCGCCCAGGCGGTCTACCTGGACGAGGACGCCGACGTCGCGTCCAACTACACCGCGGCGGTGGCCAAGTTGCCGGGCCTCAAGGCCGCCGGCGTCAACATCGTCGCCCCGCCGTACAACTATCTGCTCACGGTCGGCGGGCCCAACAACGACACGATCGTGCCGTCCCCGTACGCCCTGGCCGCCAAGGCCGCCGGCCTGGACATCATCTCGTGGTCCTTCGAGCGCTCGGGTCCGCTGGACCTCGTCTTCGCCGACGACGACTACTACTGGTCGTCCATCGCCCCGATCATCTCCTACGACGGCCAGGCCTACGAAGCCCTGGACGTGCTGGCCCGCGAAATCGGCATCATCGGCATGTTCTCCGACTGGTCCGCCACCGTCAGCTACTACGCCAACTGCTTCGATTTGGCCGGGCCGGTAGGGGGGTCGTACTATTGAGCGTCGAGCCCAGAGGACATAGAAGGAAAGGGAAAGAAAAGAACAGAAAATGTCACAATGTTCGTCCAAGGACGACGGTGAGCGGTGACGGTGAAGAGCACGACGACTAATGAAAGCTGATGCCATCGACGAGCCTTATCCTATCTATTTGTACATAGTCTGACTAGTCACATGAGAACTCCAATGTGCACACACAACCACAACCAAGTGGGGTGATGACCATGCAGTTTTGTCGAGTTCCTGTTCTTAAACCGGAGTGCCTCGTCCGGGATGCCGGGGGCACTTACATACATGCAGTGTACGTGCGTGCGTGCGCAGTACGTCACCTCCGGCCAACAGAGGGTGGAGGGCCGTACCGGGTACCGAGTGTGTCTAAGCACTCCGTATTCGTAGTTGGACTCGTGGCATGGGTACGGAGCAGAGCATGAGAGGACGGAGGACTGTGTCAGCTATGCAATTGTGCGGGGGAGTTCATAAAAATCAATGTAACTACTGTAGATTGGAGTTGGGATCGGGGTAGGGCCTGCTGAGGATCCCCAAAGACCATGAAGCGAAATAGTAATAGTGGTCGTGGTCGTGTGGTATTCATTCTCCCATGTAGATACCTCGTCTCAGCCATGCGTCTGATTCCATTCACGAAGCCACGCCTTCACGGCTTGCAGTTCCCTGTTCTGAGCATCCACCACAGCGGCCGGTACCTCGATACTCTCATTCTTGAACACGCCCGGGAAATCCCACTCATGGTACCCGCCCTGGATGATAATCTGGGGTTCACTCACCGTCCCGTTCCTTCCTACCCTGGGATTCGGCGTTCCGTCTTCAAGAAACTCCGCCAGTGGACCTACGGTACGGAACCAATCTAGCTGGCCTGTCGAGATGGCCAGACGGGGATAACTCAGGTTGAAGCCGCCGTACTTGTTCATGCGCTCCAACACGGGGTCGTAGCTGATGTTATACGTCCGGTGACACTGATCTAGGAAGTACGCCGGCGTTAGGGTGCGGGAGACGATAGGCAGAGCGTGGGGGTGTCCCGGTGTGCCGGGAGTGTAACCCGTTGCAAATTGTCCTCCTTCAGTGCAGACGAGCCAGTTAAAAGGCGAGGCGAGGCCCAGGGAGAGGCAGTCTGCTACGACGCGTCCTGTGCAGAAGGTATAGGTGTTGCGGACGTAGGAGAAGAGGTTGAGAAGCGGGTAGTATAGCGACGTTGCGTTGGGGGTTGCTGTCTCGTTGGCGTAGGAGAGGAGGGAGTGTGCAGTTGCTTGGAGGGAGGGATCGGCTGAGGGGGGGGAGGTTTGTGAGGTCAGCATGTCGCAGTAGGAGCCCGGACCTGTGAGACGTTCGGTCAGTCTGACACACTGAATATTTTTCCAAGCAATAAGATACCTACCGGTGAATGGATATGGCTCGGTATTCCATGATTGTTCCCAAGCTCCCAGCCCAGACGTCAGAAGGAATGCAATGTCGGGATACGTTGAGGCCTGCGAAATATTGAGGCCAGACTTCAGCTCGGACATTGCAGTCTTGTTGCCGCTTGT